>CAKKXW010000003.1:47104733-47116083 GCA_920937365.1 Sphaerophoria rueppellii | reverse complement strand
ATAGCAATGTTGCTTGTCGCTGTTAAGGTAAAAGGAACAGCTTACGTTTTAGGTATCAAGGAGATAAAACAAAGAAGTAAACAAACCCAAGACAGTTGAAACTTCCCCTGGATTTGGCTTAGGGGAAAATGTTGTTCTGAGACTTCTTTCTAATATCGATGTTCCAGACCAACACACAGTTACTTTTGACAATTTTTTCACGTCGCACAAACTGATTTGTCGTCTCCCAGAACTGGATTACTTCGCAACAGGTAATTTTAACTTACCATTTATTTATACTAAAAAATTAATTTCTTTTATACCAATCTACAGGCACTGTTCATGAAAATAGAACTGGTAAAGCAAAGTTGACAGAACCCAAACAAATGAAGAAACAAAATAGAGGAACTATGGATTTTGCATTCGACAAGGAAAATGGAATTGTCGCTGTTCGTTGTAACGATAACTCCATTGTAACAGTTCTTTCAAATCATTCGATGGACCAACCAATCACCCAAGCAAAACGGTTTGATCGAAAAAAAAAGGAAACACGTCAACATTCCCATGCCCAATGCAATCCATGAATATAATTCCACGATGGGAGGAGTGGACTTGTTTGATAATGCTATCAGCAATTACCGGATATCTACGGATTCCAGGAAAGAAGTGGTACTGTGGTACCACTTTTATCAAATGCCTTGGATGCAGCATTGGTAAATGCATGGAAAATTCATGGCATTGTCAAAAAATTTGCAAAGGAAACACCAATGTCACAACTTGAATTTAGGACATATGTTGTAGACTACTTACTGGGATCATCAAATATTCCGCCAACACATCAAAGGGAAGGAAATCCTAACGTAACAGTTCGATGTGATGACACAAAACATACAATAATAAGAATGGAAAAGCGTCTTCGGTGTCGAAATTGTTCCAGTCAAACAGTTTTTTGTTGCAAGAAGTGTAAGATCCCAATTCATCCGAAATGTTTTGATCCATACCACACAAGGACCCATTCTTCATAATAATATGTATCATCATGGATGTATAAAGCACACAACCACTAATAATATTTTATACCTTTTACCTAAATTTTACAAGAAAAAAATTCCAATTAATTCTGCTACTCCTTTCGGCTAATGTTGCGAAAACGCAACACGAATTTTCCGGAAAACTAGAAGGTTTTAAACTTTTTTTTTCAGATTTCAGATATAAATAGACAGCATATGAAATTTCAAGCTTCTAGCTCACCTGGAACTAGTAGCCGCCGGAAATGGGTTAAGGGGTTGTTTACACCCCTTCAAAATAATAAGCGGAGTTCAGATCATAATCACTTTTGAAATTAAGGATAAGATGAGCCTAATTCCGAAATTTCATGCAAATCGGTTCACAGTAAAAAAAAATTCGGAGGTAAGACCGTATTTTTCGCTTCAATGACTGCACTATTACAAAAACATGATTTTTTGACATCAAGTAAAAGAAAAAAATTCCGTCCCTATTAGAAAATGACCAAATGTCTGGTACATTCTATGGAACAGAAATTATCCTTAATTTCACTGTCAATCCGTGTACAAAACATTGAAAACCCTCAGACAAAATCCATCACTAGCAACTTTCTGAGCTAAGAAAACAATTATTTGTAGCTTTGATGTTGTACAATGTACAACTATATTATTCAGTTAATTCTTTTCACAGAATTTAAAGGGTCCAATTACACACAAAGATCCAAAGTATGAACTTCATTTCATGCTCGGTTATGAATACTAAATGCTATGCTCGATAGGAAAGAAATAGAAATCATATAGTGATTAACACAGTCTTCCCAAAGCATCCAGTTGATGGATGGTAAATCACAAAAAAAAAATTGAGAAAACCGAAAAGGATATTTAAAATAGAACGACGAAAATATCAAAGTTATAACCAAACATTCAGAACTATGCTGAATTTCCCTTTAATAGAGATAATAATTTCAAAGTCAAAAGAACTTCTTTCTTATGAAAAATTTCGATGAACCAATTCCTTCACAAAATTTGGTTTGTACAAATCATCAAGTTTGTAGTCTGAGCTGAAGAATACAGACGGTTCGTCCTTAATGCAAAGTCTTTGTGTTATTTTCTTATTTCAGATTTCGAAGATGGTGTAAAATCCCTCTTTGTCAATGAATTTTTCCTCAGAGACGATAGACGAATATCCATAAAAACATAAAAAAAACTTCGTAGCTAATTAATTATTTTCTGAGAAACGTGTTTATACACTAGTTAAAAATATTTCATTTGAATACGCAACCACATCACCCATGGAAAAGTTGGTACGATTGTACCAAATTCGATACAATTGAGTTTGTTGAAGTACAAAAGTACAATTTGTCTCTATTCGCTACAATTTACGTATGCGAAATTTTAAACGATGCAAATTTCGCAAAAAAAAAAGAAAGATTTTTTTAATACGAATTAATTTTTTTTTTTAGCATTTACAGGCTTGTTAATAAGTTTTTCTGTTAGCTCTGCATGAATTCAGTAAAATATTAAAAATCTCGGGTATAAGCCCTTTTAAATCTTTCATCATTTTCAAAACTAGATAGCAGATGCGTTGCCAGAGAACATACCGTCGGTATCCTGCAAAAACGTCTCAAGTCCACTTTTTTGTGAAATAGAGTTAATAATGCAAAAATGTCCCAAAAGTCATAATCCATGTCGTGAAAAAAAAATCCCATCTCTATTTAAAGTATTTATGTAGTTATTGTATCAAAACCATCCATTCTATGTCCAAAACATCCAAATGCGTAGAGCAAGAAAGACCCAAGTGGACTTGGGTCCTTTTTGCACAACTCTTTTATTTCCTTTTTTTCATTTTCCCTGCAAAAAAAGCCCAAGTACTGAAATTCAAATAAAAAACTATTTCATGGCCTACTTAAATTTTTTTATTAGGGGATTTCCTAAATACTTTTGCTTTGAATTTCCGTTAAGAAAAATGATCATAATTGAAAGTTGTTCATGTGAATAGGTTAAGCTTTTTTACTTTACTCTAAGAAAAATGAATTTCTCAAGCCGAAGTGCTGTTCTTCTACAGCTTGCGTTAAAAAAAGGTTATTATTTTGTTTCACAATAGCTAGAACGTTTTTTAACTTAATGATTAATTACTACCCAGTACTTCAAGGGCTTCAAAAACAAAATCTACGGTATCAAATGGTACTTCCTGACTTTTGAAAATCATTTCATGATGTATGTAAGGCTTAAATTCGATTTTGAATTTTATGTTTAGATATTCAAGAACCCATTCCTGGATGTAGTAAAGAAAACAGTGAAAAAGAATGGGATGAATCAAGCCTTGATCAAGATTTTTCAGGCGACGATGATGACCTTGATTATATTCCTGACAACAACAACGAATCAAGCGATAATGATGGTGAAGGAGATGTCGTGGTTTTGGAGGCGCCTCAAGAATCTACTGCAGAAACACCAATCACTGAAAAGAAAAATAGAAGGTGGAGAAAATCGTGTCCAGAACTATGGAAACGAAATTTAAAGCATGCTGATTTAATACGAGGTAAGAATCCCAAGCAATCAAAGTGTGAAAAATGTCGTTTTAAATGCAAGGACAAATTTACGGAAGAACAGCGACTAAAAATGTGCAAAGACTTTTGGAAGTTACCATATCAACGCCAAAAAGATTTCATTTTAAAGGCGGTCGTCGATTCGCAGATACAAAGGCCCCGAGTAAGATCTTCAATTAAAAAAGTTAACCGTAGTGTAGCTAGATCGTACTTTTTGAAAAATGAAAACTCCAATGTACGGGTTTGTCGCGACTTTTTTTGTGGGACCCTAAGTATTTCGAGTAGCACAATTAAAACGGCGTTTAAATATAAAGGGCCAACCGGAGTTTTTTGTAAAGAAGACGAGAGGGGCAGATCAAAACCCGCAAATAAAATATCGGATGAAAATTTAACACGCATTAAGGACCACATCGAAAGCTTTCCAACTGTAGAGTCTCACTACTGCCTTAAAAGTTCTAATCGGATGTATTTAGATGCAAATCTGAGTATATCAAAAATGTATGCCTTATTCTTAGAAAAATACAAGAGTGACACGTCAACCAAGATACCTGCATCGACTACCTACAGGAAAGTTTTCGGTGAGTGCTACAATTTGTCGTTCTTTCGTCCAAAGAAAGATCAATGCCAAGCATGTGAAAAAGGCAAAGATAGCCAAAATGCTGATTACATTGCCCATTTAAAGAGAAAAAAAGAATGTTCAGAAGCAAAATCCTTGGACAAAGAAAGGGCCATCAAGGAGCCTAATTTCATGGCATGCACATTCGACTTGCAATCGGTGTTGCAAATTCCTTCAAGCGATGTAAGTCCAATGTATTACAGCCGAAAACTATGTGCATATAACTTAACTATTTACAACGCCGTTCCACCTAACGATGCTTTTTGCTATTTTTGGACAGAAACTGATGGCAAAAGAGGAAGCAATGAAATTGGTTCGTGCTTGTATAAGTATTTGCATCAACTATCACCAAAAATAAAAGAAGTGTCTTTTTTTTCTGATAAGTGCAGTGGCCAAAATAGAAATAAAAATATTTCAATATTATGTGAGAAGTAATGTCGCACTTTAAATTTAGATATAATTGAACACAAATTTCCGGAAAGTGGACACAGCTACATGGAAGTTGATATCATGCCCAGCGCAATCGAGAGGCAAAAAATGAATGTTCCAGTCTGTACGATCCAGGACTGGCTGACTATATTCAGACTCGCACGTTCCAAAAGACTTAAGAGCAAAGGAAATCCGTATAATATAACCCAAATTCGATACACTGGCTTTCTGGATTTGTCACAACTGTCGGATATTATAAGAAACAAAAATTTGGACGAAAATGGAGACAAGACTGGTTAAAAGTAAAATCTTTTAGGTACCAAAAGATAAAACCTGGTGTGATGGAATACAAATATGACCACACTGAAACTTATAAAGAGATACGTGTTTTTGGTAAAGGTCGTCCAATTAATTTAAAAGAAGTTACCATCAAAAGAGTCTATAACAGCAGAATTCCTATAAGTGTGGAAAAGAAAAAAAATTTACTTAGTCTTCGCAAGTCAGGAGCCATACCGGAAGAGTTTCACCAATGGTACAAAAACTTAAAAACAAGCAAAATCACCAGAAATAAGGCCCCAGAGGCCGATATAAATGAGGATTCGGAATCAGACCAAGATTAATACATAAAAAAAAAAAAATGTTCATAAAAACCCATGTCCCTTTAAACCTTTTTTTAATGCAAAAAAAACCTATATCCAAGATTCATTTAATTTTTGTATAAAAAAAAGTTGAATAAATTGAATTGAGTTAAAGTTTTTGGTTTCATCTTATTTATAAATACTTTTACTTTTTACTATCAGATTTTAATTACAATTTTCAAATCGAAACTGCTTAGTGATTTTTCCAGCCGCCATAAACTTTAAATCTTCAATAACTCAGAAACTAAAAAATGTGACTTGAGATGTTTTTGCATGATACTGACAAAACCTAAGTTATATTTTTAAGAAGAATGTATGAACACAAGAAATAAGCAATACAGTCATTGGCATACTATACAGTAAACTGTCAGAAGCCAACTTCGCAAGAAGATTCCACTTGTAACGTACAAAATACTAGCACTTGAAATTCTAAGCCTCGACTAATTAGTTGAAAGTATGCGTTCTAGTTTGATCTCTCCTTTGCTTTCACATTGGCCTTATTGCATTTTTGATTGAGTCTTGAATAGGCATTTTAATATTTCTGTCATTTTCTGTTCATAAAACCGAAAATTATTTCAACAGCATTAATAAATGAAGCATTTCTACTAAGCAACTTTAAGCTTATGTCGTAAATTGTTGCTTCAGACGTTCTTTGAGAAAAAAAATACAGCTTCCACACGCTTTCTGCTTTAACAATATGAATTCGCCCAATCAATTCTACTCTCCGGTGGAACACTTTATTTTCAATATTTTCAAATTTTGTATTTTTCACACGACGCGACGGACAGCCCATGTATGGTAAAATAATGAAAACAGCGCTTATGAATTTTATTTTGTTGATTAAAGGTAAAATATTCTGTAATTATATTTTTTTCTGTATTAATTAAAAGTAATTCTTCACTGAAAGGTCCGTGGAATGTTTTCTTTACATTTTTTTTAAATAAAATTTTTAAATTTGTCTATTTTCATTCGAAACTAGTTTTTGGTACAATTTGAAACAATTTGAAAAACGAATTCAGTACAATTGAAAAACCTCAAATTCCATCCCTGATTCATATTATTTTATCCAAGCCATTTTTATTTTGTTTCATGCACATGCAGCTCTCAAAGTATAACCCCGGGGTAAGAATTTTTCTCTGGAAGGTGGCAGGAAAAAGCAGACAATTGAAAGGAATACATAAACAGCACATAGCAATATGGATCGAAACCTGATATTGCCTGGAGACCTTTATTTGAACTCATATATGTAAGTACACAATCTAGAATGCAAGCATTTTTTGGTTTCAATATATTTTTGTTGTATAGTTGAATTCTAAGTCAAAATAAAAAACGAATGGTCAAAGTTTAAGATAAAGGATAAGATAAATGAAAGTTATCTATATGTATAATGAATTATATTTTTATTAGCAAAACCCCTGCCCGCTTCGCAGGGCTTCGGGCCACAACGGTTCGGAAATTAGAGATTGGTAGGATAAAGAATACGGTAATCGATGGATAGGCAGAAATGAACAATATTCTTAGAAAAATCATGCCTGTATTTGCTAATCTGATGAATAAGGTAGGTGCGGGTAATAAGGCCTAGCTAAGGGAGAATTGAAATAAAACAAAAACTATTTACAAATATGGACACATTTTATTGTTAGTTAATGTTAAAAATATAATATTTAAAAAAAAAATAAAATTTGACAACTTTTGCCTGAAACAAAAACAAAATTGAACATTTGCAAAAAACGTGTGCATAGGCCTTATTAAACACCCGTCGGGTAATAAGGCCTATGTTCTTGAAATACAAAAAATCAAAATATACTTTATATAAACAGTAATTCAGGTAAAGGAAATAATAATAATGATAATAATAATAATAATAATGATAAATAAATAAATTAATATTGACAGCCATCAAAACACTCAAAATTGTCTTTATCGTCCGCTGACAAGCCGACGCACTCCTCGTGATACCACTTGGAGCATTTATGACATTGTCTCATATTCATATCTGCCATTCTGTCTATCTCACAGCCTAGCAGAACCAACTCACTTGGTTTTCCTTACCACCAGTTTTTTTCTTTCTTATCTTCAATACAATGTTATTTGGGATTTTATTTTAGTCCTAAGGAGTCCTATTTCAGCAAACCTCAAAATCCTGCTTATCAATTTATTTTCTTGGTCGTCACTCAGAATCGATTTCCGACCTTGCGCTTTGGAACTTTGTTAGTACTTATCGTGGCTCTTTGTACCGATCGCACAGCAGAAATCAAATCTGTTTCCTTCCAGATTGCTCGTTTTGGAGGCATCGTAGTTTTTGTCGGTAAAAAAATCAATAGATCAATTACAAAACATATCTAATTACTTACAAATACGTTGAAAACTGCTTAAAACACTTCCGTTAAACTCTAAAACCTACAAATGTTCATAAAAAGAACAGGAGGATAATAAGGCCTACGATCAAATTTGGTAGGCCTAATTAGGCCCATATGCTACTTGAAGAAAAAGTTAAATAAATCATTACTGAAAATAAAATACATTTTTGAATGATTACAAATAAACAAAACAATAAATAACGGAAGATGTAATCATAAATTTATAAACATGAGTGTAGTTTTAGAAATATTACTTCCGATTCAAAAAGATTATTTTTTATTATTTCGATCACACAATTAACTCTCACAATGTAATACACAACACTGATGTACATTTTTGACGAAACACGAAGCGACAAGTTTGACAAATCATTAATAGCAGTTTGCATCATAGTAGGCTGAGCGTTAATGCCTACTATGATCATATAACTAGCTTTTTTGGAAACTAGGCCTTATTACCCGCACCTACCTTAATCTATTCGTTTTCCAATTCTTTTACATAATTTTTTTAGTTAATTTACCCATTAAACATATCTTCACCAATTTAGCTCACTGAGAAGAGGTAAGGCAATTAGGATTTTGACAGCAAGCAAGGTATAGGCATAAGTATGCTTTTAACCCTCTTCAGGGTTGCACAATGTTAAAAATTTTCTTAAAACTAACAATTATTGGGATATTATAAAGTGCTGCAATAAAAATATTGAAAAAAAAACCTAAATTCGATGTTCTAAGCTGTTTTAGATTTTCCCAAGTATTATCAAATGTATGGGTTTTTGTTTATCAATGAGATTTTATTTGCTAATTTTTTTTGTTCATAAGGTAAAAATAAGAAAACTTTTTGTTCTTTACGTATTATTAAAAAAAAAAAATATCTTTAAGTCAACACTTTGCTCGGGCAAGAAAAATTGAACACCACTTAAATACAAATTTAGCCTTTTTTTTAATCGTCAAAAAGGGGTGCAAAAGTAACTTTGTCTTAGAAGGCTTATTTTTTAAGAATAAGACCAAGAATCACATCCCAAAGTATATAGCAGACAAATTACAGGATACCCTGTATAGTTGACCATGAGGAAAAACAGAAATTTCTAAATCAAGACCACATATTTTTAAAGATTGACCCTGCGTCTTATTTATTTTTCAGGGGATTCAAGTCGAACAGGAAACTTGTAGTACTGTAAAGTTTAAGTTGATTGATGTCCCGAAACATAGTATTGCTCATACCATCAGAGATAAGAAATGTGGAGGGAGGCAGTCCTGGTACATAAATGCATAAATGCAAAGAATACAGAAACTCCGTCTCGTTGTAAAATTTACTGCATCGTTTTCATTTGTAACTCAAACGACTTGTGGGCAAAAAATTATGCATTTATTTGTCTAGTTCAAAATGAATTGTTGCATCGATTTAAGAAAGACTTTAATCTGTTCTAGCCATTATTGCACTACAACTCAATGCTTCAATGTTTGGAAAGACATCTTGAATCAACTCATTCCGTGGATTTACATTACAATAAATATTATTTGGAAGTGGAATTCGGCCTTCAGAATCAAGTGAAATTATTCCATTTCCAATGTTCAATAGTGTCCCTGGCTTAGTGGTTAGGTGAGCTGGCTGCTAAGTAGAACGTCTTGGCATTGCCTTTTGCGAAGAACTGAAAACTTCCAAGAGTATCAAGAGTATGAAAAAGTGCTTCTCAACTTTGCCGTTCGAAATCGGCGTTAAAATGTAGGTGCCCTAAATTCTTCACACGTCCCCAGAGAATTATTGATGAGAGTAAGCCACTTAGGCCTTGGCTCTTCAAGATCTGTCGCGCCCTTCTCTCTTTAATGTCCAATAATTGGTTAATGTAAGTTTCCTGAAATATAAGTTTTTAAACGACTCCATACGTCTGCAGCAGTTGACCGTGGTATAATCGACAAAGTTTGTCCTCAGCAACAAAAAGATTCAGAGCTCCAAATTCTTCAAGTTGCGGTTAAAGGCTTCAAGTAATTTTTGTTCGCCATTGTGCTCTCATCCCACACAAATATTCGGCCATTACCAACTTTTTTGAAATATTTTGTAATGTCAGTTTTATGTCTAATAATGTGCTCACAACTCCAGAAGAAAAAAGAGCCAAGTCATTTTTTAATTTCAGATCATATTGATGCTAAAATTAATGAAAACAAAATTGATTGCCCTATTCCACCGGGTGCTGATCAGACTGATCACACCTTGCATATCCAATGGTGTCATACACATAGGTACTTTTGTTGATCGTTTAACTTCGGCTCAATAGTTTGCGCAAATATTCTGAATCCAATCCAATTTTATTATTGTCCTTAACGTAGTATTGTTGTCGAGCAACCAATTCAATTGTGGCAATGCCTTATTCGCAAAACGGTTTTTTCGTAGACAACTGGCACATTTCATTTTGAAAGCATTCAATTCCCCATCAGATTGGCATTTGCAATGACTAAATCAACGCTAAATAATGTCTGTTTGTGGCTTAAATTTGAGCACACCATGTTTTTCATTCAGACAATAATTAATTATACGTGGAAAACCTACAGTTCGTTAGTGTGGATTAAATTTTATTATTATATTTTATTAATGACACATTACATCGACATTCAAAACGATATACATAAATAACAAATAAGAATATAATTAAAAAATATGTACCCACTAAAAATAAATAAGATATAAATACATATTTTCATACTCTAGAAATTTTTGCTAAACCTTCTACCCTAAAACCTCTTGCATTTAGAGAAAAAATTAGGAAAATCGGTCAACCAGTGTACCCGGTTAGTGAACGAACACAAAAATTAGGCTGTTCTTTTATATGTATACAAGCAAAACCCCTGCCCGCTTCGCAGGGCTTCGGCCCACATCGGTTCGGAAATTAGAGATTGGCAGGATGAAGAATACAGTAATCGATGGATTGGCAGAAATGAACAATATTCTTAGCAAAATCATGCCTGTATTTGCTAATCTGATGAATAATCTATTCGTTTTTCAATTCGTTTACATAATTTTTTTTAGTTAATTTACCCATTAAACATATCTTCCCCAAATTTAGCTCCCTGAGAAGAGGTAAGGTAATTAGAATTTTGACAGCAAGCCATCTATAGGCGTAAGTATGTTTTTAACCCTCTTCCGGATTGCGCAATGTTAAAAATTTTCTTAAAACTAACAATTATTGGGATTTTATAAAGTGCTACAATAAAAATATTGACAAAAAAAAACCCTAAATTCTATGTTCTAAGCTGTATTAGATTGTCCCAAGTATTATAAAATGTATGGGGTTTTGTTAATCAATGAGATTTCATTTGCTAATTTTTTTGTTCATAAAAATAAGAAAACCTTATGTTCTTTACGCATTATTTGCAACAAAAAAAAAAAAAATATCTTAAAGTCAACACTTTGCTCGGGCAAGAAAAATTGAACACTACTTAAATACAAAGTTAGCCTTTTTTTAATCGTCAAAAAGTGATGAAAAAGTAACTTTGTATTAGAAGGTCTATTTTCTAAGAATATGACCAAGAATCACATCCCAAAGTATATAGCAGACAAATTACAGGATACCCTGTATAGTTGACCATGAGGAAAAACAGAAATTTCTAAATCAAAAACACATATTTTTAAAGATTGACCTTGAGTCTTATTTATTTTTGGGGGAATTCAAGTCGAACAGGAAAATAAAGACGTAAGCCATTGACTTCTTCACGGCTAGTCTTGTAGTACTGTAAAATTTAAGTTGATTGATGTCCCGAAACATAGTAGTGCTCATACCAT
>CAKKXW010000003.1:47064090-47081752 GCA_920937365.1 Sphaerophoria rueppellii | reverse complement strand
GTTTGGGGCATATAAATATACCGTGGGGAAAGTTCGGCAAGAGCTCTGGACACACGTTTCAACACAACGTGTTTACTTGTAATACAAACCCCTGAAAAATCTGCGATTGCTAGTTGAAAAGATATGAGCGCATAATACCTTAATACGATTAGCAATTGCGTGATACGTCGTAACTCGCGCGATCTTTATAGAAAAATGAAAAATATTTCACTTAAACACTTCAACCAAAACGAGAAACTTTTACCTCCTCTCATCACACGGCAAGGAATCCTTTATTTCTTCTAGCACCATCATTGTCGTCCGTTTTGAGAGACGGAAACGATGAATAAAGTCACGGTCATCCAACGTGTTTAATTGAATACGTTGGAACATTTTATATTCCCGTCTCTCAATTGGCAGACTTTCTTCATCTTCGCTGCTTGAAGATGAATATGCCGAATTTTCCCAAAAATAATTTCTTCGATACATTTTTGTTAATTTTTCTTTTTGTAATATATAAAATCAAAAGTTTGTAAACTCTCGAGTTTGAAACCGAAAGTTGAAAACGTCAACTTTGAGTGAACAAAATCGAATTCTCAAGTTTACAATAAAAATCCCCAAGTTATGTTCAACTTCTAGTGAACAAAATCAGCCTAAATGCCTTTGTGTTCCTAAAAGCTTAATTTTTCGGTAATAAGATCTGTAAATAACTACGAACTTGAATATATGTATTTAATTCTTTCACTTCAATTCAAATGTTCGATTAAATTATTTAAAGGAACTTTTGTGTGTTTATTCTTGAAAACTAGAACCCTGTTTCCTGTTGCACATAACTAATTCCCGGGTAGCCGGGTATCAAAACTGTTCACTACCGATTCCCGGGAATCAAAAAGTGCCAGGAGAATGAAAACCCTAGTACCTATTCTGTAGTGCTGCCTCAATGCGAAAGGCAAATTCATAACTTTTAACTTTTGATATTAGTAATTTCCCACAAAGAGTCTGCCTAGTCCCACTTTTGAAGGTTTCTATATCGTCAATCTTAGTTACTCATTAAGTGGTGATGGTGTTACATTTTTCATGCTTAAGAACGTTATATTGATGTTGGTAACGCCATCAGATCCCACAATTGCAACCATGGTTTCATATAACAGAACCGAAGTACAGAGTCCGGTTTTCCAAGACCAAGGTAATCTCTAAAAATATTTTTATTCTCACAACCTAGCAATTTATTCTAATCCGCTATGACCACGAACAAACTTATGTGCTGCAACTTGACTTAATTAATACGTGTCCTGTCTTCTACTTAGCCTTTCCTTAGTTTCATAACCTCTAAGCCCTCCACTTTAAAAAAAAAACGAGCTAATTTCTTCTAATTATGCAAAACAACTCCTTGTACTGACTCGGTACACCAGCCTTAGCAATAATTAGTAAAAATTCAAGGAGCAACAATGATTCGTCGTTGTTTTCAGTTGCTCTCCTTGTTATATATTGCAAACCATGTATGCAAAAAACAACTTCTTACTACTAAGATACAACCAACATCAGGCGCAAAAGGATTTAAGCCACAAAAAAAAAAAAAACAAAAACAAAAATATTCAAAAGTATTCTCAAAACCAAATTCATATTATTAAGCTTTGCATGCTCATATAATAGAGGATTTACTTATCCCAAGGGCATGGCCATAGAAAAATTAGTTTCAACAAAAGCGCGTGAACAGCTAAATGCACATTCACATTGCATCATACGTAGAAATTCCTCTCGGTATAAAGTAAGCCACAAGCGTCAACTAACACTCTACCACACACATTATATAAATATACACAAAACCGAATCTGCTGCAAGCCAGCGCCAGCGCCAGGACATATTATAAGCTGGCAAGTGAACATAGGAGACAGGCAGAAAGCAGAATATTTAAATGATATCCTGCAGCTAGTTGCCATTAAATCTAATGTGAGCTTGAGTCTCGCTCATATGTACTCAAGACTATACAGTAGCCGTGTGGAGTAGATCCTGTGTAGAGGAGCGAAAATATTCGCACGTAAATACCAACGTTACAAGCCATGATAACATTATGGTCTACCACAGCTCTGGATCCGGTGCTAGAGTCGGAGTGTGAGCAGTCACACGAAATGGGTGGCCTTGCATTGTAACGGTAGTGTCGTTGTCCTTGTCATTGTCGACTACGGCGCTGCCAACTTAGCCGCCGCCACTTGCCATTACCAGTCCTTGTCGTTGTCATCATCATAACGTCATGTCGGTCGAGCCTGATAGACTTTCAGATGTGGGATAAAAGCTCTTAGAGCCGTAATGGTCTGAATAGCTGCAAAAGCAATATCACAGGTGACGACACTGCCAACTACGATGACAACAACAACCAACCTGCCACCTATAATGGTCGCAACCGCAAATATTTGTACTTTAATCCGTGCGGACATGTTGCGTGTTCTTCGCCACCGATTTTGCCAACCAACATTCAACAAACGAATGATCCTTTAAAAGCAAAACTTAATGGTAATGTTTATTTTTTTCATGTTTCTCCTACAGAAAATTTCAATTTTCGAAAACAATGATTCCAAAAGAGAATTTGAATGGAACTTGGGGGAGAGTCTATAGCTTTTTTGAAAACAGTGAAAAAAGGTCCTTGAAAGCAGAAATACTGACATTTCCTGGCCAACTGAATGCAATCATTTTTCCTAGAATGCAACCTTCAATACTCCAATTAGCCAGGATATGTACTGAATTCTCCCCCTGATTAAGTCACTGATTTTTCCGAGAAGAGCCTCCCAGCAAAACATTTTGGATAAAGGGTTACACCATAAGAAATAGAAAACAAAAATGCTGTCACTAATTGGTGAAGCTACAAACGATTGAGTCGTTATTCCGCATTCGAAATAGGATTAAAAGTTGAATCAGAGAGCGGTTCTATAGGTGATTGTGATAATATGGAGTATCTAGTGACACCACATAACCAGACCATTAACGAGTGTAAATAGAAACTATATAAGTGTGAGAACGTCACTGCAAGGGATAGAGACAATGCATGGGTAGAACTTTTTTTATTGGATTAGGATTTGCCAACAATGGGAAAAACACAAAAATCAGTGCAAGGCAACACGAGGATTGTGAAAGAGGATTAAGAGCATGTTATTTTTTGCTCTGTCTCTGAAAGAAAAGTAAACATGAATTCACAGTTTGTGCGGTGTTAAGTTAAAATATTATGTTATTTAAGCGAGTGCTTAGCGAGGAAAATTTCAGATGATCAAAGGTACACGTGGATCAAAGAGGATTTGAATTGGATTCGGTGAGTTGAACAAGTGTGTTTTCTTACTGATCTGCAATGTAGTGTTTGTGGTTAGACTATAAATTATTGGTAAGGGGTAAAGACGTTTCGCGATTTGCTTTTGGGGGCATTGAATCAATTAAGTAGGTATGATATTGCTTGCTGCCTCTGAACGAATGAATTAAATTATATCCGGACTTTCACTGTTTAACAGTATGGTGCAAAAGTTACCTTCCAACTTATATATATGTGTGAGTTCTTGAACAGTTAATAAGTATGCAAAATTATACTCCTAAGTGGCTATCAATTACTTGAACGCGAACAGGTACCTTCTATTCATAGGCTTTTCTTCATATTTCGAGGTATTGCCGATTGAAATTTTTTCAAGTTTAGGTGTTTTATAGAAGGTGGTATGGATGATTGTGATGCTCATGTACAAGAATAGTAGGTAATATATGTACCTTCATACAAGGATCAGGGAAGAAGAAAACTAGTTACGCAAACGAAAGAAAGCAGCCTTGGAAAAAACATTGTCTGTGGAATCGCAACAAGCAAGCTTAAAATCGAACAATGTGTTAATAAAACGGCGATCCCTGGAGCAATGAAAAATGCACATTAAAATGAAGTGCTTAATGTCAGCTAAGCGAAAAAATGGTGGCTTCACCGATTCAAGTTGAGCTAATAACCGACAAAAGGAGTACAAGGCCGCCGATGGCGTACGAGCCTATCTAATTAAACATGGAGGACCATCACTCAGCTAACTGGATCGATTTTGTCAGATTCCACTGTTCATGATTTCACTTCTGATGAGGATAAACATTTTGGGATATTTTTTAATACAGCTCCTGTATTATAACTGTATGCAAAACACAACAAATTACTTGTTAATATTTTCAAATTATTATATTTAATCTATTACATAATATAAAAATCTAGCGCCGTTCGTTTGCTTTCTATAGGGCTAAAAACGGCACAGCCAGATAGTTGTGAAATTGTCATGGTTAATATCTACTGTTGTATTCCGTGTTGTTTTCTGTGAAAAAAAAAAAATGGAAAAACCTCATGGAAGAGTGGGAAAAATGCATTGGTTTTCAAATAGACAACTGGACAATTTCAAAATGGGTTTTCGAATGGAAAAAAGAATAACTCGTAAAAGTCATTGGTTTTTAAAGGGAAAATTGCATGTTAGTGTAGTTTCATTGGTTTTCATATTGAAAACTGGAAAATTTGGAAAAAAAATGGGTTTTCAAATGGCAAATAGAAAGTACTTGATGAAAAACTTGGAAAAATCGCTGACACTCAATAGACAAGATTTTCGACAGCAATTTTTGACACTTCAGACGTATAAAGCTTATCTGGGAAAAAAAAACTATTCGTTTCTCTCGAAAGAAGACACCAGTAGCGTAGCTAGGCGAGGGCGAGTGGGGCAATTGCCCGCGGCCTCGCAACTGGAGGGGCCTTGCGTGAAGCCGCCGCACTATTGGAATAAAATGAATAGTCATCAAATATTAACTAACGCATTGAAACACTTCCAATGAAAGATACGCTACTATTTCAGAAATCCCTACAAAACTTACTTTTTGAAAATGTTCACTCCCAATAAAATATAACCTCCCCCTCCCTTCTCGTTTGTAATATTCTGTTTTAAATTTTACCCAACTTACACGCTCTAGCTTATTAAAAAACTAGATTATGACTTCAAAATCGAATCTACTTTTTTTTTCTTAATACTTTTCGTTTGTAAATCACGATAGTCCTCGCTTTTTTTAAAAGGAAAGTTAATACCTTGCAAGATTGATTGAAATCACATGTGATTTTATGAATTTGAAGTGACAATTATAGTCCAATCATTTTATTAACTAAGAACCACAATCTGGGAAAAATTCCTTGTGGGCTGAATGTTTGTGTGCACCTTTATTACGGTGCTATTATGAAGATGTGAAAAATCCACATTGATATCCTGCCTGTTAAAAAAGTTATGGAAGTCAAAGGTCACGAAATTCAGTTATTACCCGAAGGTCAAGAATGGGCAAGGAAAAATTGTTCGTCTTGAAATTATCTAAGACAAAATGCCTCTTAAATTAACCCTCCTCTTAAATTAACCCTTTTCGGATTAGAGGGACTAGAACGCTTTCATTTTTGCTCTATTGTTTATTCTTCTTTCATATGAACGTCTTCAGTTTTGATTTCATTAACAGTGTCTGACGCATCGAAATCTTCGTCATTGGTTGACTTTGTGGTTGAGTATGATTGGCTATAAATTATTATCATACATATATTATATTATATATTGAGAAAAAGAAACAGCTGTAAATTAAGTTAAACTAATTAAAGTACAGGATATAATACAATACAATAATATAATATTAATTGTTAAATCAAAATTTACTTAATAAACAACTATTTCAAAAATTAAAATTTAATAGTTAAAAACTTAAAAGCAATCCCAACTTCAATGGAAAACCAAAAGTGAAGAGTAAAGAGTATCAGTTCAAATTAGCGATATTTTCAAATCAAATTTCATGAAACCTTCTGTGTTCGACTCTAGACCTCGTATGACTGGGACAGTCTGACAACATTTACGAAAAATTGCCTGCGAGATGTCAGCGTTAGCGAAGTAAACATAGAGGAGCTGAATAGAATAAAATGAAAATGTTGAAAAGAAACTAATTTTATTAAATAGGTAGCTGGGATCTTGTTAACAATTAATCTGAAGACAAAAGAACAACATCGATACTAGTAATAAGCTTCTAGGCTTCTAGCTTCTAAAATTTGACGAGTAAAAGACGAAATATGATCGTATCTGTGAACCTTAAACACAAATCTGGCAATTGCGTTAAAGCCTACTTTCAACTTATGAAGTGACTGAGAATCAGGATCTGCGAAAAGTTCACATCCGTTAAATACAATAGGCGGGAAAAGAAAAATTCAATTTTGATATTATTATTTAAAAATATAGTTGGGAACATAGTTGAACATCTCAATCCAATTATATTTGCACCCACCTTTGCTGCCACAACATTTTGTACAATTTCAACAAATTTTGTTGTACAATAATACAACAATAGAGCAAATGTGATCGCCTTCTAGTCCCTCTACTCCGAAAACGGTAAATCTAAGAGATAGATAATTCTAAGACGAACATTTTGTCATTTACCACTATTGAATTACAGGCAGTAGGTCGCGAAATATTCACGAAAAACTGAATTTCGTGACCTTTTGACCACCATAATTTTTTAACTTTTTTAGCCGGCACGGTACCAATGTACCAATAAAAATAAATTTTTCTTTCCCCCATAGACCCCGCTTTAACTTTTTTTAGTAGGTATTATACCCTAATGCAAAACAAAATATTCATTGAAAAGAATTTCAAGAACATTAATATTATATCAATAAAGCTCAAGGTAACTATTATTAACATCTATGAAAAGGGCCTCGCGGATGAGACTTTGCCCACACCTATATTCGGGCTTGCTACGCCACAGGAAGACACGGTGGTTAATTTAATGTGAAAGGTATCGATTACTTAGTTTTGATCCAAGAGAGTCGCTGTTTAGTCTTTTAATGGACGACTTTTTCCTGAATGTTTAATTTATAATATTTTGTATGCAGGAACAAAGTCTGTTTAACACTGATTGTAAGAAGATAACTTTGAAAAGTCGTTTCATCTTCAAAGCTACTCCGAATAGGTGAAAAGAGTTTTTAGTTTTGAGAATTAATTACTTCAACGTCATTGTTAAAAAAAATGAAAATCGAAATTTAACTTGCGAAATTGTTTATTTTCTGAAACAAGGATATAATTAAATATTTATTTAAAGTAAGTTTGATTATTGTTTTTCTTTACCGATTGGTAAGAGTTCTTTCTTCAACAACGAATACGGAATCAATGAATACAAAATGTCGGAAAATTTTGACTGAATACAATAAAAAAGGAAATAGCATAGTAGCCAACATACATAAAAAAAATTAAACATAAATGATTTCGAAATTGTGCTCGATCTGTTTGATCGCTTTTTTGAATTCTTTGCCCTTTTTAGTCGTCGACAGTCATCGATACCGAACAAACATGGGAAAAACTGAGAGGTTTTGTAACTTTTCATATAATGAATTTTAACCTTTTAAGCCTCCGAACTCCTACATGAAAGGATTATAATAAGCCCAAGTATTATAATAAGCCCAAGTAAGGCTGGGAAAAACATATCTAGGAGTATTTGAAAAATGGCAGTTGCATAGTAAGAAGATGAAGAACGCACGACGAATGATAATCAACTGAAGTTCAGTTACTGAAATTTATTAAATACTAGCCGACCCTGCAGACTTCGTACTGTCTCAATCGATAATCGATAAGGATAACCCTCTACCAAACTACACAATCCATTACCCCTTGTGATACCCAGTACGCCTACCCATAACCACTACCCCTTTCCGACACTACTTTGTTATCCGCTACCAATACACGCTTAGCGTGACACCATTAGCCAGAAACCCACTTCTTATTACCCGCAACCCGCAACCCGCAACCAAATTTTTTCTTGCATTTCAAATTTTCCATTTTTCCAATTTTTTTTTTTTACTTTTTCTTGTTCGCTTTGAAAACCAATGACTTTTCCGAGTTCCTTTCGAAAACCCATTTTAAATATTCCAGTTTTCCATTTGAAATATTCCAGTCTTAGATTTGAAATTTTCCAGTTAAATATTTGAAAACCAATGCATCCACGATTTCATGCAATTTTCACTTTGAAAACCAATGAGTTATCCGAGTTTCATTGGAAAACCCATTTTGAAATGTTCCAGTTTTCCATTTGAAATTGTACAATTTTCCACTTGAAAACCAATACATCCACAATTGCATGCAATTTTCCTTTTGAAAACCAATGAGTTTTCCGAGTTTTTCTTCAAGAACTTTCTAATTTTAAATTCAAAAACCCATTTTGAACCAAAATTTTTGCACAGAAATCATCACTGAATACAACAGTATCAAACATGAAAATTTCACAAATATCTGTTGCGCCATTTCGGAGTCTATAATAAGAGACATGCCAACAAACATACATCCGTATTTATATATAGAGAGATGTATGCCTTACGATAGTTACTAGACTAAGTGTTACCATTTAATAATAATAATAGTACATAGTATTGTTACATTTCGGTTTTTATAGAAACGCAATGATTAAATATTATACAAATTGAATAATGTTTGATAAATGAACTATTTGGTCTTACTTCTACTTTAATTTTATATATAATTCTTATTTTATTTCATTTTACTACTTTTTTTTCATTAATTTCAAAATTTTAAATTAATTAAATTCATAAATTACAAATTACTAATTTCAAGGATTCAAATATAAGAAAAATTTAAGTTCTTATAAAGACTGAACATTTATTTTAATCAAATTTAGTTTCTGTATAGATCCTTAATTGTTTTTTTGGAGTTGATTCAACATGAGCTGCAGAACTTGCTTTTGCGGTTGTTCTTTCAGTTGTTGGATCGATCATGACATCTTTTTCTGTTACGATGGTAGCACTGGTTTTGTGCAGGTGACTGCTGTTTCTTTCCTACGATAGATAGACCCATCGTGTCTGTTTGAACCATATACGATCGTGGAGTTTTAGCTGGTTGGACCACAGTACCAGAGATTCAATTTCGATTAGGTTGTTGAATTCGAATCTTTTCACCGGGTTGTAAGGGTTTTTGTGGTGAATTCCTAATTCCTATATCAGCATAAAACTTGCTTCTGTTCCGAGCTTTAATAAGGTTGTGTTGTATGTTTTTTACAACCTTCGGTTTAAGTGATTGTTTTCTGCATGGTATTGTTGTTCTTGTTCTTCGACTCATCAAACGTTCGTTGGGTGATAACAAATCGTTGCTTCGAGGCGTGTTTTCGTAGTTGAGTAGTGCAAGATAAACATCTGACTAGTCTTTGTGGCACTTTTTTAGGATTGATTTTGCCACCTGGACGAACTGCTCTGCAAGACCGTTGGATTTTGGATACCTCGGGCTTGAGGTCTGATGAATAAAGTCCCACTTTCTGGTAAACGCTTGAAACTCTTTGGAGGAAAATTGGGGACCATTGTTCGATTCAAATACAATCGGTATACCATGGACGGCAAAAATCTTTTTGAGTTGGAGTATGACTTTTCGCTGGATGAATGCTTTAATTTAACGCAGTCAAAGAAACCGGAATAGCTATCTGCAATGAGAAGATGTTCATTGTTTTTAAAAATAAAATAGATCTTCTGCAATTATCTCCCATGGCAGTTCAGGAATCTTTTTGATGATAATTGGCTCCTTCGGTTGAGAATGTTGTTGGCTTTGACAAATGCTGCAAGATTCAACGTACTTCTTGATGTCTGTGGTCATCTTGACCCAAAAAAGTTGTTTACGTGCACTGTTGATGGTTCGATCAATGCCAAAATGACCTTGATGGACTTTTTGCATCATCTCTTTCATCATGTCATCTGGAACGACAACCTTGGTTCCTTTGAATAAAATACCTTCGTCGCTGCTGAGCGTTTTTTTTTTGGTAATCCGAAATTGGTACACAGAACTGTCCGATTCCGGATACCGAACGAAAATGCAAACACTGTTCCTTGCTTCTAATGGTTGAATGTCTATGTATTTGCAAATCATCATATGCAGAATTGCAGATGAGATAACATTGTTTTTATTTTCTTTATTTGTAAACATGTCGGCGAGTAGGTATGTGCTTGTGCGTGTATGCGTGATTCTGTTTTTTATTCCGACTTCAAATTCGGAATCGTTTTTCTGTTCTATCCAGAACAAGAACTGTCATCTTGTGCCAAGTGAACGAATTCAGAATCGTTCGGAACAGTTCCGGACGACCAAAAAAAACCGCTATAAAAGTCCAATAACTTCTAATCTCGTTTGAGACATGTTGAATTGAATCAGGCCATTCAGTATTTACATATCGCAGAACATATTGTATATTTTTGTCATTCCTGTTGCTTCTTGTGGTGGTTTTTTTGTTATATGGTTATATCTGTTAATTGTAGACTTTCATGTACCTCTATTTCTTCTTCTTTTTCTGTGTTTTGTGGGTTTTGACAGTCACGGCTGAAAGTATCTGCTATACAGGTATATCTTTGCCTTTTAAATACACTACCTTTGGTTGATATTGAAGGACTTGGCGCATGATTTCTTGTAACCGTATAGGAGAGCTGTGTATCGGCTTTCTGAAAATCGTTTCGAGTGGTTTATGATGGCTTCCCATGGTAAGAGGTGTCCCGAATATTAGGTCATAAAATTTTTCACATGCAAGTTTGATAGCAAGTGCTTCTTTTTCAATCTGAGGTGCTTACTTCTGTCTTTCTGTTAACGCTTTCGATGTATACTCCACCGGCTGGTTGTCTTGCAGTAAAATGGCACCTGCACTAGATTGACTAGCATCAACATCGGATCATAATATCTTAGTAGTGGTGTTTTTGACTGTGATGACTTAAGTTCATCGAAGAGAACTTTACCCGTAAGCACATTTAATGTTTTGATATCAGGAGCATGAATTAACAAGTCATCCATCGAGACCTCTGTATTTGCACAGCCTTCCAATAAGTCAGTCATGAGTTTTTGATAGATTTTTGGGGCGGACGCAAAACCAAATGGGACACGCAATAAGGATATTCTACCGCAAGGTGTAGCCAAAGTCAGATAACCTTTAGTTCGACAGTGACTCTAATCTGCCAAAAATTATGCTTACAATCTAAGATTGTGAAAACTTTAGAATTTTGAACATTTGCCGCAATCTCATCCATGGATTTGAGAGGATGAAATCTTCTTAAAATATTTTTGTTTACATGCATCGGTATCGGTAGGATAGAGGCAGATTCTTATTTCCAATTTCTTGACAACAATTGCCATAGGTGAGGTTGCTGGAGTAGCTCCTTCTGTTTTCGTATTGTGGTATCGTGTGGTATCTGTTTTTCGTGGGGCATAATTCTGAAAGATTAGATTTGGCACTAAATCAATGTCGTAGACGAATTTTTTTTTATGCAACCTAGGCCTTCGAACATATTTTCGTCTATTTTAAGTTCTCCTACGCGCAATATCAATTTTAATTTTTCACATATACTTTTGCCTAGAATTGGACAGACATCCTTGTCTTTAAATGTTAACATATGTTTTATATCTCGCACCTTACAACATAAGTTAACTTCACCGAAAACACTGATTTTATCATTCGTAAAAAAAACTAGTTTTTTTGTGGTTGAAATGTTTAATTTAATAGCCGCGTTTTATTATCCTCACTAACCCATATGGGTTGTTGTATGTGTATCATTTGTAATCGCATGCGCATGCACTTTTTTGTTTCTTGTTCTTGTTAATGTCTTGCAAACAGTTGCTAGGTGACCTTTTTTTCACATTTGTTGCAAATTTTATTGAATGCTGGGCAGTTTTTTCGTGAGTGAGTAGTGCCACACCTTCGACAGAAAAATTCATTTTTTCCACCGCCTTGTTTATTTATCGGCTTTCTCGTTTTCTCGTACTTGTTCTTATATATTTCGTAACTGCATTCACTGTTTCTTCGTTTCTTTGTAATTCTTTTAGTTGACTCGCCGCTATTTCATTTTCAATTGCCTTACAAATTTCAAGTGTATCATCAAGTGATACCTTTTCCTTTTCTAATAATTTTTCTCGAATCGCGTCGCTATGGATGCTTACAATGATTTTATCACGTATCAGGGAATCCAACAACGAACCGAACTCAATTTTTTTTTTTCTTGATTTTTTATGCGCGTATAAAAATCGTCGAAATGTGTACGTACCTCTCGAAAAAAAAAAAAAAAAATAAATAGAGTGGAGCGTTAGCTCTTGAGGAGCCAAGGCCTAATGGGCTTACTCTCATCAACAATTCTCCAGGTGCGTGTGAAGAATTGAGGGGATCTACAATTTAACGCCGATTCCGAAAGGCAAAGTTGAGCAGCACTTTTTCATGACAGATGATACTCTTGGAAGTTTTGTCAGTTCTTCGCAAGAGGCAGTGTCCGTGAAAGATGAAATAAAAACTTTGGGCACGAGTAGGATTCGAACCCATGACGTTCTGCTTAACAGCCAACGCACCTAACCACTAAGCTACGGACATACACGTGCCTCTCGAGGTGATACTTATTTTAGGAGCAAAATGTTCTTCGAATTTAGACGTCAAAATTGCTAAATTTTTGCTTTCTTCTGGAGAAAGTGTGAAGGAGTCTTAAATGTCTACAGCATCAGGTCCTAGGACTGACATAAAAGTGGCAACCTGTATTTCAGCAGGTCTTTTATTTTTTTTTTTTTATTTTTTTTTTAATAGTTTCAAACCATTTACTCGTTTTATTATTTATTCGTTATTGGTAGGCATTTTCACAAATTAATTATTATTTTATGAGAAGATCACATCTGACACCATGTGATGAGAGAGATGACGCACGACGAATGATAATCAACTGAACTTTATTAAATATGTATGCTTTACGATAGTTACTAGACTAAGAGCCGATTTTTCAATCATCGAATAAAAATAAAAATAACAAATTGGCAAATAAACTTATCTGAGTATTCATCGGTCGAATAAATTAGAGCGTTTTTGTCAGATAAAGTCTATCTGATGATTGAAAAATCCAATATTTGGTTGTTTGTCGAATAAGCACTATTTGCCTGTTTATCTGACCATTGAAAAATCGGCTCTAGGTGTTAGCGTAACGGGTACAATGGTTGGCACCCCCAATTTTTGTACTAATTATTGGCACCCCTCATGAAATTAAGAATTTACGAAAAACTACTATACCTAGGAACTTAAAATCATATTTTTTCACAAGATGTATCAGTTTTCTAAAATTCTGCATTTTAATTGAGAATTATTTCAATCTCATTTTATTTTTATCAGTAAAAAAGTAAAGTCGTTCTAAATTCGTAAAAAAAGCGCTAATAATACAGTGTTCCCGCTAAGGAGACTAAATTTTGTAACTGTCCGTTTTTCAATTTTTTTAAAGTTTTTGGAAGAATATTTATTTTTTAAATATCGAAATATAATAAATTAAATATTTTCAATTGTTTTTTTGTAAACAAATTTTTTTAATTGTTAAAACAGGGGTGCTAATAATTGGTCCAATATAAAGTTGTGGTTTAATTATTGGCAAGGGGGTGCCAATGATTCGTGCTATGGGGCATCAGTTATTGGCAGTGCCAATAATTGTATTTTAGAGACTGCCAATAATTGTACCCCGTATCAGTTGTTATTTTCAGTTTAAAAAATGGTACAAAAAAGGCACAAATATGGAGAAGAAAACAATCAGCATGCTTTAATAATTCAATAATATTGTATTTATTATAATTTTTAAAATCGAATCAACCCCTCTTTATTTACTGCATGCCTACGCAGGTATGTTTTGACTACATTATCTCGCGAACCACTTATGGTACTGCACTTGATTAACTTTATCACCTAAATTAGTTAAGCGGTTTTTTAAAAGGAGTGAAAACTAAAAAATACCTTACTAACAAAATTTAAGATGAGGTAAAATCCGTTTTAAAGTTTTTAAGGTCAATAACCATTTTTTGAGTACCGGTTTTTGTTGTATGTATTCCTGTTTCATAAGGCTACACCGACTGAAACACATTTTGAAATGTCTTAAAATAAATTATAGAGCAATAAAAAAAAAACTTAAAATGTAAAATGTATGTTAGAGATTTTTTAATGAAATATAATTTTAATTTTCTTATTTGCGTTAAATGAAGTGATTTGGTTATAGTAAAAAAGTTTTTTTTTAAACTAAATTTTGATCAAAATAGCAAGCTATCACGAAAAACAATGGTATTTCTCTCATTTTTAAGGGTGCCATCAATTTTACCCTTGGGTGCCAACAATTGTACCTTGGTGCCAATGATTGTGCCTTTTCGCAGTCTTTTCCTATTTTGAAGTTTTTATAAGATTTTTTGTTTATTTAACATTTTTTTATGATAATATTCAAGTTAGAAATTCTCTAAGCTTTAATTTGACATAAGAAACATATAACTCACTCCTTAAATGTGAGAGCAATTCACAATTTAAAGTGAAAAAATGCTTAGGGGTGCCAACCATTGTACCCGTTACGCTACCATTTTATAATAACACTAGCTGACTCTGCAGACTTCGTACTGTCTCAATCGTAAATCTATAACCCTCTATCACACTACCCACTACCCTTTAAACGTTACCCGCTTGTGCTACCCGTGCGTCTACCCATATCCGTAATCCCGTTACGACACTACTCTGTTACCCGCTACCATTTATTTCTACACGCTTACCGTTACACCATTAGCCAGTAACATACTACTTATTACCCGCAACCAATTTTATTTTTTTTTGCATTTCAAATTTTCCATTTTTCCAATTTTTTTTTTTTTACTTTTTCTTTCTTACCAGTTCCCCATCACAAGTTTCATTCGAAAACCCATTTTGAAATTTTCCAGTTTTCCATTTGAAATTATCCAGTTTTCCATTTGAAAACCAATGCATCCACAATTTCATGCAATTTTCCTTTTGAAAACCAATGAGTTTTCTGAGTTCCATTCGAAAACCCATTTTGAAATTTTTCAGTTTTTCATTTGAAATTTTCCATTTTTCCTCTTGAAAACCAATGCATCAACAATTTCATGCAATTTTCCATTTGAAAACCAATGAGTTTTCCGAGTTTTACATCAACGACTTTCTATTTTTCCATTCGAAAACCCATTTTGAACTGAAAAATACCAAGCAAAAAAAATCTAATTTCCGACCTTTGTTTGGTTTTTCCAGTTTTCCCACTTTTCCATGAGGTTTTTCCAATTTTTTTTTCACAGAAATCATCACTGAACACAACATTATTAACCATGAAAATTTCACAAATATCTGTTGGGCCATTTCGGAGTCTATAAGAGACATACAAACAAACACATCCATTTTTATATATATAGAGATTACATATAGTATAGTTACAGTGTGGAATTTAAAAATACATTTACTACTTAATATTAACCCTCCGACCACATACACCTATATACCTAATTTAAAGGGAATGTTGGTAGTGCTGTAGATGGGTTTTAAGTATTTTTTTTTACAAGATCGTCGAAGCTGTTCATAAGAAATATGGCCAGGTTAGCGGGTAATACAGGATAGCGGGCGGCAGTATAGTGTTGCGGGTAGTGGGTAGCAAGCAAAAGGTACTGGGTAGAGTAGTAACGTTGTAGCTGGTAACGGGATAGCGGGTATTAGGGTAGTGGGAAGAAATAACGGACAGCTGGGTAGCGGGGAAAGACTAACGGGGTAGGAGGAAGTGGGATAATGCGATAGCGGGTAGCGGTTGCTTATTGGGATACAAAAGTAAAGGTCTTATGTTTGAGGCAGTACGAAGTTTAGCGGGTCGGCTAGTTTTAATATATTTTTTTTTTTAATTTTAATATTTTTGTGCTAACTTTTTCATTTTAATTTATTTTGTATTAAATTTGTATTGTATTAAATTAAAATTGTCTAACAGTTACTAGTTGAAATACTTGTAATATAAAAGGATTAGATTTTAATACATTTGGAATTAAAACCAAGATAATACAATTTTATTAAAAACAAACTCTCATGTACAACATTTTAATACAATTTTATTAAAAAAAAAAAAAAATTGCCATACATTTTGCTGTTTGACATCTGCCTGTAGCGTCATTCCAAAAAAGTCACTATGGAGAACGCAAGTGTAAAATTCATACTTTTGTCGGATTTGTAGTATGAAACGCAATATTCCCTTACGGAAAAACTAGTCTTATCGTTTTGTCCGAGGACTATATAAATGCTTCTCAGAATACCAAAATCTGACATTCGAGAACTATAATAAATCAATGGATATAAAACGAAATTGCATTTTGAATATTTTTTCTTACTTTGACATATTCGAAATCCTAGCGTAGACTAAAAGCATGACATACAAGAAGGAACGGAGCCTTTCATAATGAGACCTGTAGATCGAAGGAGAGAGATAAACATGGTCGAGGATCGACGTGAAGCACAAAGTCAAGTTTAGATCAGAACACAAACAAATTGTATGTCGTTTATCAAACAATATTTATTTAAAATTTCGGGAGAACTGTTTCTTATAATATGTAATTGACTAGAGGAGTAGAGGCTTATGCAATAAACCGAGCTTATCCCATTAAAAGCTAGCGCAGAAGTGAAGTATTTTTACAGATATGTCTTTCTCTTATACTTTTTTCTTACGCTCTTTTAATCGTTATTTTAATTCTCAGAAAGAATTGACATCACACTAGCTTTATAAAGTTCGTCTCTGTAGATGCTGTCATACGCGGTCTTAAAGTCGATAAAAAAGTGGCGGATATCGATTTGGAGTGCAGTCCGTGGCTTCGTGGTTAGGTGCGTTGGCTGCTAAGCAGAACGTTGTGGCTTCGAATCTTAATCGTGCCCATTACAGTTTTTATCTCATTTTTTACGGGCACTGCCAGACAAAATTTGCAAGAATATCAATCTGTCATGAAAAAAGTGCTTCTAAACTTTGCCGTTCGGAATTGCTGTTAAACTAAAGGTCTCCTCAAATCTTCACACGCACTTAGACAATTGTTGATAAGAGTAAGCCAAAAAGTGAAAATTTGGTCGGTGGTTGACTTTCCTGATCTGAAGCCACATAGAAAATTAACAATCAGATTGTTGACGAAAAGCTTCAGACATTCATTTTCACATATTACTGTAGAGAGGATCTTGTAGATGATAATGGAGACTCCTCTGTTGTTGGCGTAGTTTCAGGAATCTCCCTTCTTAAGTATTGGGCAATCAATGCTGAGGTTCCATTCATCGGACATGATGATTTGGTACATGCTTTTTACTTGCGACATAAAGAATATTTATGGCAAGTATTGAATTCGTAAAAAAAAAAAAAAATTTGAGATGAGGATGAGATATGATATTACGATGGTAGAGAAGTCGAAAAAAGTGGGTCCGGCGATTCCGTCTGTCTGTCTGTCGGAAAGTTTACAGGCATCTACAGGCTTAACTACTGGTCCGATTGACTTCAAATTTGAAAATTAGAGGTTTGAGCAAAAAGTCATATCCCAATTTTTATATTTTTGTTTTAAGATCAAAATTTAGGGTAGCCACCATACGATTTTTTTGACCAAAAGCCAAAACTTTTTTTTTCACAAAAACGGCCCGAACGATTTTTTTTAAACTTCCTCGAGTTTAATTTTTTTAAACATTCATGTGTTTTATGTAAAAAGAAAAATTTTGTATTGCTCCAAAACGGTACCTCGCATAGATCCTTCAAATTTTTTTTAGCAAGCCCGGCAAAAACACTTTTTTTTTCAAAACCGAAAACCAGTTTTTTTAGCATACCACCGATGGGATTTAAAACTAGAATTTTGTTTTTATATTTTTAACCCTATACTGAAAA
>CAKKXW010000003.1:47027554-47042827 GCA_920937365.1 Sphaerophoria rueppellii | reverse complement strand
ATTTTTTAAGAATTGAACCATTTGTGATTTGAAAAGTATACATTTTATTTTTGCTAAACCTTCTACGATAAAACCTCTTGCATTTAGAGAAAAAATTAGGAAAATCGGTCAACCAGCGTGCCCAGTTAGCGAACGAACACAAAAATTAGGTTGTTCTTTTATATATATAGATTTGTTTTCATTAAATTTAACTCCTATTTCTCGAGCTCTTTTAAAGGCTAAATTTGAATTTATATCGTGCTCTCTCTCATCTTTTCCGAAAATAATTAAATCATCAATATAAACAAATGTTCCAGGTAGTGTACTAAAATTTTGATATTTGTATTTCTGAAAAATTTCGGGTTGCAACACTAATGCCAAAAGGGAGCCGGGTGAATTTATAAAATCCAAAAAGAGAACTGAATGTGCAATACTCACTAGAAATTTCATCTAACTCAAACTGCCAAAATCCATGTTTTAGGTCTAATACTGAGAAAAATTTCATTCCACAGAACTTATCTCTGATTTCTTCAAATTTAGGAATCAAACATTTTTCAGGTTTAAGAGCCTTATTTAAATCTCTCGCATTCAAACACACTCGAATTTGTTTATTTGATTTCTCAACTATAATCAAATTACTTACCCACCCTATTGGGCTATGTACTTTTTTAATTATTCCAGTTGATTCCAGTTCATTGAGAGCTTTTTTAACAGGTTCGATAAGAGTGGCTGGCAGGCGTCGTGGTGGCTTAACTGATGGGGAAACTGTATTATCAATTTGTAGGTGACATTGTATGGGAAATTTCCCTATTCCTGTGAAAATATCTTTGTTCTGTTCAATAACTCTAGGTTTTGGATCCTGAATAGTATTCACATTAGCACGACTAACTAAACCTAATTTCTCGCATGCAATAATACCTAATATAGGAACTGTATTTTTGTCTACTATAAAAAACTCTTGATCTAAACTTTTATTACTTGTAGAACATGTTAAAAAAATGCTGTATTTTGGACGAATAAGTTCTCCTCCGAACGCTTCTAAGGTTCTCAAGCACGGTTTAACGTGTTTTTTAGTTTCTATACGAGTTAAATACGAGGTTGGCAAAACATTTACTTCTGCACCTGTATCAAGCTTAAAAGAAATTGGAGTTGACTCCACGATGATAGTTTCCATCCAACAATTTTGTTTTTATGTACTTATATCATATATAAAAAAATTCTTTTCCTTTTCATCTGAATTTTCGATGCAATCCATCTGGACATTTGCATTATTATTTTGTAGGGATAATTCATTTACCTGTTTTGTTTTGCACGCACATGCAAAATGATTTTTCAAATTACATTTTAAACATACTTTTCCAAAAGCTGGACATTTATTTGGGGGATGCTGCTTATGGCAACGTTCACAACACTCGTACCCTTTGGTATATTGATCCTGTTTAAAAGAAAAATTATAATTAGAAGTTGGATTTGTATTATGCTTCTGATTTCTTGTTTCAAATTTATTTTTATAAGAATTATTAAACTTATTGAAATTGATGCTAGGTGCTTTCTTAATAATGTTGATTGATGAGCTCCCCAACTGCTGCATTGCATCGTGGTCTTTTAGGTTCTGGACGACTTCTAGCCTGGATTTGTCTATATCAAACAAGCGACATTTTTTTATAGTATCATCCAAAGATATATTTCCCACAGCTAATAATTTTTCTTGGCATGACTTTGAACGGATTCCAAAAATTATTCTATCTCTGATAACTGTATACAATTTATCTGCATGAAACTCGCACGTTTCTCCTTCTTGTTGGGTTCTATTATATAGTTTGAACCGCTCATACACCTCGTCTTTTTTAGGATTACAGTATATTTCGAACTCTTTCAAAATAGAATCGAGTGTTTTCACTTTCTCGGCAGGGAAAGTGGAGAAGACATCAACGGCATCATCTCCAATTAGGTTAAGTAAAATTGCAATTTTTACTGCTTCAGGTTTTTCGTCACTCTCGGAAGCACACATGTATATCTTAAACCTTTGTTGGAATTTTTTAAAATTCTCAGAAAGATTTCCATCCATGACCAGATGACTCGGAACTTTAAAATCCATTTTTCTATTTTGTTGACTTGAATTTGAATTAAATCCTTCACAACCTTTCACAATTTTACTGCTATCTTTTATTTTCTCTGGCTCTAATTCACTTTCCAAATCACTTGACTCTTCTGAATCGTCACTTTGTTAATTTTTTTCGACTTTTTCTTTAGGTTAGGTTAGGTTGGAGTGGCTGTCTGGATATAATTGACTCACTTAGACCTCAAGGGTCCATTGTGATACCACTAATGGGTTACTCATGGGAGAGTAATGAAATTAAACAAACCATTTTGTACTTTTAATGAAGTTAGAAAGACATTTTTTGTCTATCGTTGCCAGTTCACTGGTATTATCGAAGACGGGATTACCGAGATATTTATTCCTTCTATTGGAGAGTGCCGGACATGTACACAAAAGGTGTTGGATTGTTTCCTTCTCGTCCATGCAGCTTCTACAGAAGTCATTTGAGTAGACCCCAAGCCTCAAGGCATGTCTGCCTATGAGGCAGTGTCCTGTTATGACTCCAGTTGTAGAGCTTATATTTTGTTTGCTCAGGGAAATCAGACTTGGCAATATTTGTTTGGTTGCTAGACAGGTGGTACCCTGTGACCATCTAGCATTTGCTGATTCTAGAGCATATTGTTTGAGAAGATATTTGCATGTAGCAAGTGGTGTTCCTAACTTTTTGTTTAGTTTGACTTGATTTTTTTTTTTAAATATATTGTGATCTTGTTTTTGTCATATTTATTTTATTTTAATTCCGCTGCGCTATGTTCTGTTTGTATTTCATAATGTTTTAATCAAACGATCATGTCTCTTTTAAGTTGCGAATTCAAGTGACTTTATTGGAACAGTTTCAGTAGTTTCACAATAACTGTTATACGTTAAATGTTTAGCATATAAAGGTTGTATATATCTAATAAAAGAATAGAAAAGTTAAAGGCAAAGAAGGCGTCCAGACCTACACTTATTAATTAAACTTTATACAACACAATGTCTTGCTTCTCTTTTTGACACATCCTCACACACACCTTAAAGAATCAAAACAACACGTACGAATAACGAAATGATGTTCGCCGTGTAGGGAATAATGCAAACGAGCATGAAGCATCGTTGCCAGAGACGAAATAAAGTAAGGAAATGGGAAACAAAGCTGTCAAAATAAATTTGAATCTGGGTTGCAAAAGTCAATACAATTGTACTTTTTTCGATACACTCACCTCTCCTTAAGTACATAAATACACTTTTACTAAATTCAATACAATTATGCAATAAATATGTAATAGGTATTCTGCTGTATCATAAATATTTTTACCAAAATCTATATCAGCAAGTTTCCATTTTCTAAACGCACTAATTTATTGCAAGTCAATAAAATTGCTACTTGGGCAACACTTTTAAATGTCACTGAATGAGGCGTTAAGTAACGAAGTTATATATAAGCCATAGATATCATCTGTCTTATTCGTTTTCATTTGGTTATCCATATCCATTAACCGTTTTCAGTTTTTCATTTGGTTTTGAGATTTTTTTGAAGACAACATGGAGAGTTAGAAAATGCTTTCTATACATGTGAATGTCTGTAGAGTGCCAGAACGACACGCAAATACTTCTAAAGCGATCATCATGAAACTTTATCTTATATATCTTCTTCTATATATATAAAAGAACAGCCTAATTTTTGTGTTCGTTCACTAACCGGGCACACTGGTTGACCGATTTTCCTATTTTTTTCTCTAAATGCAAGAGGTTTTAGGGTAGAAGGTTTAGCAAAAATAAAATGTATACTTTTCAAATCACAAATGGTTCAGTTGTTAAAAAATGTTAAAAATTTTGTATTTCGCACTACAAAAAAAACTGATCAATATACGAACACTCAATTTAGTTTGAAAATCTTGTCAAATATTTTTTTTTTCAATATAAAAATAAAAAAAAATGTCAGTGAAGAAAAAAAATATTTGACAAATATAATTTTTCTTCGACAAAAAAAAAATGTCAGTGAACCTAGGAAATTGTATTTGAACTAGCTGACCCGGCAAACGTTGTTTTGATATATGAGATTTCTAAAGTATTTAAATATGTATGTATGTTAATTATATTGTTATTTGTTATTTATAACGTTTTGAATGTTGATGGAATGTGTCATTAATAAAATTAAATCAACACCAACGAACTGGAGGTATTCCACGCATAATTATTGTCTGAATGAAAAACATGGCGTGCTCAAATTTAAGCCACAAACAGACATTATTTAGCTTTGAGTCAATAGTCATTGCAAATGCCAATCTGATGGGGAATTGAATGCTTTCAAAATGAAATGTGCTTAAGAAAAAACCGTTTTGCGAATAAGGCATTGCCACAGTTGAATTCTCTGCTCGACAACAATACTACGTTAAGGACAGTAATAAAATTGCATTGGATTCAGAATATTTGCGCAAACTATTGAGCCGAAGTTAAACGATCAACAAAAGTACCAATGTGTATGACACCATTGGATATGCAAGGTGTGATCAGTCTGAGATGGTATTTTTTTTGTGATGCACCCGGTGGAATGGGGAAATCATTTTTGTTATCATTAATTTAAGCATCAATATGATCTGAAATTAAAAAATGACTTGGCTCTTTCTTCTGACATTACAAAATATTTCAAAAAGTTGGTAATGGCCGAATATTTGTGTGGGATGAGAGCACAATGGCGAACAAAAATTTACTTGAGGCCTTTAATCGCAACTTGAAGAATTTGGAGCTCTGAATCTTTTTGTTGCTGAGGACAAACTTTGTCGATTATACCACGGTCAACTGCTGCAGACGTATGGAGTCGTTTAAAAACTTCTATTTCAGGAAACTTACATCGGCCAATTATTGGACATTTAAGAGAGAGTGGCGCGACAGATCTTGAAGAGCCAAGGCCTAAGTGGCTTACTCTCATCCATTATTCTCTGGGTGCGTGTGAAGAATTTAGGGCACCTACAATTTAACACCGATTCCGAACGGCAAAGTTGAGAAGCACTTTTTCATGACAAATGATACTCTTGGAAGTTTTGTCAGTTCTTCGCAAACGGCAATGCCCAAGAAAGATGAAATAAAAAAACTTTGGAAACGAGTAGGTCTTGAACCCACGACGTTCTACTTAGCAGCCAACGCACCTAACCACTAAGCCACGGACCCTATTGGACGTTGGAAATGGAATAATTTCAGTTGATTCTGAAGGCCAAATTCCACTTCCAAATAATTGTTATTGTAATGTAAATCCACGGAATGAGTTGATTCAAGATGTCTTTCCAAACATTGAAGCATTGAGTTGAAGTGCAATAATGGCTGGTACAGATTAAAGTCTTTCTAAAATCGATGCAACAATTTATTTTGAACTAGACAAATAAATGCATAATTTTTTGCCCACAAGTAGTTTAAATGGTTTGACACAATTACAAATGAAAACGATGTAGTAAATTTTACAGCGAGACGGAGTTTTTGAATTTTTTGCATTTATGCATTCATGTACCAGGACTGCCATTTTTTAACTCTGATGGTATGAGCATTACTGTGTGTCGGGACATCAATCAACTTAAACTTTACAGTACTACAAGACAAGCCGTGAAGAAGTCAATGGCATACGTCTTTAGTTTCCTGTTCGACTTGAATTCACTGAAAAATAAATAAGACGAAAGGTCAATCTTTAAAAATATGTGGTTTTGATTTAGAAATTTCTGTTTTTCCTCACGGTCAACTATACAGGGTATCCTGTAATTTGCCTGCCATATATACTTCGGGATGTGATTCTTGGTCATATTCTTAGAAAATAGTCCTTCTAAGACAAAGTTACTTTTTCATCACTTTTTGACGATTAAAAAAAGGCTAACTTTGTATTTAAGTGTAGTTCAATTTTTCTTGCCCGAGCAAAGTGTTGACTTTAAGACATTTTTTTTTTATTTTTTTTTTTTTTCAAATAATGCGTAAGGAACATACAGTTTTCTTACTTTTACTTTATGAACAAAAAAATTAGCAAATAAAATCTCATTGATGTTTTTGTTTACATACATTTTAAAATACTTGGGAAAATCTAAATGAGCTTAGAACATCGAATTTAGGTTTTTTTTGTCAATATTTTTATTGCAGCACTTTATAATATCCCAATAATTGTTAGTTCTAAGAAAATTAATAACATTGTGCAATCCTGAAGAGGGTTAAAAGCATACTTATGCCTATACCTGGCTTGCTGTCAAAATCCTAATTACCTTACGTCCTTACATCTTCTCAGTGAGCTAAATTTTGGGAAGATATGTTTAATGGGTAAATTAACTAAAAAAATTATATATAAGAATTGGAAAACGAATTGATCATTCATCAGATTAGCAAATACAGGCATGATTTTTCTAAGAATATTGTTCATTTCTGCCTATCCATCGATTACCGTATTCTTCATCCTGCCAATCTCTAATTTCCGAACCGTTGTGGGCCGAAGCCCTACGAAGCGGGCAGAGTTTTTGCTAGTATTCTATAAATATATAAATAAATAATTAAATAGAGTGGCGCGACAGCTCTTGAAGAGCCAGAGCCTAAGTGTCTTACGCTCTTCAACAATCCTCTGGGTGCCTGTGAAGAATTGAGGGGGCCTACAATTTGACGCCGATTCCGAACGGCAAAGTGGAGAAGCACTTTTTCATGACAGATTGATACTCTTGGAAGTTTTGTCAGCTCTTCGCAAGAGGCAGTGCCTGTGAAAGATGAAATAAAAACTATTGGCACGAGTAGGACTCGAACCCACGACGTTCTTCTTAGCAGCCAACGAACCTAACCACTGAGCTACGGACATTGCAGAATATTCTATACATCAAACCAAAAATGTATGATATGTTGATACCTACATATGTATGTATATAAATTTGATATTTGTTCATCATAGTACCAAAAAGGAAAAAAACACTTGACATTTAAAATAAAAAATAATAGGTCCGTTCGCATAGTTTCTGCACTAAAATTCGTAAGAAGAGACGTTTTAAGGAGTGGGAGTAAAATTCTCTCACAGAAGAACAAAAGTACAAAAAAGTAACCGAACGGGAAAACGACAAATTTTGCCCACATTTCAATTGTCAAGTTTTTTTGTATGAAAAAATGAGACTTTGCATTTGAATTTATTTATTTATTTGCTATTTTCAATCAAATTTGACATATTTCACAAATCAGCCCAAAGAAATTTCTTGGGCTAAAATTCGTAATTTGGGGAAATATTTTAGTCTCTCGCGAGAGATCTCTTTTACGAAAAACTACGAAATTTTTGAGTACGCTAACAAGATTTGGTTAAATTTCGTAATTTTTCGTAAAATTGGACTAGTTGAGGAGGGTACGCGAACGGACCTAATATGATATATTTATTTTTTGAACCCCCCCACCCCGAAATTTTTTTCTGCGTTCGCCCCGGGTGTGCAGGGTTTGTTAAATAAAATACGGAAATCTAACTTAAGCTCGTCTTCTCTATTCAATATTTTATTCGTTTTATAGACCGGATGCTTGCTTCTACTAGGATAGTAATTATTTCGGATTCTTTTACGGTATATTCCTAGCTACGGGAAATCTCCACTTAATATGGGTCGAAACTTGAAACTGGTATGAGATAGCTACTGGTGAGAAGGGCTTACCTTGACCAGGGGGGGGGGGTAAGCTTCAGCAATATACCCACTTTTGAAACTTATCCAATTCCTTTGGTGGGTAGCTACGAACTGAATAGCTCACAAAAAAATGGGGGTAGGGGAGCCTCCTATTTACCTATTCATAAAATTAACATCTGGTCCTTGCTCGATGTCAGTCTGAAAAATGCTCCAATACTTTGCACATTGGTTTCCAACTTAACTTTTGCTCTTTTATTAAGCTCTACTGGGAAAACTTTGTATTAAAAACCAAATAATGTGAACTTTACCACGTAGGGTCAAAAGCCAAATTGAAAACTACACTGCAAATCAAGTTTTTATTTTTCTATAATGATTAACAAACGTTTCAGTTATGTTTGGTGTGGTAGAGTGTTTCACAAAAACGGCTATAACACGAATTTCTGTACCTACGTAACAGTATGACTGAAGTTGAGATTCACGGTAAGCTGATGAGCAGTCATAGAAGCGCAAGTATTGCGGGTGAATTGTTTCAATATTCAAAAGTAAACAATAGCTCATTGCAAACTATGCTGAAATAGTATTAAATTGTAATCATAAACTTCCAAGTGCAAAAATAAATTCACTTATAGAACTGCAACTTCTGACGAAATGAATCCAAATAAAAGCAAATTCTTCATTTTCAATGTGACTTGTAGGGGCGTCTTTCCGCTTAAACAACCAAACACACATACCTACAGACGCAGCCAGATTTTGAGGGAAAGATAACGAAGATGATGGTGCCAAGCCGAGCCGAGGACAGGACAAGGACGACAAGGAGTATAAGCTAAAGAACACTGTTTTCAGTGTTCACCTGCGCTGAAAAAGGTATGATGATGGCCACTCGAATAGGGGTATGTGTGGGATATATTTTGCAAGTTGATTTGTTATTATTTCACTTAACTAGTAGGATCATTATGCTCAGAATATTACGTACCCACCTTTGCCACCTGAATGGGCTTTGTTCGGCGTCATCCTTTTGTGCCTGGTAGGCAAAAGATTCTTCTAACGGTGAAAGTTCATAACATGAAACCGTCCTCTCTCGCTCTGATGAGGACACACGCACGCATACCAACGACCGATATCGGCTGAACAGTGAACACCGAACGTTGGTGGTACATTTATGGAGTCTTAAATCTTTTTGTAATGTGGTAATAATTTTTGGGTATAATAAATATTATACTGTATGGTAGAACGATTGTTTTCAGAACTGGCAATAGAAGGCATAAGAAACAGTTCATATAAGTCTGTATGTCCCAGAACAATCAGCTTACCTTTACAGCTCTTAAGGGTACATAAAACTGTTCCCCCTCATTTCGATTCATCTACCAGTGGTCTGTAAGTCTATATGACTAAGGATATGCATCAGGGAGGAGATAATTGATGGCCACCAATTGAACTCGGAGTATGATAGCCCCAGCAGCTATAGGCTTACACTCACAGTGAGATAGAGAGGTGATTCTAAGTACCTTTCTGAGGCAGTAAAGTATAATAATAAACCAGAAATTTGTTGATAATTTCGAAGTCGTTTTGCAGTTCGATGCGAATGTGTGTGGTTTGTGTGAGTGTTTCCATTAAGAAAGGACGAATATTGTAATTCGATGCAATTATTTTCCATGCAATCTGTGGTTGTTTGAGGATATTGTTTTAATTTGAATTTACAGATTGAATTGCTTAAGAGCTTACATTTCAATTATCATCCTCAGGACTCTTTGTTTCACTTTGAATTTTATTGTTTGCTTCAAGGAGGACCCGAATGTCCCTAATCGAAATAAATTGTTTTTGAATAGGGTCTGAGTATTGTTTTATTGCTATTTGAAATGTAAAACTTTAAGATCCATGCTACTAATCTACAGATATGTAGAAAGTTGTGAAACATTTCTTATTTGGTTGATTTAAGATTTGATATTTAATTTATTTCCTGAATTTTGTTTGGTTTTGTATAGAGTAAGACCAATCATTGTTTTTTCTAAAGAATATTTGGCTTTTACCACAATTTATGTTCATTTCTTCTATTTAATTGGTCAATTTAGGTGGTTCTACACTCCTACTACAGTCTTCAAGTGTTCCTCAGACCTCATCCAATGAGCATTTCTAACCAAGATATCAGCTGAGACACCCTTTACACAATGTGGCTTACTCGCACGCCTTACGGGGTTATCCAGAAAATAATTGAATTAACGATCTACAGATGCGTTATGACATGACTTTGAGCAAAAAATTGTTTTTCTTTCAGAGCACTCTTCTGGTTTTTGTCTGTGTTTTGTTTGTGTCCAATGGAGTTATTTTGGCAAGTCCTGTGCAGCTCCGCAGGACTTACAGTTCCTTCATTGCTGACCACACTGGTAATCTGTTGGCGATGACGGCCCGAATAAGCTGCTTGTATATAACAAGGCTTTGTGGTTAAAACGTTGTGTCCGAATTCTACTCGTGCCCATAAAAAGTGTTTATTTTATCTTTCACGGTCACTGCCTTTTGCGAAGAACTGACAATAGTATCAATCTGTTATCAAAAAAAGTTGTTCTCAACTTTGCCGTTCGGCATCGGCGTTAAATTGTAGGTCCCCTAAATTCTTCACACGCACTCAGAGAATTGTTGATGCGAGTAAGCCACTTAGGCTTTTGCTCTTCAAGAGCTGTCGTGCAACTCTATTTTTTTTTTTTTTTTTTTAACATACACTAGCAAAATCCCTGCCCGCTTCGCAGGGCTTCTGCAAACAACGGTCGTGAAATTATGGATTAGCTGGATGAAGAATACGCTAATTGATGGATTTGCAGTTATAGAGCAATATTCTTAGAAATACCGAGTCTGTACTTGCTAATCCGATGAATAATCTATAGCTTTGTCAGCAGCTGTTGATTAAACCTCATTTCTGTTGTAAAGGATGATGTCGGGAATATTTTCTGTTCTTCCGGCAATTCTATTTATTAAATTGAAGGCTCTGCGACCCGGAACAGGTTTAATTTCCTAGAGCTTCTTCTGGAAAATAAGGTTGTTGTGTTGTGGGTACATGGTGTTGATACATACGAGTTCTGCTTTGACTGTTAAATAGTCGCTACTTGTGATGTTGAGTTCTCGGTGATGAATGCATTGGAAATGTTAAAAAAAATTTTTTGAAATAGTGAAAGAAAACATCAACCGAATGATAATGGGTACACCGTAGACTTGTACTATTTCCTCAACGCCAATAAATACAAATTTCAATAACTTAGATGAGTAAAGCTTAATTCTAAGTACACTTTAAGCTCATTCGAAAAACCGAAAAATATCCTCAGTAGAACTCGAAAAAACTCTTAAGGCAGTTATCAACTAGCTACTACATCTACCTTCATTATAAATGTAGTTTAAACTTATGAGATGACAGCTTATGCTGAATACTGAAGTAAAAATGTAAGACAAAGAGAAGACAACTTTGTTCGTCAAACTATAAGGCTTAGCACTCAAAAATATGATTTCAAGATTGACCTCCTGGGTTCAGGCAGAGGACTGTACACTCTTTAACGTGTTGTGTGTATATAATATTGTTTTCAAAAATCCACCTCAAGTTATTAGTTCTTTCTTGTGTTTTCCATATTTTCTTAGTTTTCGATTGTCAACATGAATATGCACAAAAGTGTGAACACCCACGTTACTTCCAATCTTGAACAAGAACTCGAAAAACACACACCTTCATGTGCAACTCTTCATGTGCAAAATTTTATGTTCCTATATTGCAACGGAAACTAAAGGAAAACCTAGAACTCTCATAATCTCCCAAAGAGCAACAGAAAGCAATATGATGAGCTGACCAGAGGAAAAATTGTTTGTATCATACTTCATGTTTCTGCATAAGGCCGATGAAATAAATCTTTTGCAAAGTCTTCCAAATCATCTACGTATGAGTGACGACGACGCACGGACCAGAAATGCAGACATTTAATGTGTTTTCGGACAGATTACCATTTACCAAATTGTGTTTGTTTATTTAGTAGACAGAATAATTCTGAGGGAGATTTTTGTGAATGACATGAAAATTGTTGTCAACGTGCAGGAGACTATGATTAAGATTATAATCATATTTATGAGTGAGTATGAATATTTGCAAATTTTGATAAAACATAAAAGGAAAGATTTATGCCTGAAGAGTAATAATGGGTATTGGTAAGGAATTCTTCAGGTTGAGCTAGGCATGAATTGACGTATTTTTTGGCCATTCTTCCAAAATGGATAGATTAAATTAAATAATAATCGCTTTCTAGTTGGTGTTGTTATTGTTAAGCAATTATGGGGTAAATGACTTGGGAAATTCTAGGATAACTTAAACTGCCTAACATTGGACCTCTTGTCACTAAGCAATCAGAGGGCTGGGTAGAACAAAAGTCGAAGATAGAGATGTCTGGTGCCGGCATTTTGCCCAATACATTCAACCGTGTGTCGCGTCAGCTGATCGGTTTAAAGTTCAATCTAAGGTTGCTTATAACATTCACCTTAGAAATTATTTACATATGTAAGAAATAGTTGAAGTTTTGTAGTCCTCAAATATATTAAAAAATTGGACTTACTAATTTGTTTTTCATCGTTAGCTTTGATGGTGTGTTAAGCAGAAAAAAATGGAATCATAAAACAAAATTCCTTGTTGACCTAACCGTGGCCTTTCAATGGACATGCAAACCAATAACGAGCTCCATCATCATAAGCTTCTTTTTCTACCAAACCATAAACTCTTGAAGGAAGGATTTTTGTTCATCTTTTATTTTATTTTTTTCCTCGCTTCGACCTCTACAGTGGGCTGAAGCTACTGTCTTTTAATTAATTTAAGTGAAACGAAATTATTGATGGCGATGAGGATAAGAGTCGTTAGAAAGCCATTACGTTCGGGCTTTAAAATTCGATTGTCGATCAATAGAAAATATTTTCTTATATTTATTGGAAATTCTGTTTTCATTTTTTATTTTTCGACTTTTTGTTTGTTTGTTTTGGCTTTTGGGTGTTTTTAGCGGTAGCTAGCGGTAGGAAGAGGCGTTTGAATAAAGGTAGAGCTCACGAATGACTTTGCGTGTGTGAGGTCGTTATTTTGAATTTTTGTGGCGAAAAAATACCTACTCTATCTGATGGTAATAAAAAGTTATTTATTGGATAAGTCATAAAAGAAAATCTTGGGAATAGCTGTGGAGGTAGATCTTTTAATTATATTAAAATATAATTGGTAGTTTTATGGCATTGATGTTCGTGGCTTTCATGGCTTTTATTTTTATTTTTTTGCGTTTTGAATCATTTTCAGAACCGAAAACATTCGATTTTGATGGTGAAATGCTATATGAATTCGTAATGTTTTTTAAAAATTTAAGACCTAGGAATGATGGCTAAAGGAAATACCTTGTTACGCAATTAAATCCAAAAAGCCATTGGTTTCTTGATGTTAACTTTAGTTTTTTTTTTTTGTTCGGGTGGATGACGTTCTCCCCAAGACAAAATCCCCAAACGAAAAACACAATCCCAAAGTCCCCAAACTGAAATCTTCAGCAGAGAAATCTCCAAAGAAAAAATACCTTGCAAAAATCGGGCGATTTAATCGCATTATTCAATACTTGACATAAGTTGTCTTGGAGATTTTATTTTATTTAGTTAATGTTGCACGAGATGTTATGTTAGAATTAAACAAATTTCACTTTGTTTTGGTCACAACGCCATCGATAGTTTTCAATTTTTTTTTTTTTTTTTTTTTTTTTTTTTGAAAAGAAATGATAACCATATCTTTTTTCGTCCTTTATTTGATTTCAAAACAATAATTTTAAATACTAGAGGTTACTTTTTTTTAAAAACACAACAGTTCCCAGCTAGGAATACACTTGACACACTGAAATTGCATTCATAATTTGGTATCATGTCATAATCATTCCGTTATAAATGGTGTTAGAAGACACACCTAGGTACTTGAATATTGGACACTTGGAGATTTCAAGGAGATTTTGGCAAAATTTATTTTTTTGCCAAAACTAATAGCAAGTTGAATTTTTTTTTTTTTTTTTTTTTTGAGATTTTGTCCCCTTGGTGATTTTGTCTTTTGGGGATTTCGTACGACTCCCTATTTGCTCAACCATATTTCTACTAAGGTATACCTTGTTTTTAAATAAAGGTTTAAATTATTGAGCAGAAGCAAAACAAGCATTACATTTTTGAACTAAACATTTTTCGGGTTATATTCCATGTTCGGGGGTCTTCTCACAAACTGCCGAGATCCTTTACCACCATTGAGAACCAACTTGCTCGCATCGGCCCAGAGAATGTTTCGCCACTTTTCAGGAGCCCATCCTAAATGCTCGCGCGCAAACTTCATCCTTTTCACAATATGGTTATTCTTTGAAAGTGGAACCTTTCTTGGACTGCGAGCATTTAGGTTATGCTCTCTTAGTATTCTCCTCACCGTATGCACACCGCACGGAACCTCAAGCTCGCTTGCAATCTCTGTGGCTGCTGCTGTAGGATTATTCCTTGAAAAGCGAACCACACGTTTTTTAAAAGATGGTGTTAGAGATTGTTTCCGTCCCCTCGTTTCTGCTTTTCCTTCAAAGGTTATGGCGCTCCGTATCATCTTCGCCGAGCAACCAAGAATTTCTTGAATCTCTCTATAGGTTTTGCTTTCCGATACAAGCTTTTTTTATAATTTCCCGCCTCTCCAGTGTGCAGTGCTTGCCTCGACCCACTTTAAATTCATAAATTGAATAATTTTATTACAATTTTAATGGGAATATAAAATGAAATAACAGGACTTACTTTTTATCACTTTTGAAATCAAAATTTAAATTAAAAAACAATTATTTAAATTAAAATTGTCAATCACTGCTATTATTTTGCTCGCCTAAAATAATGAATCACACTACACAAAGCGCCATTTAAACAAAGCAATAAGCATTTACCGTTAAATTATCACTTGCACATGTAAACATAATTATGTTGAGTACCAAAATACAGTAGAGTTGCGAAAAAGTGGCTACGTTATTGATTTATGAAAAATTATTGGTTCTTGCCTATAACACTGCTATTATTTTGCTCGCCACTGTATGTATATAAAAGAACAGCCTAATTTTTGTGTTCGTTCGCTAACCGGGCACACTGGTTGACCGATTTTCCTAATTTTTTCTCTAAATGCAAGAGGTTTTAGGGTAGAAGGTTTAGCAAGAATAAAATGTATACTTTTCACAAATGGTTCATATGTTAAAAATGCTAAAAAAAATTTTATATTTCGCACTCCAAAAAAAAAAAAAAAAGTCCGGTATTACACGGCGCATGACTTTAATGCGCAAGTCTTGTTTATTTTCTTTTGAGCAGACATTCCGTAACGCTCAAGTTATTACACGAAGACTTTTTCTCATTTCAGTACTGCGCATTTATTTGACAGTTCTTTTCATTTCATCTTCTTTGCGGAAGTGCTGAGATCTTACAAAAAATAATTTCGTTTGCAAAAATGATAACCAAAAGTCTAAAAAATATATTTATCAAGCAGAATAATCAGTATTTCATTATTTTTAATGAACGCAGAAGTTTATTCTTTGCTCTATTTGAATTCATCAGCCATTTTTCGCTCATTCATAC
>CAKKXW010000003.1:47010104-47027054 GCA_920937365.1 Sphaerophoria rueppellii | reverse complement strand
TTCTTGGTCATATTCTATAATTATCGTTTTTAAATAAAGTCTGATTTCTTACTTTTTCATTACTTTTTGACGAATTAAAAAGAGGCTAACTTTGGTGTACCCTTCCCTGACTCATGTTAAGGTGAATTTTTAAATGGTATTCAATTTTTCTTGCCCGAACAAAAATTTTGACTTTAATTCAATTTTTTTCAAATAATATGTTATTATTATTATTATTATTATTATTCATGTTTTATTCACTCTTAAAAGTTACAATGATTTCAAAGTGTGTACGGTGCATATTAAGGTTTTGTTGTTTTTAGAAGGTCAACCGTTATGTTAGAAGTCTTGAAAAAATATTTTTGACAAAAACTTGAGTTGGCCTAATTTCACTTTCGTTAAGTGAAATAAGACCGATTTGGTTTTATTTCTCAACAAAAGTTGCCCTTATTTCACTTTCTCAATGCGATATAGGGCCAACCTTAAAAAGTAGGTCTTATTTCACTTTGGGAAAGAGAAATAAGACCAATTTCTTAAAAGTCGGCCTTATTTCGCTTGGCGTTATAACACGTCACCGAGCAAAGTAACTACGTCCCTTGGACTACTTTGTCCCACTTTTCAACTTAAGGAACAAAATATTTTTACTGTTATTTGAATGTTTTTTTTTTTTTTTTAGAATAAATGCATTATTTCATGTCTTATCAATGAGTAAAGAAAAACTAAATGGATAAAATAAGAAGTTTTCTCGACAAAGTTGGATTTCATGCTCTTCGACTCTTAGAATAATCATTAATCTTAAGAACGATGTCTAACGTTGAAAGTTCAGGAATAATATGGTTGCTGTCACATATCCTGCGGGCTCGCTGAATAAGTGAAGAGACAAAAGATCACAAATTCCACGAATGATGATGAGATTTGATGTATCTGTTAACTGCGTATGCTAGGTTGTCATTTGTTATCACATCATTTTCGCATCCAAAAAAGTAAATTTAAAATGCGGGTAATTCTAGCATTTTAACTTTACTTTTTCAAGTAATTTTAAGCTGCCTCATAGAAAAAATTTCGTAGCAGCTCTAGTTTTTAATAACTTTCGTCAGCTTAAAGTTACTCAAAAAAGTTAAAGAACCAACCTAGAATTGAAACCTGGAAAACACTAACGTCCTTAAATTTCACTTCATACATTTCTATTCTTAGGTTTTAAACGAAATAATTCGAATGAAATTTGAGAGTTGACATTCTAGCGTCTTGTATTTAAAGAACCTTAAGGAATGTTCCCGAAATAAATTAATTATACCATCGCACTTAGTCTTCATGTTCAATGTTTTCTTTTCCTCAATGCTTCAGTTACTTTGGAACACAATACCAAATGTTTTGCTACATACTCTGCTTGAATTTATGATTTCTATTTAAAATTCAATACACACTTGTTCCTCGTCTGGGTATTTTTCCCACATTATAATTTTAAAAAAAATCTCTCCGAACAGAAAACCAAAAATAATTACTTTAAATTATTCCCATTACCGAGTGCCGAGTGGTGGTTGGTGGGCTTGGGTTTGAAGAAATCATAGAACAAATTTTGTTAAGTGTGTATGTTTGCTTTCTATTTTCAGGGTAGATATTGTTTTGTTTATGAATAGCGATAATATTATTCCGGGTATTTAACGCATGCAACCACTTACACCTTAGAGAATGGAAAAAAAGTGAAAATAAAGCTTAAAAAAACATTTTTGTTGGAAATAATGTTTTTGTTTTTTTTCTCTTTGGTTGTGTGTGTATGTGCGAATGGAGAATTTAAATTAATATACCACATTCCACACGACTGAGTCCTTTTGTTACAGTGAAAAGCAGCACCCCAATTTAACTTTTTTACCGAAAACCCGGGCTGTAGTTAAATAAGCAATATTTTGCGTGTCACAAGGCAATGTTGCCTCTAATGTGTTTTTTTTTTCACTTTGGTTTGGTTTTTTTTTTCCAAGCAATTGGTCCCCTGGCCCTGGCCATGCAACAGTCTTTGTGGTTTTTGATTTACATGTCAGAGAAGTTGACATTTAAATTTTTGCCTTCTTAATTTTTCTTTGCATGAACAAATTCAATTGATTTTACTTTCATCGTCGTCATCGCCATCGTGAGCTTTTGTTGTCCGCCGTCTCGTCAGCCGTTAAAATGTGAGAGGGTGTTGCGTAGGAACTTGAGCAGGTTTTTGCTTAAATTATAATTGGGTTGTGTGAGTGTAGTATGTAGGTAGTCCATATTTTCGTCCCTTGATATGGTACGAGATTTTTTTTTTTTTTTTGTTTAAGGAAAGAAAAGGTCTTTGAGAATCAATAAATGTTTTAACATGAACATTTGGTTGAATCTGACAAAAACTTGCAAACTTGTGTGTTGTTCTTTTCTCAAAGGCCGAATAAATATTCATAAACTGATATATATACTGTTTTTGAAGATTTCTTTGGTTACAAGACTTAAGTTGTTTAATAAACCCTTTGTTAAATTAACTTTTATGAGATTGTCCAAAAGTATTGGCTGTAAGTTTAATTAAATATTGAAAACCTTTTTTGATATTCAAAGAAACCAACTACATAAGTTCCTACAAAACAATTTTGGGACAGTGAACTTTGTCAATTTATAACAATTATTTATTTTTAAGAACAAAACTTAGGGTAGTCATCAAACAAATTTTTCGGCCAAAAACTAAAAGTTTAAATTCTCTCAAAAAACGGTCCCTCTAATTTTCTAACCGTACTCGTAAAATGTTTTTTCAGAACACTGGGTGTTCGTGTAAACAAATTATTTTGGTATTTTTCCAATAATACCTCCCATAATTAGAAGATTTTCTCGAAAAATAAAATAATACTCCGATCAGTGTCCTTTTTTTAAGGCAAACACCTTATGGATGAAGGTCTTGAATCAATTTTGACCAACACCCATTCAATAGAATTCAAGTTGAAAAATTAAAAGACGAAAGCGTATGAAAGAACTATAACAAATTATTTATTGATTTTAAAGAAAACTAGATTATTCTATGAAAATGTAAGAACGAATGATACAAGTAAAATTCTCAATAATGAAATGAAATTTTAAAGGTTACTACTATAGTTAATTTAAACAGAGTGATTCGAATACATTGATAAACAAATATTGATCTGAAACCGAGTGAAATGAAAATTTTAAATAGTTAAATAGATGAATGATAATTATAGTATATGCATAGCTGCTATATTCAATCCCCCTCCAGAATGATCGTTAGATAAAGTCGGTGTATTTTTTTTGGAAAATGCACATGTCTTCCGATGCGACTAGTGCACGGGTTTTGGTTTTGAACTCCGACCGATGACTTAGTGTCTCTTTGCATGATCGAAGACTTTTGTTGAGGAAAATTTACTTTTGATGATGAAGTTAACTTTGGTATAGCTTGTTCGTCTTGTTTGGATAAGTGAGCTGCTTTTAGTCTATCTATGCTGATTTTAACCACCCTCTTGCCCATTTTAACATCAAAATTTTTATCATTGCGGTGTATGACTCTGAAAGGACCATCGTAAGGTGTCTTTAAAGGTGGTGTGACCGTATCATCTCTAACAAAAACATGGGTACAAGATTTGAGATCATGTTGAATGAATAATTTTTTCGAAGAATGACCAGAAGCTGGAACAGGTTTAATATTTTGAATCGCTTTTCGGAGATTCCCAACAAAGTCGCTTTCAATGTATTCATCTGTCGGATTATTGAAGAATTCTCCTGGTAATGCAAGTGTTTCGCCGTAAACCATTTCAGCAGGTGTTGCTTTCAGGTCTTCTTTGAAAGTTGTTCGGAGTCCGAGAAGTACGATAGGTAAGCTTTCAGTCCAATTAATGTCTGTGTGGCATTTAATAGCAGTTTTCAAAGTTCGATGCATGCGCTCAATCATACCATTTGCTTGCGGGTGGTATGCGGTTGTTCGAAAAAGCTTTGCGCCTATTAAAATTGACAATTCTTTAAATAACTTAGACTCAAATTGCTCACCCTGATCGGTTGTAATTGCTTGAGGTACACCAAAATAAGCTATCCATCCACTGACAAGAGCTCTTGCAACAGTTTCTGCTGCTATGTCTGGGATCGGAATTGCAGCTGGCCATCTTAAATATCGGTCGATACATGTCAAACAGTATTTGCATTCTCTTGACAATGGTAATGGCCCGATGAGATCGATATTGATGTGCTTGAATCTACGACCTGGTACTTTGAATTCCTCTAACGCTGCTCGATTGTGTTGCTTTATCTGGGCTTTTTGACAGTTAACGCATTTTTCTACCACCTGCTTGATATCACTTTTCATATTTGGCCAGACAAATCGTTCGGTTATCAATTTGACCGTGGATCTTATGCCTGGATGAGCAATGTTATGGGTCGAGTCGAATGCTTGTTTGCGGTAGTTTTTAGTAATATATGGACGAACACGAGACGTTGAAATATCACATAATAGTGTAACATTTGTACCGATGCGTTTAAGTTGCAATGAAGTGTCATCTTTTAAACTTGCGAGGTCTTTGTCGATTTTTTGATCATCAGCTAATTTTTCAAAATCAATTTGTTCGCCATTGAAAATCGATTCTACTCGAGATAGCAAATCAGCTACAATATTAGCTTTGCCTTTAATATGACGAAAATCTGTGGTGAAAAGGCTGATGTAATTCAATTGATTGATTTGCTGAGGAATTTTGACATCTGGTTTTTGTGTAAAGGCAAAAGTTAACGGTTTGTGGTCTGTTAAGATTAAACAACTTCTGCCTTCAATAAGATGATGGAAATATTGGACAGCTTTGTACGCTGCAAGTAACTCTCTATCGTATGTGCTTTTGACTTTTTGGGACTCGGTCATTTTCTTCGAATAGAATCCTAAAGTTCGTCATTTACCAGTTCGTGAATTGCAGCGCCAATACAATAATTACTTGCATCGACATGGAGCACGAGTTTTGCATTTGGACTAGGATGGGCTAAGAGAACTGCGTTTGCCAAATCATATTTGCATTTTTCGAATGCTTGTTCAGCTTCTGCGTTCCATTGAATGACGGATTTGTCGTTTTTCTTGTTGCCCTTAAAGAGATTTTGCAATTTTCCCTGAACAAAAGCTGCATGTGGAAGAGATCTACGATAGAAATTCAACATTGCGATAAATCTTTTGAGTTCAAAAGCTAAAGTAGGTTTTTTGAACGATGACAAAGCTTCGATTTTTTCTTTGGTAGAAGCAATACCATCGTTTGAGAATTGAGACTCTATGTCCCAAAAAGTTTACTTCAGATTGGGCGAATTTGCATTTTGATATATTAATTCTCAAATTATTTTCGCGTAAACGCTGAAGAACAATACGAATATGTTTCAAATGGTCTTCTGGAGTCGATGAAGCGATGCAGATGTCATCAATGTAGACAATTACGAAATCTAAGTCTTGAAACATTTGATTCATGAATCTTTGAAAGGTTTGACTAGCGTTACGTAGTCCAAAAACCATGACATTAAATTCAAACAGACCAAATGGGGTTGTAATGGCCGTTTTTTCGCGATCTTCTTTGGCGATTGGTATCTGATTGTAAGCACGTTCCAAATCGATTACTGAAAAAATGGACTTGCCGCATATTTTATGGGTGTTATCCTGAATATGTGGAATAGGATACCGGTCAGGTATGGTAACTGCGTTAAGGCGGCGATAATCACCACATGGTCGCCATTTACCTTTTTCTTTTTTGGGAGCCATGTGAAGGGGTGTAGCCCATTGACTAACTAACTAACTAACTATATTGTACATTTCAGGATTTAATCGGCGAGGTTTCGAAAAAATTGGTGGACCTGTTGTTATTATGTGATGCCTTACTGTTGTTTCTGTTGGCGAAATGAAGCTTTGAATGGTTGTATTAACTCTTTGTATTGTTCTAACAACGATTTAATATTTTGCGGCAAATCTTGTGCAAAAGTAAAAATTTGTTCGATTTTTTTATTACATGCAATTGCACCTACCCCAAGTTTTGTTGTTGTTTCGATGAGCTTTTTTCTTCGTAGATCAACAAGCACTCCAAATTCGTGAATGAAATCTGCGCCGATTATTGGTCGAGTGACATCCGCAACAATAAACATCCAATCCATTTTTCTTCTAAGTCCGAAGTCGATTTGAATGGTTTTTGTCCCGTATGTTTTGATTGGAGTTCCATTGGCAGCAAATAAGGAATATCTGTTGTCTGGTTTGTCATGTTTGGTGGGAAGTAAGACCGAAAAGTCTGCACCTGTATCTACAAGATATCCTTGGTTTGTTTTTCGATCTCGTATAAATAAGCGACGGCTTTCATTTGTGTCAGCTCTGTGCAGTGTCGCTTTCGATGACAGAGCCTCCTTGCCGAACCTGAAATGATAGCGTCAAAGTGGAAGACGTGGTTTAGACTTACTGCGACTTTTGCTTAAATCTCTCTTTTGTGAGTCATGCTTTCTGCTTCCACCTGGTCTTGATGTTCTTAGTTCTTCGACTTTTTTTTGAAGCGCATCAACTCTTGGTAAAATTTCAGATTGGCTTCCAACTGCTGATATGTTTGAGATGCTCTGCATTTCGGCCATAGTGTCAGCTTGCTTGGAAAGCGTCGTTAAATCGCCTGAACCAATGCAAATAACAGCTCTAATGTTGTCCAGAAGTCTTTCCAACCATAATGTTTTGAGCACATCATCGGAAAGTTGGTTTTTCGCAAGTTCTTTCATTTTTTTCAGAAGCTTAGATGGATCTAAGTCACCAAGCTCAACACTGTTTATCAATTACGCAACTTCTTTTGATCAGAGTCGGTAAATTCTGCTATTATCACTTTTTTTCAGTTCTTCATTGTGGATTTCTAAGTGAATCACTGACACGTGAAGAAACATGTTGATCTAATGAAGCAACGAGGTAGTGATATTTTGTAATGTCGCATTTGTTGTTAGCAATGTTGAACTGCGCCTAAATTTGAATAAAAAATAGGTCGGGTTGGTCTTGCAAAAATGGTGGTGGCTTGATAGAAACACGATGCAATTCGCCGCTGACGATTTGTCTGTCCTTGTCATCCTCTGGCATTTTAAAATGTTTTTTGTAGAGCTTTCGAGAAATTTCTTGCTATGCGTACTTTTTTTCAACGTCGGGGTCACCAATATGGATGAAGGTCTTGAATCAATTTTGACCAACACCCATTCAATAGAATTCAAGTTGAAAAATTAAAAGACGAAAGCGTATGAAAGAACTAGAATAAATTATTTATTGATTTTAAGGAAAACTAGATTATTCTATGAAAATGTCAGAACGAATGATACAAGTAAAATTCTCAATAATGAAATGAAATTTTAAAGGTTACTACTATAGTTAATTTAAACAGAGTGGTTCGAATACATTGATAAACAAATATTGATCTGAAACCGAGTGAAATGAAAATTTTAAATAGTTAAATAGATGAATGATAATGATAGTATACGTATAGCTGCTACAACCTTTATTATCCAAATAATATTTTGTTTTCAAAAAAATCTTAAGGCTCAAAAGATTAAACAAAAACAATTTAAAGCGCAACAATTTCTTTAAGAATTTTAATCATCTACGTTTTTATTTTTCGTACATACTGTAATGTGTACACACTGAAAAAGTACGTAGCCAAAGTTTTATTTGTTGCAGTAAGCACTTGTGTAAGACAAATTTAGCGTAGGGGAAACATCAAGATTTAACTGTCCCTGAGCTAAAGGCCGAACTAAGCAAACGTGGCTTAAGTGGGACAGGAGTAAAACGCGAACTAGTTAAACGGCAACACAATGAATACATTTGCTTTCGAATTTGAAGCAAAAGTGGAAGATGTAAATGTAAATGACGTCTTATCTAACATGATGAGAATGAAAAGAATATTCTCAAGTATCTAGAAAATCAGAGGAGTGGACAGAGGAAGGAGCAAGATCATGTTCTCAAACAACTAGAGGCTCAAAGAAGCGAGCAGAAGAATGAGAAAGAGAATGTACTCAAACAACAAGAAGCTCAAAGAAATGATGTCCGGGAGCGGTTTGACGAAAATTGAGAAAATTTACGGACAAATCGAAACCATCACAAACGAATTAGAAAAAGTGCGAAAGTTGAAAGTTTCAGAACCTTTTGGTGAGTGGTCAAGGAAGACAGAAGTAAATCCTCCAAGCTTTGGTGGTCAGATTCCATGGTCAATCTACAAGAAACAGTTTGAAGCAGCAGCGTTAACAACCAGCTGGGACGATGACGAAAAATACATTGCTCTCACGTTTGCTTTAAGAGGAGCAGCTGCAGAACTGCTACCAACCATCCCAGCAGAGAAGAGTCGTAACTTCAAAGTTCTGGTAAACGCAATCGAACAGCGGTTTATAGATAGTCACATGACGGAAGTCTTCCGAGTTCAGCTAAGTAATAGAGCACAGAAAAGAGGTGAAACTCTGCAGCAGCTTCAGGCAGATATCGAGCGATTGGTTCACCTGGCATATCCAACAGCTGGCAACGAGTTAATGAATCAACTTGCTTTTGAAGCCTTTGTGAGAGCTGTGAACGATATAAATCTCCAAAGAGCTATCCGTACTGCCGGAAAGCGAACACTACCAGAAGCATTGGCTTGCGCTCTGACGATGGAAGCAGCAGAACAAGCTTTCTAAAATATGCATCGCGTAAGACAAAAAGAAGTCCAAGAATGCTTTCGTCAGAAGGCTACTGTGGAAAGGAGTCAGCAAGACGGACTAGCACGATTCTGGAACTGCAATAAGACTGGGCATCTATAGCAACAGTGCAGATTACCACGAAGAGGAACCGCATGCAAACACTGTGGGAACAGAAGTAATTCGACTAATTAAAGTAACACCAACAACGTTGCTCCCGAAGTTCTTTCCCGCCCGGTAAACGAATAAGAACAAACTTCGAGGAGCAGAAGCTGGTTTCTGGTATCGATGGCCTCAGACACGACATCTAAGTTTCTCAAACCAAACCTGTTGTCTGAGCCTTACCGTAGTAGTAAATATAAATGGCAAGAAATGTGTGGCTACAATCGACACCGGTGCCACTGCATCCATTGTACGGCAGAACCTTATTAAGAACACATGGCTCCACAACACCAATAACTATCGTCTAAGAACTGCAACTGAATAAGCCGCAAGAGTTTATGGTGAAGTACATACTTCTCAAAATCCGGATGTCAGAGTTGGAATTCTCTCACCTGTTTTGGTAGCTGATATGTATATGCGACAAGTGCATTGTTGTCGTCGAACCAAGTCCTGAAATATCAAAACATAGAGTTTCCGATGACCTATGGGAATTACTCGTATGAGACCTCGTCATCTATGAAAACCGTCATCAAAGAAGATCTCATTTTAACTGCTTCTTCAGAAGTATTCATGTGTACGAAATTGAAGGGTAAGCCTGGCAGCCGTCGATACCTCATAGTCGAACCAGCATTTGTAAAGTTCTCCCAAAACGTCTTGGAAGATTCTTGTTAAACCTGTAGAAAACATGGTTTCCGCACGAAAAAGGTGAGATTGTCCAACAATACAAACCTGTATCAGCTTCAGCGATAGCAAGTATCAACGAAGAAGAGCCAACGCAATCCTTGAAGTCCGAAGAGCTGAATTCCCTAAAGACAAACATTCTCAAGTCATCTATCTTGCAGTGAGAAATTCGAAATAAATTGAACAACAAGTTCCAAGCGTAAACAATGATTTTTATTGAATAAAGAATAATTAATTTCGAAAATATCAAAACATAAACATTATAACAACTTGGTCACAAATGGAGGTGAGTAATACTTCAAGTTGAAATATTTACGACTCCTTAGATAAACTTCTCTTAGCAAGTCACCGAAGACGTCAATAAAAAACTCGAAAAGGAAGAATTGTCTAAGAATTTGAATCAATTATAATGAGATCAAACTTCGGACTGTAATTATGACATTGATTTATACAATTCTTATCTTCAGTGCTGACTGCTGGATGACGTCATGTTAAGAAGAGTCATCGATAATGGCTCAGACAAATTACTAGTGGAATAGACCCACTTGTCTCAAGCAGAGACCAAACACAGCAAATAAGGTCTTTCCCAGAAATAATTGTCAATTTAACAGTCTTGTCTGATTTTTAAAAGTGACAACATTCTTTTTTTGTGCCTAGGTATATCACTCGACAGCGAGACATCAATGTCAATGTCCTTTTATTCCAACCGACAGCTGAAATCCAAACAATAAAATCATCAATCATCATCGTTTTTTATTCTTCTGTGAACTAAAATATGAATGTTGTTCTTTGTTAAGCCCGCAAAAATCTTTAAAATGATTTCACAGAAAAAGCCGAGAGAAAAGAAAAACCAAATACAAATTAAAATACGTAAGCAAAAGCAAGGTAAGTGTATCTGTCGTCCAATGGCCAAAAATCGTTACACAAGTCCTTGAGATGTTTTTCAAGTTTCCCACGCATAATTGTCTAACCATTGAAAATATCCTCTCTCTTCTCTTATTCCCATTTAAAATCATTAGAAAAAGTCAAATGTCAAAAAAATATTTTGAAGTTTTTTTTTGCTCTCTTTCCTTTGTAAACCTACAATGCCACCTTTTTTTTCAACCTCTACATTTATTTATTTTAAAAGGAATCCTTACCTTGAAGTTAGCGAAGCTACAACACACTTTCCCACTTCATAAAAATAAAACACCAATCCACTTTCACTCTTCAAAGAAGAAGAATCTCTTATCTTTCAGCTCAAGACAAACCCAAGATAGCTATACTCTCCCACAGCCCCGTCTAAACAGCGATCCGGAAACATTCGCAATGTGTAAAATGTATCCAAGAGTTTTTTTTTTTTGTATACCGAAAATCGAACAGTAGTCAGTTGGAAGATGAGAAAAAATTCCAAGCAACAGTGTTTAACCTTTGTATGTTTTGAGTAGATTAGAGGGTTCGGTTAGAAATCGAGAATTTGTTGGGTACACATTTTTATGAAGATACTTTATTTACCGCTCCGTTCCTCACCTATATTCAAATGGTACGGTTCGTGTGCCATAATCCTCGGATCGAAAACAAAAAATACAACACACCATAACACCACTACCGCAGTGATTTATATCACTTGAAGTAAATTATTTCCCGATAATTCCACTGACAAGAAATTCTATCGAATTTTATGGTCACCATGGGAAATGAATAAATAATATTGAAAGACATCCCAGTGTAGGTAAGTGATAGGCGAAAAATGTGGAGCCTAGGCACTGAAGAGGGTGGCAGATGGTCGTAGTATAGTGTTGTTATCGTCTCCATCTCGGCAGGTAATGTCCTTGGAGGACACATGATTGTTTTCGTTTTTTTTTTTTTTCTCGGATGTTCTTGGTGTCCTTCTTTACTTTTCGATTTATAATTCTGTGAGGTGCTCGAGGATATTTTCTTGTTCGTCCTACGGTTCATCCAATTCCACTTAAATATGGACTAGATCGCGTTCGATGTGTGTAATTGTGTGTGTTAGGTAAAGTAGGGATAAAAGGTTGTGTGATATTTTTCTCGACAAAAGTTTGGTTTGCTAGGGAATGAAATTTGAATTTATTGCTGGGATTAGAGGTATTTTTATCAGGGTGAAATGAATTGTCTTTATAAAATATTCAACAGAATTGAGCGACAGTAGGGATGGGCCAACAAAAGAAAAACTGTTTGCAGATTACAACTCAAATGGGTGTCCTTCCATCTTTGTTGAATGGGAGTTGGAAAGGGTTTCTGGTTATTGTTTTCGTAATGGACTCATTTTGCAAAAGAAATATTGTTACAGGACAATGATGGCCTTCCTGATCAACAGGCAATTTTTCACTTTTATTTGAAGATATGAACAGATTTGACGTTTATTTCAGAAGACACAAAAGTCCTACACTAACCCCTAGCTACCAATTGCAAGGACCAAATTAAATTTTTAGCTACCATCTCTGACGCCTCAACAGAAGAAAAGCGTGAATGAAGCACAAGCACCTTGAAAATGCCAATAAGCAAAACTTTTCCAATGACGAAGCAGTCTCTTGACTGCTTAGCTGGCGCAGTCAAGAGAATCTCCTTTATTCAGGATCGGGCAAAAAATGCTATGGTTCCTTTCATGGGGCATATATGCTCCGACCATATATTACAGATGATTCGGTGCATGCTCCTTTTCCTCTCTAGTCTTTTGCTAGTAGGCATAGCTCTAGAGCGCAGCTTGTGTGCCTCCTGCTTAGCTGGATAGGCCTTGTCAGACCATGGTTTCACTTTGGTGGCTGTGTGAAATCTAGAATAACACAGCCGGTATCTCTTATTGTTTTCTCGCAATGTTGCCACTGGTTCTAGATACTTTATTTTGGTAGCATAGGACTTCTTAAGCGGTAATTTTACTTTCGATCGGAAAAGGCAGAATGCTAGACAAGTCACTTTCGTCGATCGCAATGTGATCAATCTGGTTGACGGATTGATCGGAAGATCTCCATGTTTGTTTATGGATATTGAGATGTTGGGTACACGTGCTTGCATCCACAACATTTCGCCCCGCAGCAAAATCAATCCGTTGTCAGAAGTGTTGTAGTGCAGGCTGTACTTCAGACTGTTCCGTCAAAGGTGTTCTCTTTTCCCAGGTGTTCTCTTTTCGCCGAGGACAATTTAAATGTCATTTGTATAACATTCACCCTTATAATAACAGGCGTTTTACTAAAACGACATTTGTCACTTTTTATGGCGAGTCACTTTCTTGGCTTTTTAGAGTCGGTATTGCGTTGCTTAAACGCTATGATTTTCATTCCATACACATTCCACATAAACAGCTGACTTTGACAACTTGATAAACACAAGAAAAATTTTTTGTTTTCAAAATTATTTTCAATTTTGTAGGATTTCTTCTTCTCCTGTGTTTCTTTTTTCGATTTAACAATTTGTTCGCTAAAAATAAGTACAAAACGAACAGCATTGCATTGTTTGTGTTGTTAAATAATCCGGAAGAAGAAAATAACAAAGAACGTATCAGTATCTGGGAAACATCCCCAAGGTATCTCAGAACTCCCACAAAATGCCTTAAGTAGGCTAACAAAATTGGCTAAGCAGTGTGGCTTGGACGTCAATCCACATAAAACAGAATTAGTACTCTTTATGGGAAGGTACAAAATTCCAGACGGTTCAAAGACCGACTACGGCATTGGAAGTGGTATCTACACGAAATAACTGAATATCAGTCTATCATATAGACTTCCTAATCAATGTAGCGTGTTCTTGGCAAAAGTAATGGCTATAAAAGAGACGCTATCATGGCTCAAAGAAAACGTTATATCTTGCAGGGATATACGTATATTCTCGAACAGATAAGCCGCTTTCAAATCTCTCGCGTCTGTCTCCACAAACTCTCAAATAGTCCACGACCGTCGATCATCTCTAAATGAGATGACGGAACAGTTTAACATTCACCTCTTTTGGGTGCCGGGCCACAGAAACATCCAGGGAAATTGCAAAGCCGATGAGCTCGCCAAACACGGAAAACTTCTGCCTACTATTAGACAAAGACATAACAGGAACACCACTTACTACATGCAAACATCTTCACAAATAATATGCTCTAAAGGCAACAAATGCACAAATGTACAGCACAGCTGCATGAGAAATGTTAGAACAGTTTAGAACGCAAAATGTGTTGTACCTAAAAAGATGGAACAGAAAATCCTGTCCTAAACAGACTCAATGAACACCAAAGCAGAACAGTTTGGAACAGCAAATGTGTCAATGAACACCAAAAAGCTGTACTTTTCTGTTCCAAACTGTGCCAAAGTGTTCAAAACAGTGTCGCTGAACATACCTAACAAAAACTGGACAGCCACTCCAACCTAACCTAACCTTAATAGACTGGCCTCTGTTTTTCCTCACCTTTTGCCACTCCTTTTCGGTTCTAGTCGGCGGCCCCAAGGAATTGAGGGTATTCGCAACCGATTCCCATTTTTGTTTTTTGTCATCTGTTTGGGGGACGCCCCTTCTGAAATTCGTGGCCAGTGATTGGTTAAGTTCCATTAATTCCAAAAGCCGCTTAATTTGGTCCGGATTCGTAACTTTCACCATAAGCAAACAAAAAATAAGTGAACACAGATGAAAAACAGAAAAAATTGGGAAAATCTTACATTTTTGCTGTATTTTTGCACAAGGCGTTTGATCATTTGCAGCCGCCAGAAATTAACGTTTTACTTGTCGTTTTGGAATACTGAAACGACAGCTGCAATATGAATAAGAATGACATTTGTCGATCAAAAATTTAGCATCCACTGAACGCCAAATGTCAAGTAGCGTAACGCTAAGTAAAACGCTATCATAACGACTATCGCAAAGCCAACTTGATTGAACGACAATTGTCATTCAAACAAAACGCCTGCTACAATAAGGGTGATTGCTCATAATTTTTGTCAAGGAGCTCGTTAAATCGTCTTTGGTGTCGGCAATTTTCTTAGTAAAAGACCAAGTGCATGTATACTACATATACATATACATGTATATGACTACGATCTTAACTTACGATCTACGGTCAAACATTTCCCTAGCTTGATCTCTGAAAAGAGATCATGCTGGAAATAAATTAAAATTAGTTAGGTTTTCTTTTTCAATTAATAACAACACGATTGATGTTTGCTTTACAAACAGCAAGAGTGCTTAACTATTCTGAACAAGGATAATTTCGTTATGTAACAATATAGTTTTTGTCGCAGTTTTTCATTCACGTTTTGCCCGGTCCATGCCACCGCATTTTCAGGATAGTGGTAATGACGACTTATAACAGTTGAGGGTCTCCGCTAATTGCTCGCCAGCACGTTGTATATTGAGGCACTTTACATTTCACGTGCCTGTTATTGCTTCGACTCTAGCTTTTTTTGTGAATTTTTTGTGTGTTTTAATTTTCAAATCCTTTAGAATGTGGATAATAAATTCATATTTCACGTCGCTTGTATAAACACATTGATGACAAAAGCGAAACAGTATTGAAATGAATGAATTTTCAATCGAAGAAGTCTGCACAATAAACTCTAAAATGTACAAACAAAAAATGTGTGCACATCGAAAATAATAAAGAGCAGATTTTTGCTTAAATTTCAATTCTTTTGCATTTTTCAATACGCTTTATGTTCAGTTTTTTTTTTATGTTAAGTTCTCAATCTACAGCAAAGCAAGCAGACATGATGTCAGCTTGGGGTGAATCCTTTTTCTTAATACGTACTTTTGCTTATGCAGTCAAAGTGTGTATAAGGAATTTTTTCGACTGATGTACAGATACAGACTACAGATGTAAGTAAAAACAGAAAATTTTTATAAGTGAGGAATTATTTTTCGTTTAAGGAGAAAAGTAAAGTTTTGATGTATGAATTCAAAATTTTCATTCGTCTTTTTCTTGTGAAATCTGAAAATGCAGAGCAGTCAGGACCAGGAGCATTGCGGAAAAATTCCTATTTTCTGCGTCAGAAAGGATGAGACGGTATAAAGCCGGCAATCATTTGGATTAATTTTTTATTTTTTTGCTGTCACACTTTGGAATTCTGAATAAGTGCTGAAGAAAACGGCAAAAGGAAGAGAAGAAAAATATGTATTTTTTTGTATGAATGAAACTGCAGAGTTCGCTTGAAAGTTCATTTTTCATCTCTTCAACAATTGTTGCTCATTATTGTATACTGCCCTGCCTGGCTCTTATTGAATGAGCAAAAAGAAATGATTTAGCTCACAATTATGTATAAAGCATTACTCAAGGAAATAAAACATAATCTCTTTATTTTTAAATTTTAGAACATAACGAAAGGCAATCTCACCTGCAATCGAACATTTAAAGAAAATTATTAACTTTTAGGATAAAGTCAGATGATATCAAAACAAACAAACAAAAAGAGGAAAACAGAATTCATTTTGTTTTCAGCCAATACAGAAAGATTTTTCGGTGCTACATAAATTTTTTAAACGCGGAAAAAAAGAATAGGTACTTTTCAATCGATTTTTTTTGTGTATTAAGTGATGGGCGTATTACTGAAAAACTAGTTGATGCTAGGCCTCCATTTTTACAAGGAAGAAAAGAGCAGTGTCTAATTGTTGTGGTTTTGTGTTTTCTTTTAAGAATAAATCAGCAAACGTGTTTATTCGTGTTATGTGCAAAAACAGAAATGTTTCACCTTAAACGTCGTCGGGATATAGATATGGATGCTGAGGAGTCTGGTCTAGCAAGGAGAATTTTAAGGAACTGCTATAAAGTGCCTACAGAGGAGCCAGTCCAGAGTACGTCGTCAAAATTGGACTTAGATACTTTAATCTTCAATGCAAAAATCAGAATAACCCCTTATGATAAGGGGTTAAAGGGCACACAGATGGTGTGTTTTTTGGCCAAAATATAAACCAACAGGGATATGGATAAAATTAGTGTCCAACTATAGAGCTCGACGAGACGAAACAGAATATTATGGGTTGCCTAGCTCAAACCGAACGAAGCGGTCGGCAACTGGCTCAGATGCCACTGATTTTTAACCAAAAAACCTACACGGATATGGCTAAATTTGGTACCAAATTCAAGGTCTGAATGTACTCTTTACGAATATATAAAGTTGCCTTGTCTAAGCCGGGGCAAACTACTCGGCAACCCTACTACAATGAAAAAAATGCACAATACCAAAAAATACAAGTTTTCACTAAAACATTGTAAGCCGTATGCTTCAATAACACCAAGCCGTATGCTTGTAGAAAAAACTTTAAAGTATAAAAAAAAAGAAAATCTCATGCAAAATACAAATCAAAACTTCGGAAGCCACGTCTGGTCTCAACAAAATCTTTATTATAAGTGATCTTAAAAATACATAACATAAAATGCCTTACAAGAAAGGTTAACGGTTAACAAAAAGCTTTGGAGACTTTTAAAGTTAGACAGAGATTAGCAATCGACATACAAAATCATACGATAGTACAGTATGAGAGAATTACCGAATAAAAGACTTTCTTATTTGTTACATATGTACA
>CAKKXW010000003.1:46985883-47003222 GCA_920937365.1 Sphaerophoria rueppellii | reverse complement strand
AAAAAAGACGCTACGAAAGGGTCACAAGCGTGTTCAAGACCCACCTCCGCACACGAGCCTGATCGAAGTCCACAACTGAATCGGCAACGGACTCCCCAATCAGCACTCTTCTCATCAAACATCCGACTTAACCCGCCACGAGATGTCTGAGTCAGACCAACCACCGCCAGACCAACCACCGCCAGACCAACCACCGCCAGACCAACCACCGCCAGACCAACCACCGCCTAACGAAGGAAATCCCTTCAGAAATTTGGGCTTCATCTACTTAATGAGGAAAACAGAACTAGTGGAGATGTTAGCTACCCGAAACCTGGACACTACGGGGAATATGCAAGTCCTCAGGCAACGGCTAAGTCAACACCTGAAGCTAGTCCGAGCACACGCCTCCACCCAGAACTTGTGCGAACACTGGGAAAGCATCGCAGAAAAAAGGCTTGACGCTTTATCCGATGAAGCCAGTGACGTTTCTAGTGAGGTGGACAAAGCTTCCGAGGAAATCGACAAAGAAAGAGTAAAAACTCCTCTATTCACCCAGACCAGTATCACCGTTCCGCCGTTGCACCCTTTTGGGAGTACCCAACAAAAACTAGTTCAACCTGCCCAAGTTCCATTGATAACCAATAATTACATCAACACGAACAAACCACCGGAGCATGCCAGACAGCAGTATGCCACACCCTACACAGGGCCAGCCCAGTTCAACCCCGTACCACCGCCCGACCAGTATGCCGCATTCCATGCAGAGCCAAGCCGCTTCAACCCCGTATCGCAGCCCCAGCAGTATTCTGCATATTATACAGGACCGAGTCAGTTCCACCCTGTGACGCAAACCCACTCCCCGAATCGACTCACCCTGAGTTATGAAGCTGAGGTCACGAACACAGTCCGCAAGTGGAACCTGCGAATCGATTCTTCAGGGAACCCCTTGGAGTTTCTTGAAAGGGTGACCGAACTGACTCACTGTTACAACATTCCACTGGATGACATGTTGAGAACACTTCCCGAAATCTTCCGAGGCACCGCGTTAGAGTGGCTACGTATCAAAAGCGAAAATTTCTCTAGGTGAGAAGATTTTCGAGAGGCTTTCATACGCCAATTTTTGCCGAGCCGGTACCTCCAAAAACTTGAGGACGAGATCCTACGCCGACGCCAAGGCCCTCGCGAACGAGCTAAAGATTATCTGTTAGCCGTCCAATACCTCATCCGCCAGCATCCCCGCATCAAAGTCGACGATAGTATAGACCGGATTTTCGATAACATGCGACCAGAGTACCGACTCTACATCAGACGCCGAGATTTTGAAACGCTAGATGAGTTGCAGACTATGGCAGAGGAATTCGAGTCGATAAAAAACGAGGAACGGAACAGTCGCCCAACCGTTTCGTCTGCGCCTCCTGCACAACCGGTTCCGCGTGGTCCACCAATGAACATCCCTTACAATAGGGAAACTCACTGTTGGAACTGCAAGCAGAGGGGCCACCGTAAAGAGACTTGCCACAGGCCGTTCCGCCTCTTCTGCTCCTTTTGCGGAGAAGATGGGAAGCGCACGAAAGATTGCCAGTGTCACCGAAGCCAAGCAGCCATCATCTACTCGCCAACCAAACAAGATCCCCGCTACTTCATGCCCGTAGGAGACCGATTCTACCAGGCCCTCATCGACACCGGGTCGACGAAAACATTTATAGGTCCCGAACTAAGATCGCACTTCTTACAAATAGGGTACCCGATGCGCTCCGAACAGCAAGCAGTGCACATGGCTAATGGAGATCCGGTACTAACTACAGAGCACTACTCCATCACTTTCTGCGTCGAAGATACGGAACTGACTGGAGAGGTGACGTACCTACCTACCCTGACTGAAGACGCCATCTTGGGAATGGACTTAATGCAACAAGCCAATCTAAAACTTTTTATTGGTGGAAGACTTGCCGACGGACATAAACTAAACCAGCCTGCATATATTAACAACCACCGAGCAATATCTTATCTCCAGACCAGACCAGAACCGTCCTTCGTTATTAAAACTAGTCGGCACCGTTCCGCCAATTCAGAGTTAGAAACAGCCCGTCAAGCACTCAGTCTCGAATCAGTTATAAAGCCAAATAGAAGTCCCAGAGTAGTTTTCCCAATCGAAAGTACCCGACGAACCAACCACAGGACGTCCAGTATAGTCAGTATTAGTTCGATCGCCGACAAGAACACACCGTTCCAAATGGACCACCAGAATCCCAGAAAGGAATGGAGAAACCAAATTAAGCCCTACGACCCACGACCACATCAAGCCAAGGCAGAAGAGCAGCCGCGGTTTAATAGGCTTTCCGCCCCGGAGAGGCAACTTACTGGAGATTTTTGTGTTAGCCACATGGACCCGCTCGTCCAGTACCCTCGATCATCAGCGTTCCAGCACCTCCAACCGTCAACATCTAGGGGTGCTCAGGGAACCGAAAAACGACGAATAGCCAGGATAGCCCCCGTCGTTCAGGCCATCGCAAATGACCCATGCATCCGCAAACCAACTGCCCCCGGACGAGTGAAGGCACCCACTCCAGGAAGAGCTCCAGTCACCCTCAAGGTAAAGGTACCGACGGGTGGCGTGGAGAATAGAGACCGAGCGGCAGCGCGAGCCATAATTAACGGAAAGATGGCAGAAATCCGCAGTCAACGCCAAGCAGTCGAGGATGCCTGGTCCAAGAAGAACCCTCCTGTATCGGCCGTATTACCTACGGCCATTGTAGCAGCAGTCTCCAGTAACGCCCAAGCAGAGATGGTAGTGATACCAAATCCAACAACTAATCTGGCTGGCTATAAATTGTATGCCATCCCGCCGCCGTCAGCCTCACCTCAAGGAAACCCGAAACCGACATCAACACAATCGACAACATGCCGACCAGAAGCAGGCCTAGCTTTGACTTTGAATAACAACCTTACCGTCCAGCAGCCTCAGGCAGAATTTAACCCCTTCGAAGGCATCCGATTACGAGCGAGCGATATCTACCAGCGAAGGTTCATTATCAATCGGCCCTGGGGACCGATCACAGTAATGTTAAACCGTAACGGTTCCAAGGCTGCCCTACGTTTAGGACCGTACCGCATAAACGTGGAGAAGTAATCCACACTCTGACGCATCATTGAAACTGAATTACCTCTAAGTTCTAAGTTTATTATTACATTTATAGAGAATATGTATAAATTTAAAATTTGTAATTATGAACCAGTATTTGAAAAAAAAAAAAAAAAAAAGTTTTCGTGCTTTCGTCAGACGGACCTTGGACTCCGGCGAGTATACCCCAGCCCGAGTAAATTAAGCATCTCAAGACTTTTGAAATAAGTTGTTAAAATGTTGACAATGGAGGCTTAAAACTAAATTTGGTTTTCAGTAGTGCAAAGGAGTTTCAGACCTTTATTTTGATATAAATAATACTATAATGGAATTCCTCGGGAAATTCAGGAAAACAGCAATTTTAAAGGGAGGAAATCTCAATTTTTAAGCTAATATTTCTGTTTATATATTTTAACAGGAAATAAAGGCTGAAAAAATATAGAATATTTAAGTAAAACATTTGAGACTTTTGAAATAAGTTGTTAAAATGTTTAAATATTTCTATTGTATACATATTTTTTTTTCCCTTACGTCTATAGTAGAATATTTACTCAAAATATTTTTATTATATCTTATTTTTTTTATAATGTAAGAATACAAATAGGAGATGTTTCAGTAAATTCCTAATCATTGAAGCCACAAAACATTTTTTGATGTAATACTTAAAAATGTGGTAGCTAAATTTCCATTTTCGGCCTTTAAAATATTCAATTATATTTAATATGTTTGCTCAAAAATAAAAAAAATAGTAATGAAAATAATAGAATCTCTTACGCAAATAACAAACATTTTTCTATCAGCACTATATTGCAATTAAGAAACTGTACGTTTCACCGTTAAGACGCTCAATGAATAAACCTTAGTAATAAGCCGAAAAATTGGTTTTATGATGAACACCTTTTGGATCTAGAAATCTTCAATCAAAAAGAAACGTAAAAGTTGAGAGAATGAGCTCTCCAATATATTCATGCTCAGTTGAAATGCACGAGAATGCAATGCTACACTGAGAAAAAGAATACATTAATATTAAATATTAAAAGTTTATATTATATCAAATATATTAAATATCTAACGAATATCAATTTTCAAGTTCACATTTTTCGTAAGAATTAATATTACAATTTAATGAAAAGTTTGATAATTTGGTGTTTTGAATATTGGACGAGTTTTTTTTTTTCAAAAAAAAATAATCATTTCAATTTTTTTCTTGTGTGCCATTGTAAACCTTGAAAAGTAAACTGTGCAGCATTATGTGAACATTCAAAAAAAGTAAAGCATTAAAATTGCGTAAGCTTGTCTTCAGATACTGATATCTTAATAATGTTACTAGGAAATATTTTTAAGCTTCAAAAGTTCGAAATATTTTTAACAACTCCTGGGTCCTCTCCTAGCTGTCTTAATTGTACCGAGGTTTCAAAAATTCTTGACGACACGCTTTGTCAAGCCTTACCGGGTTTCCATGCTTTCACTGGTAGCGACTATACTGCCAGTTTCTATAGGAAAGGAAAGGTGAAACCTTTTGAAACTTTGTTGAAAAATGAAAAATTCCAAAAGAGGTTTACATCTCTAATCAGTCCCAACCAAATTGAAAACATTGAACTCATGAACGTGATTCAAGAATTCACATGCAATTTGTATGCAATAAAGTGCAAAAGTGTCGATCTAGTTCGGTTTCTCATTTTCCAAAAAAAAAAAAAAAATAGCTTCCAAAAGTAAAAATGAACACTTTCTTAAAAAATCATTGAGACAAAAAATTCTTAGGACGATTTACGTCAATTCAATGTGGCAAAATGCTACCCAAGCCCAATGCGTTAAATTTAATCCTGGTGAGTGTGGTTTGGTTTGAAGGAGATGCTACTCCAGTATTTATAGAAGACGTAGTTGTTGACGAAAATGAAGAAGAACAAGAAGAAGAAGATGGTAGTTTTTCTTCTGACGATGATGATTGAAACATTTGATTTCTGTTTGTTCTTAATTTAATTTTTTCTTTGTTAATATTTATACTGTATCTGTCAATTAGATATTTGTAAATAATTGTTATTGTTTAGTTTAATTTAATAATAAATTTCTTGTATTTATTTTATTAGGTTTTGTATTATATTCGGAGAAAAATATTTAAGTTAAAAGAAGTTTTATTAAAAATAACAATGAAACTAAAACTGTTTTAAATTAATAAACAAAAAAAAAAAAAAAATTGATTGGCTTTTTAAACCACATTTTAAAGGTAAGTTTCTAAGTTCCTTTGACAAACACAAAACCGATGCAAAACAAACGTTTTTACTCACATTTAATATAGGTTTGTACATTTTATTAATTTTATATCGGACTTCATTCCCTGCATAAAAAATATACATCCGTATTTTCATTAAGGCATGTTGCTTAGAAATTAAGATCTTCTCCCTTTAAAATTGCTGTTTTATATATCAAAATAAAGGTCTGAAACTCCTCTTTGCACTACTGAAAACCAAATTTAGTTATAAGCCTCCATTGTCAAGTTGTATGTCAATTATGACATTTTTTGTGATTTCGCCCTTAGGAATTTTCAGAGAGTATCAAATTGCTTTTATTCTAAATTTTCCATATGGAATGACATATGAAAAAAAAAAATTGAAAGGCTTCTTAAAGTCGCTGAAAACCAAATTAATTTAAACCGCTTGGTTACTGAGTTATGTGGTCAAACGTAATTTTAATGAAAGATGCTGTTAAATCCAAATTATCATTTTAGATATCCAAACTTACATCTTTATACAGGTTTTGGATTTTTATTATTATTTTACATACGTAAGGCTTTCTATTCCTATATAAAACACAAAAATTGGTAAAAAAAATAATCAAGTTATGAATGTTTTAGTGAAAACTTGTATTTTTTGGTATTGTGCATTTTTTTCATTGTAGTAGGGTTGCCGAGTAGTTTGCCCCGGCTTAGACAAGGCAACTTTATATATTCGTAAAGAGTACATTCAGACCTTGAATTTGGTACCAAATTTAGCCATATCCGTGTAGGTTTTTTTGGTTAAAAATCAGTGGCATCTGATGCGGTTGCCGACCGCTTCGTCCGGTTTGAGCTAGGCAACCCATAATATTCTGTTTCGTCTCGTCTAGCTCTATAGTTGGACACTAATTTTATCCATATCCCTGTTGGTTTATTTTTTGGCCAAAAAACACACCATCAGTGTGCCCTTTAACCCCTTATGACCCGGACTTTGACAGGCAACCCTGGTGCGCTGGCTTTGTCTCCAAAAACTCTATCTAATAATGGGTACAAAATCCATATCCCTATGGGTAATCCGGAATTGGTACACAGAACTGTCCGATTTCGGATACCAAACGAACATGCAAACACATTTTTTTGCCTCTGATGGTTGAATGTCTATGTATCTATTTGTAAAACACCATATGCAGAATTGCAGATGACATGACATTGTTTTTATTTTCTTTATTTGTAAACATGGCGGCGAGTACGTATGTGCAAATGTGTGCATGTATGCGTGATTCTGTTTTTGATTCCGACTTCAAATTCGGAATCGTTTTTCTGTTCTATCCAGTACAAGAACTGTCATCTTGTGCCAAGTGAACGAATTCAGAATCGTTCGGAACAGTTCCGGACGACCAAAAAAAAAAACGCTATAAAAGGAAGACATCTTTGGCAGATTAGTTCAAAAGCACAGCCTACACGAAGTTACAACAGATAACGGTTTCCGACTAATCGACTTTATTGCAGCTCGAATAGCGATGACAAGTAGCACTAAGTTTCCAAGACGAAAAATCTACACAGTAACCTGTAGATCTACGGATGGTTGTACCGCCAATCAAATACTAATCGGCGCAAGGCATGCATCATAAATCTGGAACGTCCACACATTCCGAGGAGCGAATGATTGCTTTCTGATAGTGGCTAAGTTGAAGTTCAACATTATTTTATCAATTATATGGATATAGAAATAGGTATATGGAATAGAAACTGTTACTTTATGACAGCACGTTTGAAATTAACTTTATTAAATGCGTTGGGATAAGCGCAAAAATTTTTGAAAGAGTTGATCTCAAATAGTATGATTAAGGATGACAGCCGTAACCAAGATACGGCTCCAAGTGAAATGGTTCACCTTCGGATAAGGCTTAATTGCCAGGCGCTGACATAGAATCAAATCACGAACCTGTGCCAAATGACACTAAATACTACGCAGTGCAGAGTTCAAATAGGTAATAGCTCATCTGGGTTATTCCAAACATGCACAAGGCTTAGAAAAGGAGATGCGCTGTTGTGTGACTTCTTCAACAGCTCCTGTGCTATGTGGACGACATATGTAGACCATCATCGGTCGATCGAAGAGAGCTTTGCTTGAGGCGATTCACAGCGATTGAAGACCAGGAAAATTTCGTTTACCTTGAAGTGAATGAAGACAAAACAAAATACATGCTATCAACAATCAAAACAACATCTGTCGTCGAGGTCGAAACGTCATTGTTGGTAGAAGCAATTTCGAGGTAGTTATGGATGTCACCTATTTTTGGTACTTTGATCCAAAAAAAGTCACCTTTGTGGAGATCTGATGAAGAATTTCCCTAGCGAACCGAAGCTACTTCGGTTTGGCAAAACAACTTAGAATTCTTCACTCAAAAGAGAAAATGTCTGCTATACAAAACTTTGCTTTTACAAGTCCTACTCTACGGCACCGAGTGTTGGACGATATGTAAAAAAGGGAAATTGATACTGGGCACTTTCATATGAAAATAGCGAATGGAGAAGAAGGTTCAATCGCGAAATGTACGAGCTGTACCAGAAAGCCAAAAAAAACCCGACCACTCGGGGACATCAAGCGAATGAACGGTAACACTACAGCCAAGAAAGAAGAAGAAAAGGAAGACCGAATCTACGGTATAAGGACCAAGTTTTTTATTTTTTATTATTTTTCACCCACTCAAGGGATTTTTATACCCCTTTTATGCCAGATACACAGTGAGTGCAGAAGGGAAGGGGTTGGAAAGGAGGTGTCGGTGTACATTGGTCTTAAATACTTGAACATTGTAATGACTGGGAAGGACATAGTGTGGAAGAGAGTTTCACATTCACGTAGTACGGCTAAGGAATGATTCCTATACTTGAGAGTACGTCCGAAGTTGGGCTCGTGGTTAAACTGGTGGGCATTCTTAGAAGCGCGAGTATTACGGGCGAATTGTTTAAGGGAAGGAATGCAACTGGCTATTTCACTATAGCAATTACATAAAAGTAGCGATAGAAAAAGGAGAGACACGCTCTACGTTACGACGGTGGTCTAAAGGAGTGAATGCGTCAGTGATCTCTATATCACCAATCATTTACTGCTCTTTCTTGTATTCCATCCAAGAGGATTAAGTTAGTAGCTGGAAAAACAGCCCAAAGGTGGGAATTGTACTCAAGCTTTGGACGGATATAGGTTTTATATAGATAATGGTCAGATCAGACGGGGAGAAATATTTCTTGCTCCGTCTTAAGAAACCCAAGCATCTTGCGGCATTTTTGGCGACATCGCGTATGTCTTTGGTCTACAAGAGGTGGTCAGTGATGCACATACCGAGAATCTCAAGATGTTCGGTCTCATTGATGCAAGTGCTACTCATAGACAGTGGCAAGGTATATCTTGCTTCAACGATACAAGGCAGCATTGAGTTTTCTAAGCATTACACTCTACACGGTTTTTAATTCCCCATTGAACAATGCTGTTTAAGTCAGAGTTTAATGAGCTAATCATATTTTGCCGTTTAAGTTCCACATCGGAAGAGAAGGGATGTGAATCTGGAAACGAATATGAGAACCTAAGGGTACTATCGTGACTGCGGATGCCAGACCGATTGGTTTTTGCGAAAGTGCATGCGAGGGACCGTACCCGATGGAAGACTGAAGTACCTCAGGCTGAGATCCTTCATGGATTGCGAGCCGGTTAAGAAAGCAAGTAAGTAAGTTATTCTAAACAATTGTTCTCATTATTTGCTTTAAGAAATGCCAACAACAGATTTAAATATAAGAAAAATGTTATCAAACCTGGGCAAGTGGACTGAACCCCAACTCACAACAGCCGTTGTCAAAAAAAGCAGCGAGACTTTTTGCGATTCATTTAACTACATTTAGAAGGCTTCTTAGGGGACAAGACATTGAAAAACCCAGTTTGGGTCTTTAGGAAGCGTGTCTTGTAAAGAAAAGTGAAAAATTTTGTAAAGAAAAATTAAAAAGAAAAATTAGAAAGAAAAAAAAAATAAACTGTAAGAGACTGGTTCACTCTGTTTATGAATTGCTATCCTGAACAAGCAGTTAGCAACTCGGAGAGAGTGTCTCTACAACAGAAGTGTCTTCATATTGTCTTGTGTCAACTCGGTCAGGGAAAAATTGTGGTAGAGGATGATTTTGTGAGGTCTTACACCAACTGCGAGGTCAGAAATGCGCATTTTTGATGATTTAAACTTCGCCCTTTATACGAAGATCCTCTGAAGTACATCAACGCACAAACTTCAAAACAAAAAATCTTTCTCAAGGTCCATAACTTTTCCATCGATTTCAAGACCTCAAACGATAGCTTGTGTAGAGAAGATCATAATAGAGGGATGTAGGATATCATTGGCAGAGAAAATCAGAAGACATTTGAATTCTTTCAATGCAATACTTCCTGTCATTCACGCATATCTAAGCACCAGAAATAAGATCATTCAAAAGTCCGTCAGCACCAAAAATGACGTCGACTGACTGACGTACTGTTAAATGCTTAAGATTGTCGTTAACGTTTCTATAAATTCAAATACAAAGTCAGTGCTGAAATGAAAAGAAGAACTACTCTTGGCAATCACAAATTTCGACAAAGTACTTCTTTGTCAAAATTAATATATCTGCTTGCAAATAGAGAATCCATAAATCGAAAATGTTTATTATTAACTATTAACGAATATGCACAAAATAAATCATCAAACATTTCCAACGCACATTATTTCAGTGCGTGTATACTATTTCGACAAATTTACGACTTCAATTTAAGCCCCAAATTTTATATTATCGACACGGAGTACACATCTCACCATAAAGCTCATCAAATTTCCTCCGAGCGAGGGTCCTCTGTGTATGTTGGTCATCTGAGACGATATTACGCGCGACGGGCGGCCAATTCATCGTACATTAGTTCATCGTACTGTATGAAATAAATGAACGGTCGTATTGTGTTGAGAAATTACCGCACAATTTGTAGCACCCAGGACCATCGAAATTACCAAATTAAATTTACGCTTTGAGAAATGGCAAATGAGGATATTACAATCAAGATGACCGATGAGAGATGGCGTATGGATTTTCTTGTTAAATGGGTGTGAGATTCAAGCTAGCATGTTTTTGGGCATGTCACAAATCCCATTATGGGATCGAACATTAAAAATATATCTTTGACTAATTTCCAACACTCTTATTCATCAAGAATAAAACTTTTGACAACTATTCAAACATGCATGTTTGTGGACACACAGACACGCATATTAATGTAGATGGTCATTTAAGGACAAAGCACGCACAAGGGAGAACTGCCAAAGTTATCAAGGCTAAGGCGTAATAGACGAAAGATCCATTAATATAGTATAGAGACAAGTTACATCAAAAAGCTGCTATAAAACGGGAGAGTATCCGTAAGTAAGCATCAATAGCATGGATGCACTGTCGAATGTCTGGCTTTATTTTCTTAGTTAAAATTTTGCTTACATCAAGCACACATTGACGGACAATCAAAAGATGTTAAACCTTCAACCACAACTGAAACCATGTTCAGACACAAGTCGAAAGGACTCATGTGGTTATTGTTGTCCTTTGACTATGATAATAACATGACACTGAATTCGGTCCTAAAATTTAATGTGCCATGAAATGACCTTTCATAAATTAAGTATGATTAAATCAGATTAGGTCAGTTTTTGTGTTTTTTTTTCTTGTTCTTTTTCTTTTTTGATATTTCTTTTGGTTAAGATCCAAATGAAGTTTGTAATATGTTTTGGGTGAAGCACTGAATTCCCAAGAAGGAGTTAAGACTCTTTGATAAATTGGCATCGTGCTTTTACAGACAACATACATGTAAGTTTTATGACGACAAGGAAAACAACATAAGACATATTTTGAAACGATGGCATTACTTTGGAGAAACTATGTAAGTTTAATGATAGTGATGGGTGCTGAGCAATGGATTTCATGGATTGGTAACTGTCAAAGAAATGTATTAGTGTTTAAATGTTTTTTTGGACAAATACAAGTAGAGGAGCTGCTGAAGACCGAGTTTCACTGATCTGTTAACCGATTTCTCAAGTAGAAATTTCAATTTAAAAATACGATTAGCATATATATTTTCGTTTGTTTTGATCAATGTATAACTGGATGATCCCAAGAAACTCGTCTCAACAGCAAGTTTTTATTAACATTTTCCGTGGATAATCTCACCATCAATTAATGCTTCCTTTATCGAAGTCCAAATCTGGACAGAACTTCAACTTTGACTCTCTGTGTACACAATTTCTCCTTGCTCATTCGAGCAAGACAACACCCGAGGGTGTATATTCTGAAGTTTTTGCTGAGTTCAATCATCTTACTCAGCTAATCAGCGAGCCAACTCGAATACCGGATACTGACGGTATAACAGAAAATATTCTTGACTTGTTTCTTATTTCTGGCCCTGATAAATATACAACCAGTGTACCATCGCCACATAACGTTGATTCCATTGTGGATATGATCACAAGCATAATTATTCTGCGAATGAAAACTTTAATCTCGAACAGGGTTAAAAACACCAGACGCGTCTCTTTTCACTTGCGACACATAGAATATTTTTGGCAAGTATTGAATTCGTAAAAAAAAAATTGAGATGGGGATGAGATATGACATTACGATGATAGAGAAGTCGAAAAAAGTGGGTCCGGCGATTCCGTCTGTCTGTCTGTCGGGAAGTTTACAGGCATCCACAGCCTTAAGTACTAGTCAAATTGACTTCAAATTTGAAAATTAGAGGTTTGAGCAAAAACTCATATCCCAGTTTTTTAATTTTTGGGCCTAAAACCACAGTCTCTGCCAGCCAGCTCGATCCGTATCTAGCTGTCTCCAGTTTTGCACCTCCTCCACCTGAGTTGCGGTCTCCCTCTACTTCTACCTCACTCGGGAATACTGTCGAAGGCTTTCCGAGCCGGACCGTTGGTGTCCATCCGCTCAAAATGACTCAGCCATCTGAGTCTCTGGACCTTGATACCCTCACCCAGGTTGTCGGGTACCGCTGGTAGTGACGTTTAGCCACCTCACCAGTGTGATGGATCTTCGCGGGGGTTGTGAATGGATGTCTGAGTTTGGCCTCAGATGCAATTCGAAAATCACGGTTAACGGCTCTTCTTTGGGTGACTGAAAGTTGAGTGCAGTTTTCCGTGATGTTACATAAATAGTTAGTCTAGAATCAAACCAAGAGAATCAAGAGAATCGAGCACGCGGTAATGGTATGTTCCGATTGCTACGGATTGCAATGTGATCAATTTGGTTGACGGTTGATTGGTCAGCGAAGTCGATTAGCCTAAATCCGTTATCGGAGGTGGTGTCGTGTAGGCTATGTCATCCGATTATTCCACCAAAGGTTTCTTCTCTACCCAGATTAGCTAGGGTATTGCTCATAAGTTTTGTCGACAAGCTCGCACAACCTGTCTTTGGTGTCTTCATCCTTTTCCTCAGTGGAAGCGTGAGCGCAGATGAGGCTGATGTTGGTGAATTTAGCCTTGATACGGATTTTAGTGATGCGCTCATTCACTGCGTTAAAACTCAAGACCTTCCTCCTGAGTCGAGTTCCAACTACAAATTCACATCCGTGATTTTGTTCCCAGTAGCAGTCGCCGTAGTAAATATCGCAGTTGTTCATTTTACGCCCGGACCATCCCATCGCATTTCTTGGATGGCAGTTAAATCTGCCTTATAGCAGTCAAGGGCTTCCGCTAGATGTTCGGCTGCACCTAACATTCCATGTTCAGAACCGAAATTCGTTGTCCTTAAATCGTTTGCGTGGGTCGTCATCATTAATTCCGTCCGTATCCGAGGCTTGTTGGTGTTTCGGAATTATAGTTCCTTTATGTGGCAGAGCAATCACCCCGACCCACGACCCCCAACCTGGAGTTCAAGATTTTTAGTTTAATTCTAAGACGAAGAGCCAGCCAAACCGCTCCATATAGGCCTGGGCTGAGTTATGTCGTAGTAGCCCTATAAGGTTTCACTTAGTAGTTCATCCTGTCTGGAACTGTAGACGAGACCTTTGATTCCATCTTGGGAGTTCTGCCGCTGCCGCCTGTTGAAAAGGAGGCATGTCTTAGTAGGCGCATACCTTCTCCCCATATCTCTCTTTGCTGCCGCCAACAACTTCGCACTGGGATTGGAACCCAATCTTCGGTTGAAGGTACTGGGCAACCGATATGTGCACCATGGGGAGGTGGAGAGTAGGAGTTGATAGACAGATATTTCTGTGGACGCTTGTGTCCTCTTGAATGCACGTGTCTAGGTCTACCCTTCGAACATCACTTCAAGGCACTCACACACACACATTCTCAAGATAAATAGAAATTCAAGCGCTCTGAATTTTTTCAGCCTTGACGCTTAAATGTCATGAACGATGAACAACAATTACAAATGTTGCAAAATACTTCAGACTTCTTTTTTCCATTTCTGCCCCAACCATTGACCATCATCAATATTGGTTCCGTTCCATCTTCATTTCCAATTTTTGTTCAACATCAACTGTTATGCTTGTAAATTCAAACAAAAATAAAATTTCTTAAATTCCGTTTCTTTGATAAAAGAAATCAACTTCAGTTGCTTGTCGTTATCAAAAATCGTGACCGGATGCCATTGAAGTATATTTTTCAAAAAGTGGTCACTATATCGTGCACGTCCATAATCCTGGACCTATCACGTGCCACATTTTACTATTCTGCGCAGCATAAAAAAAAATACAACTCGACTTTCTTTTTTCATTTTCCAATCTTGAAACTTTATACTTATTGTCTGCATCGCATGCCCTGTGAGAAGGTATTATATCGTTTTCGGTAGGAAGAATTCTTTCATCTTTGCTTCATCAGTTATTGATGAATAATGCAGTGTCTCTTCGCCCCGGAAGGAGTTTCGTTCTTAATTTTATTATTCCAGTCGAACAAAATGCATCAAGGACTTGACTATTTTGGGTATATCCAAACGACCAGACCCGTTCATCCGTGATGCCTTGGCATTACGCTTGACCCCCCCTATTCCGTCGTTGAATAAAAGTCTAATAGTGCAACAAGAAAACCCACACGTAAACATCAAGCAAGCATCATGCAAGTAACCGCAAACTTTAATTAATTTTAAAGATGATCAAAGTTTCAAAGACTTGAAATACCTACTATGAATTCGAATGGGCGGATGATGTCAGCAAAAAGGGTAGATTCGTTTTGTGTTTTGGTCTCATTGTTAGAGAAAAAAATTTCGAAATGAAAAAATGTTTAATTAAAAAAGTCAAAGTGGATATCTGAAGTCTGACATTTTGAACATTGTTTTCTCTCAATGCAAGTATGTGGGTAGCGTTTGAGGATGCAAATAACTTGCATCCAAATTCAAGCATTTATTATTTGCGCATCAGTTTTGATTATATTTTGTCAGTGTGTGATTATTGCATTTGGAAAGCATTAGCTTTATATATCTACCCAGCTGTACATTTCTAAACTCTTCATTTTAAAATATCCTATTTGCTGTTGCTCTCCTTATACGGAATTTATTGCATTGGCGAAATAAACGTTCCGAAAAACTACGAATATATACGCAATTTTAGTTACAATATTAAGCGAATTCCTCGAACAAAGTCGAACAAATTATCAGGGAATACTTTCTTATAAATCATAATTAGATTTAGAAAACTGGCCTATACTATCAACGCGTGTTGGAAGAAGAAATACGTGGTCGGTATCTTGAAATTATCTACTTACTTGCTCTCTTATCCGGCTCCAAATCCACGTAGGATCTCAGCATGAGACACAGCAGCCCTCCATCGGGAACGGTTTCTTGCATGCACTCTCCAGTCGCCAAAACCAAGCACTCTGGTTTTCGCAGTCACTTGATCCTTAGGTCTTCCTTATCGTCTCGAACCTTAAGGCTGCGAAGAGATTTTATTAGCTGGGCCGATATAGTCGTCTCTTCTTGGCTTTCTGGACTATATCCACACCCTGGTACAGCTCATACAGTTCGCGGTTGAAACTTCTTCTTCATTCTTTACGTCGCATGCGGGACAGAAAATGAAAAGCGTCCAATACATTTCCCCTTTTTTACTTATCAAACAGCACTCGGTGCAATAGAATAGGACAGGTAAAATTACAATCTTGTATAGAAAGCACTTTGTCTTTCGAGTGGGGAGTTTTGGCGTAGTTCGGAGTTAAAGCCTCTACTTGATTGATGTCCGGTTCCGGTCCCGACTGGCGAAGGGGCTGTCACTACGGGATTTCTTTTTACTGTCCCCGTTCGTCAGTTTGGTAATTGTGTTACTCGACCGGTTTTATTTCCGGGGGATCAGCAGGTAAGTTTACTGCCCCTGGTGGCATGTTGGCACGGCAAGCAATAGCTCTGGTGGATTGGCAGGTTTATTTTACAGCCCCTGGTGGCACGTTGGCACGGCAGGCATAAGCTCTATTGGCACAGCAGGCAATAGCTCTGGTGGATCAGCAGGTTTATTTACGGCCCCTGGTGGCACGTTGGCACGGCAGGCAATAAGTTCTGGTGGCACAGCACGCAATAGCTCTGGTGGATCGGCAGGTTTATTTACGGCCCCTGGTGGCACGTTGGCACGGCAGGCAATAAGCTCTGGTGGCACAGCAGGCAATAGCTCTGATGGATCGGCAGGTTTATTTACGGCCCCTGGTGGCACGTTGGCACGGCAGGCAATAAGGTCTGGTGGCACAGCAGGCAATAGCTATGGTGGATCGGCAGGTTTATTTACGGCCCCTGGTGGCACGTTGGCACGGGAGGCAATAAGGTCTGGTGGTACAGCAGGCAAAAGCTCTGGTGGATCTGCAGGTGTATTTACGGCCCCTGGTGGCACGTTGGCACGGCAGGCAATAGCTCTGGTCGATCGTCAGGTACATGAACGGCCCCTGGTGGCATGCAGGACAAATCTCCTTCAGTATTTAAAACCCCTTACTACTGGTGGGGGAAGCTTTAAAACTGAAATTGCGGTTGCTGCACGGTCAGATTTGAGGACAATTTTCTTCGCTATTAAAACCCCTTACCACTTGTGGGGGAAGCTTTAACAACGAAATTGCGGTCGGCGGCGGAAATGACCAAAACTTTCAGTCCATAACTCAAAGTTGAAATGACAACTTAAGGTAGTGATGAAAAGTAGTGGTAGTGGTGATTTTAGTACGAAAGTACTCATCCTCATATGAACTTTGTTACTAAAACCAAATGTGAATTGTATGAACAGGAAAGTTAAACTTTCATGTGTTTCGGTGTAACATGTCGTCATACAATAAGAATGTTATTGCTGATGAATGTAAACACGACATTGTGTTAATGAGTCATACGATATGCCTTGTTTGGTATAAATTCAAGGCCAAATGCAACATATACAATATATGCACGAATGAGTTTTACCTGCACGTGGGGTATGTGAAGCGAGCGTGAATTGTATGCATTCGAAAATGCAAAAATGAGCGTATATTTAGGTTTCGATGGAAAAATTGATGTTGTTGTATGGGAGCATGTAACGCTTCGTTACAGTTTCAAGGTAGGTGAACTCCTTAACTACGTCGAAATTGCTGCTATCAATAGTGACGTTTTGTCCTAGCCGGTGCACTGATGTTGCTTTGTTTCTTGGTAGCATGTACTTTGTTTTACCCTCACTCACTTCAAGACCAACGTGTTTTGCCTGTTCTTCAATCGCATTGAAAGCCTCAATCACAGCTCTCTTACATCGACGGATGATGTCTATAGTTGTGTTCATTGACACTGTGCTGGACTGTTCTAGACAGAAAAGTACAGCTTTTTGCTGTTCATTGAGGTTTTTTCTGTGCTGATCTGTTCTACTTTCCTGTTCATTGACAAACCTAGAACAGTTTAGAACAGGATTTTCTGTTCTTGCTTTTGAGTAAGAACAGGTTAGAACAGACTCCTGAGAAATGTCATGTTTGTTTACGTTTTGATTTGGCTGTGCTTTGTGTTTTTTTTTCTCGTGATTTGAAAAATTAAAATAAAGTT
>CAKKXW010000003.1:46941168-46968545 GCA_920937365.1 Sphaerophoria rueppellii | reverse complement strand
ATTTTAGTTTTAATTTTCGATACAGTCTTCTTCTTCCGAGTTATGTATTATTTCATACACTTTATAATATGGCGATATCTCGTTGTGGAAATAGTTTACCATTTTCAGGTCGTGTTGTTATAGAACCTTCTCTCTACTCTGTCGAGCACGATTTCATAGTGCAGTTGACCAAACTTTTTCCTAACAACTCCAAATTTCCAAGATGGCTTTCCGTTTGAGTAAAATCTTGACTGAACTCTATCTCCCACACTTAAATTTCGAATAGAGTTGACTTTGTCGTTGAAAGATTTTTCATATATAACAGGACGTAGGCAATCTAATTTTATTCTCATCTCTCTTCCAAGATATTGTTGTGCTGGACTTTTACCATTTGATAAAGGTGTTGCTCTATAGCGGTATAATATTTCACATACTTTATTATGTATTGAGCCTTCTTCTTCTGACATAGCTTTTAATTTTGATTTTAATGTTTTAACATATCGTTCGGCTAACCCGTTTGTGGCTGGATGTATTGGCGCTATAAATTTTTGCATTATACCATTTTCCTTACAGTATACTTTGAATTCATTGCTTTGAAAAATAGAAGCGTTATCTGATACAATAACTTTCGGTAGACCATGTGTTGCTACAATGTCTTGAAGAAATCTGATAGTTAACTCTGATGCAGGAGCTGAATTTGTAACTTTGATTTCTGGCCACTTTGATTTTGCATCGATTAGGACGAAGAAATTTAACCTTGGAATGGACCAGCGTAATCAATATGTACTCTGTCGAAATTAGCATTTGGTTCATCCCAATGATGAGTAGTGATCTGAGGAGGACTATTTTTACAAAGAGCACATTTTTCACAAGATCTTACGAGTTTTTCTATGCTTGAGTCTATTCCATGCCAATAACAATATTTACGAGCAACTTCATTCTCACAATCCCGATATGAGTGCGATGCAATTCTTTCAGGACTTCGTCTTGAAGAGAATTTGGAATAACGACACGATTTCCTTTAAAAATAACCACATCTTGTAGAGAATAATCTGGATTTTCTATTTGGCCTTTAAGTAAATCCTGTTTATGTTTTGATAATGTTGAATCTTTCTCTATTTCCTTTGCTATAGATGTTGCTGTTATCGACACGGTTGATATTTGATTGATAACTTAGTCTTGAAGGTCTTTGATTTCGTCGTCTAGGAAAAATTTAAATTTTTGAAATGAATCAGTTGAAAGGTTTCGTGACAAGCAATCTACATAAAGATGTTCCTCCGCTTTTGTATGTTGAATTTTGTAGTTAAATCCTTGAAGGAATGAAACATACCTTAGAAGTCTAGATGATGTCATTGCTGAGATTTTTTAATGTTGGTGAAATATTCTTGTTAATGGTTTATTATCTGTGATCAAAATGAATTCCCTTCCATATAGATACATGTAAAATTTATCAATGGCAAAAACAATTGCTAGTGCTTCTTGGTCCAGTTGGCTATAATTTTGTTCTGACACTGTTAGTGATCGAGATATAAATGCAATTGGTCGTTCTACACCCTCATTAATTTGTGACAAAACAGCTGCTATTCCAACAGGACTCGCATCACATGCTAAAGTAGTCTGTAGCTGTGGATCATACGGAGTTAATTCACGATTGCTCATAATTTGCTCTTTGAGTTTTATAAATGCTAATTCGCATGAATTTGACCATTTAAATTTATAATTTTTTTGAAGTAGTTGTCGTAAAGGAAAAGTTATTGTCGAAAGATCAGGAATGAATTTTGAATAGTAAGTAATCATACCCAAAAATGCACGTACTTCATCTGAATTTTTGGGCTGTGACATATCTTTAATAGCTTGAACTTTATCTGGTGACTTTAGAATTTCATTTTTTACGTATGACATAATCTAAATATCGAATTTCTGTTTTGAAAAATTCACATTTGTTTTTGTTTACATGTAAATCATACTTTTGTAATTTTTCGAAACAACTAATTAATCGTTCTCTGCATTCAGTAATTGTTGCACCATGAATTATAATATCATCAAAATAAGATAACTTACCTTCTAATCCTTGAAGTATTTGGTCTAGTATGCTATTGAATTCACTAGGAGCCGTTTTTATTCCAAAAGATAAACGGTTCATTCGTTACGTGCCTCTGTGTGTTGATATAGTCTGTACTTGCTTGCTCTCTTCATCGACTAAAACGTGTAAATATGCCTTGTATAAATCCAAACGACAAAAATATTTCGAATTTCGTAACTGATTCAAAAGTTCATCGATTCCTTTAATCGGATAATGAGCTGTTTCGAGTTGTGGATTTACACCAACTTTATAATCTACACATAGTCGCACCTTACCATCGGGTTTCGGAATTATCACCAACGGTGAACCCCAATCACTTGTATTTGCTTTTGAAATTATTGCATCATTTTCGAGTTCATCTAATTCTTTTTTCAACTTTCTCACGCAGTGCAAACGGGACTTCTCTTTCCCTTACATAAATTGGTTTGGTTTTTTCTTTCAGCTTAAGCGAACAAACAACATTTGGAATGCATCCCACTCTTTGTTCAAAAATAGTGGAATATTTGTTCATTAACTCTGTTACTGACTCGATAGTGCAAATTTCGTTACTGATATTATGTGTAGGTTGATCGATCGCTTGTAAATTTATGTTTAGATGTCGTATCCAAACTCTGCCTATCAGCGGTGCGTATTTTGAAGGGACTATATACATTTCCTCGTTTGATACCGTGTCTTGATATTGGACCTGTACTTCAACGTTCAACCTTTCCTATTGGATCAAATATCTCACCACTATAGGATCGAAAACCAATATCTGCCTTTTAACAGGAACATTTAAATTCAGTTTGTTGAAATCTTTCTCTGGAAGTAACGTGAATCCTGCTCCAGAGTCCACCTCGAATTCTTAACGTTTCCCATTTATTGAAACATTAATGTAAAATTTACGACCATCTATTGAAAATATTTCAGATTTTCCATAAACATCAATTATTTTATTTAAATGATGTATGTTATCTGAATAATCGAACTCTTTGTTATGCGTTGCATGGCTTGTAATAGCGTTTGTGTTGTGGTTTGATTTGCTTAATAGGAATTTCAAACAAACTCGCTTCACATGACCCTGTTTTTTGCAAAATTCACAATTCAGTTGATTTCGATTAGATTGACAATCATTTGCCAGGTGATTATTTCTACCACATCGTAGACACAGTCCTTTGATTCCCAGACTTTTGTAATCTATAAATGATTTCGATTTTTTCGTTTTTCAATATTCTTGAGATCGAGACTTTGTGCCATGGTTGTGAACTTTATTTTGAGGTTGAAAATTTGAATTTGTTATCTTGTTTAGTTCAACGTTTGAAGAGTTTTTCGTAGTTGAAATGAGTTTGCAATTAACTTTTGATGCTTCGAGTTTAATCGCCTGTTCAACAATTTTGTCGAATTCCAAATTTTCTTCCTGAAGTAGTTTTTCTCTTATGTTGTTGTCCCTTAGCCCTCCAATTAATTGAGCTCGCAGAAAAATGTTGGCTATGGACAAACCACATTTGCAGTTGAAGTCGCTGTATAGTCCTCTTTGTCGTAGTTTTGCTACATAATCGTTTATGGAATCCTTTTCATTTTGGTATTCTGATAAAAAATATGTAATGTTGTTCTACCAATGCATTTTTTTTCGGACAAAAATGCTTTTCTAATTTTTCAATCAACTGGTCATATTTCAATTCGTTAATATTTTTTGGAGCTGAGAGTGACGTCAATAACGAATAATTTGAAGAACCAATAAATTGAAGCAATAATTTAGCGCACATATCTTTATCTTCGAATATCTTTTTTATCTGAAAATGATGTTCTAAACGTTCTTTATAATTATTAAATTGTTCAACCTTGGGGTTGAATGGATCGAAGTTTGAAATTATGTTTATATTTGCCGTTCGATGTTCCTGTTGATTTTGCAAGGGCCGTCGTCATATTCGACATAGCTTCAATCAAGGAATTTAGTTGCTCGGCATTCATTTTTATGTTCGATAATGTTCGATGATTTTCTTTTTTTTTTTTTAAATAAGTTTTCACCTCGTCGCCAATACTGTTGTGTCTAGAACCATCGAAATAAATGAAAAGTCGATTCCTTTAAATTATCTAACAACTTCTTTATTCTAATTTAAACGAAAATTTAATGACAATTTATTTTAATAAACAGAAAAGTATTAAATCAATTGATAACTTGATTTAGTTGATTTATTTGATTTATTCAAGTAGAATTTGAGCACAGTTACTCATATCTATGAATATTTATATACAACAGTAGCGTCCCTAGTGCAAAACCCTTTATATTGTCCAACAGATAGTTTGCTTGCAGATTTATGAAGGAAACCTGTGCCCGCAAACAATTTTAAAAATTTCGAATCAACATTGCACTTATCAACAATGTGAAATGAGAAGGGTTGTTGAATAAACACATATACTTTGATTTGTATATAATTGTTTTTTGATATTGCTCTGTTTAAGAAATACGTTTTTAGAATTTTAATTCGATTGAAATCAATTCAGAAATAAACAACATATTAATTGTTAATAATCACGAAGGGCTTTTATTTGAAGACTATAAGGATTTTCAATAGTTCTACGTGCGGTCTTGTTGAAACCAGAGAGCACTACGGGCTTAAAATTCAAGATGCACATTTACGGCAACATATCGCTTGATTTTTGAAGAAATATGATCCAATGATTCCAACAGCCTATTGAATGCATCATACACTTTACCTCTTTGTAATCTACAGGTTGCTCATCAGCCCAAACAAGACAATTTGGCCAGAAATGTGCTTCATCACTGAACAAAATTTCACAAGTCGATTTAATACAAAGCTTTAACATAAACGTTTACAAAAATTTGAAATTAATAAAACCACTCGAAAACTATTTTCTAATCAATTTAGTCAAAACAATGTGACAGACAATAATGTGAACGAATTGAATTCAAAAAATGTTCATACATAATCGCCGTAAACTATTTATTTCAATAAAATATTGTGTAAAACACTAAATAATTCAACCAACAACAATGAAACAAAACAACAAAAGCAATCAGATATTGTGTCAAAATGGCACTCGTCCTATAAGTGTCCGAAGCATAATAACCACAAAATTGTGTTATTTTTGTTGGCATTGTGGTTAATTATTTTTGTTATCAAACAATTAAATTTTCTACCAAAACAATCCCCGTGCGACGTATGACATGCGTCAGTAACGTGCTCATCGTGTTGGGTGGATTGGTTTGGGGTCTCAACTAAAGAACCAAAGTGTCTGACCCACTGGCAATTCAAATGTGCGACACTGAGCAAATGATATTGTGAGGTTTCGACACCTATTAAATTTTGAGTTCAATTTGGTTTGGGGTTAGTTTGTTCAAGGTTCTATGCTTTGGCAATTACTTCACACATTTTGAATGCATACACTAGCTCCATATCACAGACCAGATCACACCACCAACCTGAAAACATGCCGAAAATCGAGGAATCTGAAAGTTATATATATATAGAGAGAAAACCTTTAACGGGTCCAAGAGAGGAAAATACACTCGAACAAAAAATAAAGAAAATTGCTTCTAGATTGAGAATCTCCGGAAAACCACGAACAATGTGTAATACACTGTACATGAGACGACATACAGTGCTATTTTGATATGGCACTATACGCAACGCAGAGAAGGTTAACAAATGCTGCAGTGTGGACGTGGAGTGGCATATTCGAGAACAATTCCTTTGTGTGAACGTTGCATTTTGGTCATACAGTATCCTGTATCCCGGATATGGGATGATATTGGGTCCATCCTGGTGTAATGTGAGCGAGTTTTTTTTTTTTTATGAAAAAGGTCAATGGCGATGATATCTCGACACATATAGCTCAGCAATTAAAGTTCATTTGAATTTTTAACTTATGGCATGCAAGCGGGCGTCCAAATAGAACCATTGTAATTGGTGGGATTTTTTTGTTGTTAGCAGAAATGAAAATGTTGAGTGATTTTTTCGCTGAATGGTCTGGAAGTATATTTTTAGTAGTAGTGCTATTTGTGGTTCTTTAGTTTGTTTAAGAGAAAGGAGTTGCTAAGTACACATTTGTATTATTAGTTCTGTTTAACAAAAAACAAAGCAGTAGGACTGAAAGGAATTCCAACGGCAGTTCCAGTTGAACACGAAAAACAAATTTCTTAATTTAAATGCCATTAACAGGTGCAACTTTAATTTATTTATGAAAGAATACTTATTTAGGACACTAAGGTCGTTAAATAACATACATTTACATTTTCACAATACTTCGCACATGAATGTAACGAACTACAGACACATAGCAGCACTGGCGACTGAGGCCATCGGCTGGGAAAGAACAAGACGCTAATACAACAGAGCGAGACAGATAGACACATAGAAAGGAAGAACACATAACATAAGCCAACGTGGCATAAAGGAGGAGACACAGATTTTAATTGTCTCATATCAACGCACAGGTGGCCTCAGATAAGCTGGCGATTATTGTAGAAAAAGAATGCTGCCGAAGCTGGGGCTTTGAACCCGTAGCATTCGGCTTAGCAATCAACTACTCTATCCTCTGAGCCATGGCCACCTGCTCTCTAAATAACTTCTCATTTGTTTCACTAGAAACACTGAATTCGGTTTTTGTAAATACACTTTTTATTTATTCGATTCTTACTTGTCACGACCGATGCTTAATTCAGACTGACTGTAACAGAAATTTTAAAGCTGGCAGCAACCTTGATACATATACAGATTTTTTTGTTTTGTTCTTATTTCTTAAAGAAGAGAGTTTGGATCTCTCTAACTTCCTTTTTCTTATTGTTTATTACAATTCGGCCTTCCTGACACACAATCGTACCGTACCGATTGTCTTCCGCTGACCGACCTTGGTTTATGTATGGCTAAAGGTTTGCTACCTCCTATACTCCACTATAGGGTACTTGGCTGACCCGGAACCCTTCAAAATCCCCTATCTTACTTACTTGAGGTGGCGCTACAGTCCGTTGTGGACTTGGGCCTCAATCAACAGTCTCCGCCAGCTAGCTCGGTCCTTAGCTAGTCGTCTCCAGTTTTGCACTCCAAGTTGATTGAGGTCCTCTTCCACTTAAGTGCGCCACCTGAGTCGCGGTCTTCCTCTCCTCCTACGTCCCTCGGGAATAGTGTCGAAGGCTTTCCTCGAAGTTATGCGTGTCTATTGTGACGTTCTGCCCGAGCCGTCGGTGTTGGGTGTCCTTCCTCGAAGACAGCATATGCTTCGTTTTTCCCTCATTTACCGCTAAACCCATTTTTGCCGCTTCTGTCTCAATTCTCGCAAAGGCGCCATTGACATCACGCTGTGTTCTTCCCATTATATCAATATCATTGGCGTACGCGAGAAGTTGAACAGATTTTTGGAAGATAGTGTCTCTGGTGTTGACGTTGGAGTTCTGCACTATCTTTCAAGAACGATGTTAAAGAAATCGCATGACAGTGCATCGCCTTGTCTGAATCCTTTTTTGACGTCGAAAGATTCCGTGAGCTCTTTGCCAATCTTGATGGAGCAGCGTGAATTCTCCAAGCGAACGAGCTTGGCAGGGACGCTAAAACTAGACATAGCTTTGTACAGTTCGTCTCTGTGGATGCTGTCATACGCGGCCTTAAAATCGATGAAAAGGTGGTGGGTATCGATTTGGAGTTCATAGGTCTTTTCCAGGATCTGCCGCAACGTTAAAATTTGGTCGATGGTTGACTTTCCTGGTCTGAAGCCACATTGACCATATCACGTATCTGTATTATTAGGTAACACTTGCCTTACTTCGTATGGCCCTTTAAACTTTGGTATTATATTCTTACAGACATTTGGTTGACTAACAAAATTCTTGACCAAAACATAGTTTCCTACTTGATATTTACTTCTCACTCTCATCTGATCTTTCTTTTGTTTATTATACTCCTGTGCTTTCATTATTTTCTCAGCTGCTCTCGTTCCCATTTTCTCCCTCTAATAATCCCTCTAATACCTCACTTAACGGATCAACAACTTCTCCTCTTTGACCTACACCAAAAAGCAACTGACTTGGATGAGTTCCTATTCCCTTATGTAAAGTATTATTCATGACGAACTCAATTTTCGCTAACGCCTTGTCAAGGGACAATTCCAAACCACCGTTTGTGACTTTCGCAAGCATAGGCGCCAGACTCCTATTTACCCATTCGACTTGACCATTTGCTGTAGCGATTTTCACTTGCTTGACATTGTTTTCATCTAAAAATTCACTAAATGCAGCAGAAGTGAACGCACTACCCTGATCAAACACAATGACTTTAGGCCTACTGTACGCATTGAAGTAAGATTTTAAACTTAATGTTTGCCCATTTTTGCTGAAAATACTAGATATTTGAGACAATTACTAATGAAGTCCTTCACCTTCTTATTTAATTCTGGAAACCAGCTAGATTTCAGAATATTGTCTACCACTTTCTCTGAGCTCTGACCTTACATGCCCTAACTCGTCATGATATTTCTGCAAAATATTTCGCTCCATACATGACGGCTCTACAAAAAACATGTCTCTGAATTTAACTTGATAAGTTCTATCATCAAGGTAAGAAAAAATCCATGAAACCAGCCCAGGGGAAAGGCCTAATAATTGTATAGTCTTAACTTGATAACTGAGTGAGACAGTTGATCAAAAGCTTTTGAAAAATCAGTGTATACACAATCAGTTTCCAATCAATTCAATTCAATTCAATTCAATTCAATTCATTTATTTACTTAAAAAAGCCTTAAGACAACATCTTTTTCTTTATGACGATTGCCAAAAATCATTGAACCGCAGTAGGCCAATGCACAAAATACCTGAGGTAGAAGTGGCGAATGAAGGCTCAACTGTCTCCAATCATCCTCAAAAACCGGTTCCTATGGATATTTTGCCAATGTCAGATGTTGTAAGACATTCGGGAGTGAAACCTGCTATACTTCTCGACTTTTTTGAGAAATCTTTTATTACTTTAAACTGTCATAGATAGCACAGAATGATTGACGATGAATTCGACGTGAGAAATCAACGAAATATTTAAAATCATTTAAAAACCGTTCATGCATTTGCGTACATAATATGTATGTAGGAACATAGTTTTCCATTTCCGGTTAATAGAAAATTGAAAGAAAGGTGACCTCTACTTCTTTACACCAACTCCATGTACTCGTCTTAATTAACGAAAGAAAAAAAACATATAAAACCTCACCTCACACTCATATTATTCCAAAAAACAAAACTTTTCCACTAAACTCAAAAACCTAATCTCATATTATACCTCATAAAACATGATCTTATTCCATTCCAAGACACAGGTGTATAGCCTTAACTTCATCATAACAAAGCAAACAAAACCTATTATAATTTCGACAACTTATACCTTAAACATTGTTGTAGGTTTGTATTTCACACACTCATGTTGACGATAGTCCTCCGATGTCTACGTCTTCCTACCCAACCCCTCAAATGGTCAAAGGTTACCTTCAGCATGGCCCCTCAACGGAAAATAAAGTCCCTGTTCTCAATAAAATATAAATGTATCATAATTTCTAGGCACGTCCGTTACTGTCATCGTTCATAAAAAAAAAAACAAAACACGAAATTTGTTTTGTAATTCGAACATTAAAAAAAAACAAAAAATGCTAAAAAGTCGAGACGATGAACAAAAATCAACTCAAAGCTTTTATTATTTTCTTTTTTCTTTTGTTTCTGGCAAAACTGCCCCATCAAAATATAATAAATGAGAAGAAAAAAGAAATGACAGTCACGCAGTTGAAAAGTGGGACCGGACCGGATACAACGAGTATTGGCCAGAACAGAAAAAGCTTATGTCAAGATTTGTCCTCATTAAATGAAACGAAACACTTCAGTTTTATGCCAAATAATTATACAACCCTCCTAATTGTTGGCTTGTTCTGACTTGCTCCTACTATGGGACTCTTTTTCGGGTCTTGGGTAAATAAATACACAAATACACGCTTAACAATGGTAAATACTCCGGAAATCAGTGCCTCCGTATACAATACACGGAAATTTAATTATCAAGACCGACCCCACTTTTTCGACAAGTTAGAAAAAGTTGTTGATGATTTCCTTTTTACCAAATCCTTTTGTTAGTCCAAAAATTCAGTTTTTTTTTTCTGCTCCCATAGAAAGAGACCCAACATCTAAAATAGAGCTTAGGAAAAGAAATCACAATGGCAGGTCTATCGTTGTGTTAAAATTGTGGCCGGTCTGCTTGTTCTTTTTGTCGTTTTGTGACTGTCGGTCGTTGTGATTTCTAAATGTCAACTTAGTTTTCTGATGTAAGAAATAGTTTTGCAACGCAGAAAGTGTTTTACTGGGTCTGACCTTACCGATTATTTAAGCGATATTTGTTGTTTGTGTTTGCGACACTTACTTGACACAGTGACGAAGATCAGCCTTCTAAAGCAAAATTTGTATCGCTAGGCGGTTGGATGGTCTGCTTAGAGAAGATTAGGTATTCGTGGTTGTGTCAAATCTGAGAAATGTTTATACATTTGCTCTGATGTTAAGAATCGGCCTTGTTTTAGAATTATTAATTGCATCCGTACCCTGATAGCGCTCTTATAGTTTCCAGTACAAAGAACGAAGAATCATTGTGGAGAACCTATCCTTTTGTACTCCCAGCAACCTGTCACTGGAGTCAAAGATAATATGAGCCTTTTGCTTATCTCACATGTAGATATATAGCCTATCGACCCTGGAAATCTCGGAAGGAGATAAGAAAAAAGGCGGGGGAACAACTACTTATATTGAACATTAAAGTTGCTCGATTTTGCTACTAAATTCGACTCTACCAACTACCAGCGAATTATGAAATGCCAGCAAGTAACCGGACATCCGTCAAGTGGATCCGTAATTACACCATAGCGATTATGCGTTTTGCATAATTTGAGAAAATGCAAAATCTGAATTATTTTTTATACCATAATTACTGTAGTTATTAAGTGTTTAAATAAAGAATTTTTATTAGGTTCAGAAAGACCTATCATTGAAGTTTCGCGCTGTTTTCTTTCAATAGACCTTGGCTAGACCGACGAGCAAAACCTAGGCTCGGAAACAAAAACACATCACAACATACGCTCATACCAACATACACACATACAGACATCATGAGAAGAATGGTGGATTCGAATTCTAGTGACCTCGAAACATGGAGATTTCACAAAATCGGCCCCGACAATAATTTCTTCTGGGAAGTGACCGATCTCAGCCAACATGCCTCTCCATTCAGCTCTACTCTTAGCTTGTTGTGACCGGAGTTAAAGATATTATGAGCTGCAGTGTTGTGAAGAGTTTTTTTTTTTCGATGAGGTCTTGACTACTTACTTACTTACTTAATTATGGTGGCGCTACAGTCCAGGTCGGACCAAGGCCTCACCCAGCAAACTTCTCCAGCTAGCTCGGTCCCTGGCTAACTGTCTCCAGGTTCGCACGCCAAGTTGGTTCAGGTCCCCTACCACCCGTGTGCTCAACCGGAGTCGCGGTCTTCCTCTTCTGCGACGTCCTTCCGGATTGGATTCGAAGACTCTACAAGCCAGAGCATTATTTTTCATTCGCTCAACATGACCCAACCATCTAAGTCGTTGGACCTTAACTTTTCTGGCTAGGTCAGTGACGCTGTACAGCTCGTATAGTTCTTGGTTGAATCTTCGTCTACATTCTCCATTAATTCAGACAGAACCCAAAATCACTCGAAGAATTTTTCTCTCAAAGTAGCCCAAAGCGTTTTCATCAGATGTTGTCATAGTCCATGTCTTGCAGAGGACCGGGATGATGAGGGCTTGGTAGAGTGTCACTTTAGTTGCTCGGGAGAGGACTTTACTACTCAATTGCGTTCTAAGTCCAAAGAAGCAGCGATTGGCAAGAGTGATTCTTCGTTTGCGCTGGTGTTGTTGTCTGAGTTGATAGCGGATCCCAGGTAGACAAAGTGCTTAACTACCTCGAAGTTAAATCTGTCTTTGTTGACGTTTGTTGGTTGTCTTTTCTTGTTGACAGCATTAACTTGGTCTTGCCCTCGTTAACTGCTAGACCCATCTTCCTGGCCTCCGTCTCAAGGCTCACAAACGCTCCACTGACATCACGCTGTGTTCTTCCAATTATGTCAATGTCGTCTGCGTATCCTAGTAGCTGGACGGACTTTTGAAAGATTGTGCCTCTGGTGTTGACATTGGAGCTTTGCACAATCTTTTCAAGGATGATGTTGAAGAAATCGCATGACAGCGCATCGCCTTGTCTAAAACCTTTTTTGACATCAAAAGCGTCCGTTAGGTTTTTTCCGATCATGATGGAACAGCGTGAATTTTCCATTGTCATCTTACACAAACGGATAAGGTCTTGACTACCATTGGATATAACTTACTATTTCAATAACTTTATTATCGGCTTGAAGAACAATCAAAACATTGATTTACTTCATTCATTATGGCCACGGCGGGCACATTTGCAGTGGCTTATTCAACGTGGCCGCTATTTCTGTGGTCTTTCAATATTGACGGCCTTCTTGTTGACGTAAGCCAATGACTTAACGTAGTCGTACCCCCAAAGAAAACAGTCTAGAAGTGTTAAATCACATGAGCGAGGCGACCAATTGACTGGCCTATTTCTTAATACGCTCTTTAAACTTACTTTTCAACAAATCGATTTTAAGGTGTATCGTGTGGCTTGAGAAATCCAAGGAATTGACAACTTTGGATCGTGTGCCACGAGCGCCTCAACGGCAGTTTTTATTTCGACACTTTCGCCCAACTTTTTGTCCCACTGACACATCAACATTACATACCGAATTCAAGTTATTGCACTAAACTTGTTATTGCCTGTTTACTATTAGGACAAGGGCAAGACCGAAAATTGGTATCAACGCTTTTTAAGTTGCGGTCACAGACTCCGAATTTCCGAATTTTATAATTTGCAAACGTTCGTGTACGTTACCATGATGAAAACGTTGAGATTTGACTACGACAGTTCAATATAATTAGTTAGAGGATGAGATTCTAAAAATGTGAAGAGTTTCCACCTAAAATAATTAATTTCTAAATGTCAATTTAATGTGAATAATTTTTCTGTTGACTAACTTTCTTACAAGAAAAAAGAGAAATATTATTTTTCGATGAACAAACATTGGCCTATGTTAAAGTACTTAAATTGAATAAACAAGACATTACCATCCCTAATCACATACCTTGTCATCTTTGACTCCCTTTTCTGTTTCTATCTTTTGTTACAATTCATTTTTTTGTTTTTGAATATCTCTACCCAAAAGCTTCTTAAAGTATTTTCTTGGGTATTATGAATCTTTCTTGCTGGACCTTTTTCATGCCTCAATGGATACTAATTTTCACTGCTAAACACATTATTTTGAAAACAAGCAAGCCCCTTTTCAAAAGTGTAGTCTACGGTTAAGTTTATGTAGAAATTTATACGACAATAAATTTAGAAAAAAAAAAAAATAATAATAAAAGAAGAGAACTGAGAAATGAAGACAAAGAGTTGAAGTAAGATCAGCTGACACTTTTAGGAATTCCAAGAGATTTTGTCATCATCAGCGTGAGGAGGGTGAAATGGATTTTCGAGAAGATTTTAAGAAAATTTTGAACCTTGTCTATGGCAAGTCAACCAAAAAAAAAAAAGGAAAAAGAAAGAAAGACATTTTGTCTCAAGGTTTTGGGGATTTTGGTAAAGGGAAATATATTTGGATTGAGACCTATCGACAAGTATCTTTCCTTCTGTCTGCTTGGGAATTAGCTGCTGAGGACACACGATGTTTAATGGAGCCTGGAGTTGTTTATGGTCCCGATAGTCAAATACCAGTTATTCGATTCTTTCATAATTCATTTTTCATTTCAAGACCAGTTATTCGATTTTGAGTAAGGTGTAGCACTACATAATGTTTTGTCTACAAACGTTTTATGCTTTTTACTTTTTAGGCAATCGCAAGAGGATTCGAATGAAGCGGAGTACTCTGTATATTTGCTATTCAACAATAAACAATCGCAATGTTTTCAAAAACAAAATATTCACGCAACTTATTAATTATTCAAAATCAAATTTTCACCGCACTATATCCACTGCATTGCCGTGTCATTGTTATTATAGTTAAGGTTTTAATCAACGGCTAGAAGGTATGTCCAGTCAAATTTTCAAAACCACTAATCTATCAATAAGTATTCCTTCAATCTAAAACTGAGTGCAAACACAATAATACTGCCTCAAACAATTATTAAAATCCATTTCGAAACGCAAACACAAAATAAAAAAAAGTCATCAATATTCCTGTCATATGGTTAACTCCGCGCACCGCGTGCACATATTTAAAAGACAATAAATTTCAAATTGCCCCGACATAAATTTATAAACGCACAATCCTTTTCTCTGACGACGACCAACACGATGATGATGTTGTCCATGTCAAATGAAGTCTGTGCTGTGCCGCACCAACTATGCACAATGGATACGAATCCGTACATCACGTTTGGTTCATTAATACACTCGCAGTTTGTTGTGTTTTGTGTAGCCTCTCAAAGCCAGCCAGGAGAAACTAATTATCAATGTAAATTCTATTCCCCAAGGTACGACCGGATGTCCACTGCTCAGTCGAATGTCCAGCGAGTCCAGTAAGCTCAAACATTAATTTCCCGTTTGTAGGTGACGTCAAACTTAGAACAGGATATCATATCACACAATCACATGCAGCATATTGTATGTCCTTTGCTCAAAGATATCACAATTCACGAGTCCTGCCCTTAACTGTCTGGTTTTGATTCCCACGGGATAGTTGCGTCGCGGTGTGTGCACTTGTATTTCAAAAATTATATCTGCTATGGCACTGGACAGCGCGACAAGTATCCCCATCGTGTCACACCCGCCCCAACAAGGGCCCTTGCACTGATTTTGTTGTATAATTCAAATCGCATTTTCAGAGGGATTGTCGTCGTGTAATTGCAATCGATCGGTGATTATTATTTTATACGTCATCGTCAACACCAGTTACGTCATAACGCCATAACTAAAGCAGTGCGTTGCGTGTTCATATTGTGCAGAGCGTGTCCTGATGAATTTGAATCATAAATGCCCGGCCCCGCGGGGGTCCTGGTCTCATTGGTGGTGACGACGATGGCGAATACATTGGGAGTGACTCAGTTATGCACAAGCACAAATGACACTCCGAGCTATATCAACGGGTAACAATGCACAGATATTTTCATTAGTCCTCGCTGCTCGTCCTCATGCACCATAGCTGTCGTACTTTTGGTTGCTCTTCAGGTGGACTGGACAGGAAAGTATAAGTTTGAATATAAACACATTCATACATAGGTGTCCCTTGCGTATGCTGAATTCTGAACTTTTCGTCGAGTTATATTTATGTTTCCCCTGGAACTGGAACTACATCAACTGCAGCAACCATTATCACATTTTTTTCACACTAGAAAAATATATTCAACTCCGTATGTTAGTTTTTTTGGAACGTTCTATGATGTGGCAGTGTGGCCACATGCATTTGGTTCCGTTCACACACATAACTCTTCCGGTATTTGAAGGGAGGTACAGAATTTCGCCAGCATAATAAGGAGATTGTTGCACACTCGTCTAATCAGAAGACTAAACAGAGAGCGGATTGCTCTTAAAACTTCAATTCTTTCTAGTGACAACTATTTTCAATATTATTTTTGATATGATACGTATACGCCGTAGTTAGCAGAGCTTTAAAATAAATAGTGCTACGATCCTTCGGTAGAAAATTACTTTTTTCATGACTGGAAATCTAAATCCAAAGCATGAATATTGTTGCAGGCATCAGCAGTTATACTGCCGATGGTGGAGTGAATCGGCTGGAACAATGCTCGTGGTTGCACGCATCGGAAGTAATAAAGCTTCTGGTGGCATGGATTTCCAGGGAGAATACTTTTGGTAGCAATTACTATAAAGGCACTAATTGTGTATCATTCATAAGATACCAAAGTCACAGGTAGCAACCGTAACGGAAGTAATAATTTCAAGATTGAAAGATTGAATCCCCTTATCTCTGGTGGGAGAGAAGCTCCGATTATGAAATGGTTTATTCAGGCTAACCATGACCCATATTACTAATTTGATACTACATACTACTGTTTCAATTGATAATAGTAGTAGGTGCGATTTTAGTTCGATAATTTTAGTCCGCTTGTAATATTTTCCGAAGGAAGTGAATGTGAATTGTATAAATAAAGTTCAATTCTATATGAGAAAATTATTTTTTATCGAAAAGCATGTGACTTCGTTTCAGCCAATGATAGGATCTCTTATAGTTTTTGAATGGTTTTGATACATGGATTTAAATTATCTATTCTTTTTACAGAAAGCAGTATAGCAGACTTAGTGTCCGTAGCTTAGTGGTTAGGTGCGTTGGCTGCTAAGCCGAACGTCGTGGATTCGAATCCTACTCGGGCCCAAAGTTTTTATTTCATCTTTCACGGACACTGCCTCTTGCGAAGAACTGACAAAACTTCCAAGGGTATCATCTGTCATGAAAAAGTGCTTCTCAACTTTGCCGTTCGGAATCGGCGTAAAATTGTAGGTCCCCTCAATTCTTCACACGCACCTAGAGAATTGTTGATGAGAGTAAGCCATTTAGGCCTTGGCTCTTTAAGAGCTGTCGCGCCACTCTATTTTTTAGTATAGCAGACTTAGCGTGCTATTCAGTCCATGTTTTGTGCCCATACCAAGACCAGGAAAACAATAATGGATCATGTTTTTGAACGAACAAAAATAAAAAGAAGTAGGCAATCTTTTTTTATATGAAAAATTGTAGTTCGTTCGCAACGATACTCTACTCTATTTGAAGGCTGTTTCGAAAGGTCTTATTTCGATCGTTTATCTTACCCTGTAGTGGGACAAATCTTTATTTTATGTCAAAAGCTCTTGATAAGGTCTGCTATCTTGTTCTCTCTGCAATATCGAGGCTGCTGATCCAAATCTAAATATTTTGTCAAGTAAACTCGGACACAACGTTTCCTGCTGCACCCATTCTTACCGTTTTTCTTTTTCTGACAGGTAAGGTTGACACATTCTTCTGGTTTGATAATTTAATCGTATCGTCCGCTACAGAACAGAAGTTCATTCTAATGCCTTACCAAACTCTGTTGTTTTCTCTCAAATATTGAAGTAATGAGTGCTTGAAAGGCATTGTCTTTGAGGTTTTCTCAGTTTTTATTTAACACCGGAGTCTTCTTAACACATACATTACTTTTAAATCTACCTGTGTGAAACCAAAAAACTGCAGAAATCCACCTTCAAACCAACTCTTCCCTTTCCTACCTTTATGGTGGCTTGTGATAAAATTTATTAATCATAATTCTTCAAACAAAAATGTATATTCCAACTCTAGCCAAAGGACCAACTTTAGTCATTAATCATATGACTTCAGTCGTATGTACCTACGTGTCCAAAAATTTAAGGGCTTGGCGAGGATTTTGCCGATTCCCTCAGCTCGCTCCAAAGAGTCTATAAAAAGCTCCCGCAAAAAATCATCCTTTTTACATCCTTGGGGGCAATTCTGGTGTGGAAAATTTGTGTAAAGTGTAATTTATAACGAAGACACGGACACTGGTTTGGGGGCCGTTTCAACGTCGCGTAGCCCTAAGTACAACAACATTAGAGACGCCAGACTGTACCTCGCACCAAAAAGTAAACTTAGGCACCATTCAGAGGACAAACCATAAGCTTCGTCACGTGGGAAAGGAAATTATCCTTTGCATGATGTGATGATACGAGCATTCGTACATTAAACAAGCTCAAACATATGGCCCGCCACCACCCAGAGGGGTTTATCTACTAGGGGTGTTACATTTTTTTTTTCTCATTTTGTCAAGGCACGAAGAATTGCGGTGGTAGTGAAAGATGAACTTAAAGTTTATCATCATGACTACATTTAAGTTGACTATGGAATGCTGCCTGGTCGTTTGGCGTCGCGTTGCCGAAGCTGTCGCGTCACCCATAGGTCGTTCATTATAAAGGGTCGCATAGATTTTGTCGTCGTCGTCGTCGGTCGGTCGTGTGGGATTGAGAAGTTCTTTCCCCAACGAGAATAATGGTTGTTAAGCTAGTTTAGCTGATGGTTTAGCATAACTTCCTTTTAGTGACATTATGAAATAGCTTTCAGCTATTACTTAGTTATCTATCAAAAACTATAACCATGCATAGGTGTAGCAACAATGTATTTATCTTGTTTTATGGGTCAGGCTTAACAACGCTCGTTGACTGAATATGAGGTCGTTAATGTGTGGCGTATGAATGCTTTGAACGTTTTGAATAGTAATAGTGTTGGGAGCGAGAATATGTGAGATGGAGGAAACGTTAAAATTGACATTATTCCACTGTTAAATATTATGACTCATTTTGGAGATATGGAGGACTATTAAGAAGAGTGTGTGTTTCCGGAATAGTTTTAATAGCTGAGCAATTAATTAAGTTTATTATGAATTTAAGAACTACTAAGCCGTGCTAAGCTTTTTGTGGGCTATTAAATGAAATGCAGGGTGTTAAGAGGAATTATGGAAAAGATTTTTTAGTTTCTAAGGTTTCACCGACAAAAATATTGCATTGCTAAGATTGGAGCAATTTTCTTCTCCCTGTAGACTAAGATGAAATTCGCATGATTTTCATTCAAATTACTTTAACTCTTACCCTCACGCACAGTTTTGATTCAACTTTATTACATCTTCTTTCCTAACATATTAATGGAAACCCACAGAAACAGTTCCTGTTCTTAAGAATTGAAAGTACCTCGTCAGCTTTGTGATAATGAACTTCGTTCAAATCAATGGAGATACCTGATGTTAGGGTAACAATGTCTTAAATTAAGTCGAATATAATATAGGGCCAGTTTAGGATATAGGGTATTAAGCCTACAGAAGCCTTATTGGTGAGCCTGCCCACATCACGGAAGATAAGGACGATACCACCAAAGATAGTGGTAGATAGATAGGGTGATTTTAATGCAAGGCATCTTTAGGAGCACTGTCGGAAAGCATAGCCTGCACGATAAGACATCCGAAAATAATAGATTTAGCTTAATCGGCTGATGTTCAAAATGTTGACGTAGCTAGAACGCGTTTCATCAATCAAACCAGATTGACCATGTTGCCAGCAAACTTAAGTACTCTGAGAATGTTCAACGACGATCTAGAATGCACGCTGCTCAATCAGGGTCGACAAAGACCTCACCGATACCTGTGATGTCACAAAAGGCTTTAGACAAGGTGACGACGCGCTGACGTTAGAATTTTTAACATCATTCTTAAGGCGCCAGCTTTCAAAAGTCCGTCCACCTGCTTGCACATATACCGACAATATTGACATAATCGGAAGAACTTAGCGTGACGTCAGTGGCGCTTTTGTAAGCATCGAAGCGGAAGCCACAAAGTGGGTTTAAAAGTCAATGAGGACTCTCAGCACCGACATATGGGACAAAACCTCAACATTAACAACCATAAATTCGTGATAGTAAATTACTTTGTCTACTTCAGCTTTGCTATCAATTCAGGCACAACACCAGTGCTTAAACTGAAATTCAACGAAGAATAACTCCTGCCAACAGCTGCTACTTTGGTTCGAGATGGCAATTGACCAGAAAGCCCTCTCTCGAGCTACTCAAGTGTCCATATATAAGACCCTTAACATCCCAGTCCTGCTGTATGTGTATGGTTCAGGGGCATGGACCTTGACTAAGACAGATGAAAACATCTTCGAGAGAAAGGTTATTTGGACGATTCTTGGTCCCGTATACATATTGATGGTGATTTGAGAAGAAGATATGACACAGAACTGTACGGGTTGTGCAAGGACACCAACCTAGCCAAGGGACTTTAAGTGCAGAATTTGAGATGGCTTTGTCATGTGGAGTGCATGGACAACAATTCCAACCCAGAGAAAAGGCGTTATAGAAGAAGACCTCGTCTTAGGTGGCGCATGCGAGTGGAAGATGACATCAAACAACTTGGCGTGCGAAACTAAAAGCAGCTAGCTAAGGATAGAGCTGGCTAGAGAAACTTGTTAGTTGTGCCCAAAGTCAACAATGCATTGCACGCTTTTAGGCGCTGGCTATCCGAAGTAAGTCAATTCGATCTCCATGTTAGAAGACCTTAATCTCCGGGTCTTATGGGTTATTGGGTTAAAAAATCCAATAGCTTCTATTTTAAAGAAACTACAATCCTGCCGGGGATACTCTTTTAATTTTCCTCTTTACTGTGAGACCTGATTTCGGTTCTCCTATGACCTCAATGTACGTTTGACATGTATGCTCCCATTGGTCAATTAAAATCCAGATTTATTTAATTTTAACATCATTACCTACAAACTTGCTTTGATTTTTAATTTTTAGTTATATTTACTTTGACATGATTAGAGCTGAGGGGCGGGCACGTACTTGAATTCAATTTTTTCCCGGAACGGAATGTGAACTAGAAAAAACGATAAACAATTTCATAAATTTCTTCAACATATTTCTACCAATTTATAACAATTTTGTTTGTTTTTGTATTCCGGTATGAAAACTCAGCTGTTTAAACAGCATATTCTTCCAAATTCCCCCAAAAATTCCTAACATTTATTTAAATGATGAGCTAACAAATCCCCAGACTCCATTAATTACGGCTCCTCATATTTAAAACGTTTTAAAATCCACTTGTTTACATTGAAACAAGCACTCAAAACACAAAGGTGAATTCAACTAAGACTAATTAAGTATTTATACATAATTATGAATAGGTACCCCTCACCCTCCCCATGGGTAGATCGTCCACCCTGCTTAGAAGCAAAATGTTTTTGTTCAGAATAACAAAAGGGCTAAATAAAAACTCTCGTTAAAGATAATCTTTCAACTGATAAAATGATGATGATGGTGATTTAAATTGAATAACTTCCATCTCCTATCCCTTTCAACCATTTTCAATTGTTCAAATTAAAACGTTAGGATGAATGCTTCAGAGATGATTATTCAAGAAAAAATAACAAATTAAGAATGGAATGCTCATGGGAGTAGTAATACGATAATAAGAGACCAACAACCGGGAGAAAGAAAGAGAGTGGATAGGAGCCATTCATGGGCAACACTTATATATCTCTTATCATCTTGCGTATTCCACTGCGGTGCCATTAAGGACGAAACTTGAAAAATTAATTAAATTCCTGTGAAGATAATTGCATTTGGTCATAATGCAATGAATGATGATGATCCACACAAAGTAGAGAGACAGACAGATGCACATAGAAAGGAAAGACAGACAGAACAGAAACCATAAAATAAGAACGAGACTTTCATTGAAATTGAAATGGCACTAACTAGACCGCAGCAGCCGAGCACCAATCCGTTTTAATGATTGTTAATAGCATTGTTGTTGGGTTTGGGCGATGGCTATTCTTCGTAGTACCCCCTATCCCAGAAAGCCTCTATTCGGTATAGAGACTTCTATGGGTTTAATACATTTGTGCTTCGGCACACTTTGTTGTTGAATAATCATCCGAAAATCCTCAAGTGATATTTTAGTTCCAAATTAAAGCTGAGGCGGGTTCCTGCTCTCAATCCTCTTTATTGGGCTCTTGAATTAAAAGGAAAGCATGTGGTTGGTCCCTTTTATATATAGAATGCCAACATTCATGGTTTCGGTAACTGAGGAATGCATTTAATTGGTCTTTATAATATTGAATTAATATTTAATTAATTAAATATAAATTTGTTTCGGATGCAAATCAAAAGCGATTTCTAGGGATAGTCTTAAAAATGCAGAGATTTCTCTATACTGAAATTTCTTCATTTTGATTTACAAATACTATAACAGCTTTGTCTTGTTTTTAAAATTCAGATGTTTAAAAGTAACAAACGCAGCGCCGACTTGTATTCAAGCATTACATAGCTGCATAATGTACCAACCACAACCACATGCTGAATGACAACTAACGAGCAGAATTAAAATCTCTACGATAACATTCTCCTTAAGACCAGCCGGCGAAAGACGAAATACCAGCCAGAGTAAGACGTAAAACAGTTGGAGTAATCTGTAAGACTAGCCGATGAAAGCCGTTAGACCAGCTTGCGAAAGCCATGAGATAAGCAGCGAGATCCGAAAGACCGGACGACGAAAGTCCAGGACCAGCCAGAATAATCCGCAAGACCAGCCAGCGAAAGCTGTAAGACAACGAAGTATCCGTAAGACCAGCCGCAGAAAGGCAACAGACCAGTCGTAGTAATCTGTAAGACCAGCCTGCGAAAGCTGTTAGACCAGCCAGCTGGTTAAAACTGTAGAACTAGTCGTTAGACCTATCTGACCTAAAACATCTTAGACAGAATTCCAAACAGAAACCCACAATATAAATGCTGGTGCGCCCCAGGGCTCCGTTTTGTCTCCGACCCTCTTTCTCATTTTCATAAGTGATCTCTTGTCTGCAACTTCTAATCCAATAAATTATTGCGCTGACGATAGTACGCTTAGCTTCTCGTATTCGTTTCCAAATTCACATCCCTCCTCTTCGGATGTGGAACTGCAACGGCAAAATATGATAAGCTCATTAAACTCTGACTTAAACAGCATTGTCCAATGGGGAATTAAGAACCATGTATAGTTTAATGCTTCGAAAACTCAATGCTGTCTGGTATCGTTGAAGCGAGATATACCCCCCATGCCACTGTCCATGAGTGGCACTTGCATCAATAAGATCGAACATCTCGAGATTCTCGGTATGTGCATCACTGCGACCACCTCTTGTGGTCCGAGCACATACGCGATGAAGCCAAAAATGCCGCAAGATGTTTGGGTTTCTTAAGACGGTGCAAGAAATTTGTCTCCCCTTCTGATCTGGCTATTATCTATAAAACCTATATCCGTCCACAGCTTGAGTACAATTCACATCTATGGGCTGGTGCTCCAGCTACTAACTTAAGCCTCTTGGATGGAATTCAAAATAGGAGCTGTAAGAATGATTGGTGATAGAGAGATCACTGATGCATTCACCACTTTAGACCACCCCTTCGTAACGTTTCGTGTCTCTCTCTGTTTTATCGTTACTTCTACGGTAAGTGCTCTAGAGAAATAGCCAGTTGCATTCCACCCCTTAAACAATTCAACCGTAATACCCGCGCTTCCAAGATTGCCCATCAGTTTACACTCTAGCCCAACTTCGGTCATACGCTCAAGTATAGAGAATCGTTCTTTAGCCGTACTACGCGAATATGGAACTCTCTTCCACACTCTGTTTTTCCCGATCCTTGCAATGTTCAGGAATTTAAAACCAATGTACACCGGCACCTGCTCTCTAGCCCCTTCCTTCTTTCCTAAAGTACTCACTGTGTCTATGGCATAAAAAAGGTATAAAAACCCCTTGAGTGTGTGCTCATTATATAAAAAAAGAGCATTTAGGATTTAACTCGCTCCAACACCAACTAACGTAATGCCTTCATCATTGGACTATGAACCTACTTGTGAAATAGCTTGTTGAATTCTTTGACTTTAAACATGCAAGTTTTAGGTACTCGTAATACTAATAGCATCCAAGATCAATGCAAATTGGCAGGATGTTTCCAATTTCTAGCAAAATTTTTTCGCATTATTGGCATTATGTGTATCAAAAAACCAGTTAATTGCGTGTTGTTAACGAAAATCAATTGTCTTCCCGTGCGTGCGTCGGAGCCTCCGGCAAAAATTGCTTGCTATCAGTTCTCCGTCATTCTGATAGCACACATTTGGCCTTTGGAAAATCTCACAGTCCCCATTCAGCAAACGAAAATAATGGAGACACAGTCACACAGTTTTGTGGCAATTGTGGAGTGGAGAGTGTCAAAACAAATGTATTGTAACATTGTCATATTTGGTAGGGCTTTTTATAAATAAAACACATTTTACTCTTGCAGATATGTACCCTCCTCAGATATTTTCAGATATTTTAGGATAAATTGCATATTACATGCTTCTTCATTAAACCAACAAACCTAGCCAAAACCACTCAAAAACGTTTCACTCAGTTATGTCTTTGGTTTGTTCTCCATAGCGACAGAATCTTTCCCGATTACAAGAGGCAATATATTCCCCAGTATGAGAATAAGAAACAAACCCTACTTGAAAATTTTCTGATCCAATTTAAATTTTCAAATTCCACAAAACATCAATTACACTACCCTCTTCATGTGTGATCCTCGAAAAGGGAAAAAAAGAAAAAGAAAAACAAACGAAAACATATTAAAACTGCTTTCAATCATCATCAATAAAAACCATAAAACACTCAACCAAACCACTTGACCTTAAATGAAGCTCCAATATAAATATGTCTCCCACCCAGTGTTTTCAAGATCCAACAGAAAACAAACCGTACACACACATGCACAACCGACTACCAGGAGAGTAAAGGGATGCGATTTCATCACAGTAGGTACCATCATCATCTCGTAATCATGAGATTCAACCAACCCAGTAAAATTCAATACCCAAAATAAAATTTTATATTTTTCTTCCGTGAGCGCTGCGTATCCGGAAAGGGAAGGGAACACAACGGTGCTGAAGAAATGTTTTTTTTTTTAAATTGAAGAGGAAAACCCAAGCAACTGATGTGGGTTACCCAAGGAAACGGCGCAAGAGAAAAAAAAAACAATTCTAATCTCAATGCTGTGCTTCTTCGTAGCTTCAAGACAAGCAAAAGTATTTTTAAGGACCACGCAAACGCTAGCTATACGGAACGGAGCGCAGCGTATATGCAAATAAGTCACTTATACTACATGTTGTACTTCCAATCTTTAGATTGTCATGTCAGCACATTTAATTTGACATCGATGAACGAAAAACGAGAGCGAGGACCCGAAGACGAGACACGAGAAACGGTAGTCGTCATCATTTCAAATGCTGCATTTTCTTCAAAATTGCTCCGAAAAGAATAACTTTGTTGCTTTTTTCTTCTTCTTCTTCTTCCTTTCCTTTCCCTTTCCTTTCCTTTCCTTTCCTGATGGAGCAGAGCAAGCGGATCCTGGCTGATAGCTGATGCGATAAGGATGAGCCACTAACCAACCAGCCAGCCATTCAACCATCATATTGAATCAATATTCTCAAAATACTCGCATCCTTTATCCTCTTTCAAATGAAAAAATGAAAAAAAAAAATGAACGAACAACTTTAACACAGGAAAAAAGGAGCACCATTTCGCCGAACATTGGATGATAGGATGAACAATTTTCCAAGAGCGCTTTGGGAATCTTATGTCTTGCGAATTTGCATTTCCTCTCTCGAACTCCAATATTGTTTCTTCAAATGCTTAAAAATGTTTTCACAAAAAGTACTTCGGTTGTTTTTCTTCTTCTTCTTATTCGTTTTTGCCTTTTTGTTACATGGAATTTCAGGATAAGGGCTATTATCGTGAATAATATCGATTTGGATACACAAAACCGATTTTGTAAAACGGAATATCATTTGAGAGTTTGTTTTTATTGATTTTTTTTTTTTATCAGGGGGTACACCACGCGAGCTGTTCAAGTCAAGTGATGGCGATTTTGTGGTGGATGAAGATAACCTGAAGCAAAAATAAAATTTTTGGTGAGGAGCTGGGCTTATACCTAATTTTTTGCCTGAAGTAACAGGGTGGATTTGGTAACAGTATTCAATGAGTTCCATGCTGTCAAATGCGGTACTATTTTTGAAATTTGAACTTTGATATCATTTCGCTTTCCTACCTGAAATTAGCTTCAATCAGTGCTCATTGAAACGGTTACCTTCTAAGAAATGGAAAATGTTTTTAACTTACATGCAGTTAGGCCGTTACGTGAATTTTCTTAAACCTCCATTAACACTGGTTGTTTACCTCATTGAACAAGGATTATCGAAATTGGAGTGTAACTGGTCTAAAAACTTGATCGAGCCATATAACCTTTAGCAGCTCGCGGCTGATATTCTTTCTAGACCGAAATAAAATCATGAATCAAAATCGATAGATTTGAAATTTAATATGAGGTGACTTTAGAAACCTCAAATAAGTGAGGAAGAAGTGTACTCAAGCATTGGACGGATATTAGTCTTTTAGATAATAGCCTGATCAAACGGGGATAACAATTTTTTGCACCGTCCTCAAAAACCCTAACATCTTGCGGCATTTTTGGCGACATCACATATGTGCTCGTTCCACAAGAGGCGGTCAGTGATGCACATACCGAGAATCTCGAGACGTTCAGTCTCATTTATACAAGTACAATTCATGGATACGATAACGATACAAGACAGCATTGAGTTTTCGAACCATTTAACTCTAAGCGGGTTTTAATGCTTTTTTATTATTTATTTATTACTGCATAATGCTGTTTATTTCAGAGTTTAATGAACTTATCATATTTTGCCGTTGCAGTTGCACATCCGAAGAGGAGGGTGTCTGTGAGTCTGGAAACGAACATGAAAAGCTACCTTTAGCGAAACAATTGATTGGATTAGAAGTTACTGACAAAAGATCAATAATAAAAACGACGAAGAGGGACGGAGACAAAACGGAGTCTCAGACTTGAAATCGTCCATTACAACTTGTATTGAACGGTTCGAAAAAAAGTTTCTAATCCAATGAAGAAGGGATTCGTCGATACCGAAGGCACGCATTTTCGATAAATGAGCAAGATGCCAGACTTTATCAAATGCCTTTGAACTATCAAGTGCAACAATCTTACATTCTCCAAAACGATTTAAAAATTTGTTTCACTGTTCGGTGAGATAAACCATTAGATCACCAGTGGAACTGTTGCGAAAGCGGTACTGCTGGCCTTTAAGAATTTTTCAGTGTTCAAGATATTTCTTCACCTGATAGCTTATCAGCGTTCTATTGCCCTAATAAAGAAGGGACGAAAGTGCAATCGGACGATAATTGGAGGGAGAAGAAGATTTGCCTTTTTTGGGACTGGCTGGACAAATGCTGTTTTCCAACTTCTCGGAACGAGCCCGGAAAAGCTTCCGCAAGGGTTTTGATAGCGTAGAAGAACACCTTTTCAGAATAATGGCGGTAATACCATCTAGACGAGCGGATTTATATATGTTGAGATCCTTTAGGACTCTCGCCACAGCGCGAGTGAGAAAAACTTGAAAGTCTAGCAGCATCACCTTTGGAAACAACTTTATTCATATATTTATTCGCATAGATTTATACAATAAGATACAATATCTTCTAAGGCTGTATAAACTTCATTATTTAATATATATGATTTGTTGTAAGTTACAAAAACAAAACATGGCTTACAAAATGAATTTCAAAACAATTTAAGAAATATTTTTCTATAAGTTATCTATTTATAATAAGATAACTATAGAAGATTGAATATTGTTA
>CAKKXW010000003.1:46824280-46927401 GCA_920937365.1 Sphaerophoria rueppellii | reverse complement strand
ACTAGCAGAAAATACCCTGCGTTGCAGGGTTTGAGAATTTCTGCGAGAGAGCTATAGGTAATAACGCCAGAAAATTCATCATTCATAATTCTTTAATGTAATATAGTGATTATTAATAGTAAAAAAGTTGATTTTAATTTACTCACCCGAAAATTTTGTTTTTAAATTCAGGAAACTGACAGCCGACATCAATTTTTTGAAATGTCTCTCTATTTTTCATTTCATTTCCAGTTCATTCTTCTAAATTATATTTAAGGCTGAACTCCTAATTAAGCTTTTGGACCAAGACAATGTTCGGTGTTAACATGCACGATTTTCTATGCATAAACATTTTCGCTTTATGAATATTGGGTACATTTCGGTCTCGGTCAAAATTAGTTATAACTAACTAAGATTTCAATGTTACTTTGACAAAATCATTTAGTGGAACATAATTCTGAATCCTCAGTGAGATTGTTACGGTGACATCACAAATGGAATTGTATTGAATCCAAAATATTTTCATCTCCGAAATCCCAAGAAAAAAATTCGGTTAGGTATGCATCAGACCAAAGTTCAAATACATAATAGGGTCAACAGTGGACACTATGTCGTATACGTAACAATTTTTTATTGCATTGCATTGAAAAATAGAAAGACATTTTATGAATGAAGTCATGAACATTTTTAACCAAAGCAATTTTGTGGTAGTGCATAGCACTGGTTTTCAAATGGAGACCTGAACCCATTTTGAAATTTTTCTGTAACTGTAACTGTATATGCAATATTTTCCCTTTTAAACCAATGAGTTTTATGAGTTTCTCATGAAGAACTTTCTATTTTCCATTCGAAAACCCATTTTGAAATTTTCCAATTTTCCATTTGAAAACCAATGCACCTACAGTTACATGTAATTTTCCCGTTTAAAACCAATCAGTTTTCCGAGTTTTTCATGAAATGTTTTCTATTTTGCATTCGAAACCCCATTTTGAAATTTTTCAGTTTTCCATTTGAAAACCAATGCACCTACAGTTACATGCAATTTTCCCGTTAAAAACCAATGAGGTTTCCAAGTTTTTCATCTAGAACTTTCTATTTTCCATACGAAAACCCATTTTGACTGTCCGTGAACAGTCCTTAACTCTACTTTTGGTTTTGACCGAGACCGAAAATGAACGAATCAATCCCGAACGACACAGGCCTAATTTTGACCGAGACCGAAATGTATGTACCTAATATTCAAAATGCGCAATGTACATGCAAAAAGATTGGAAACTAAAATTTTTTCTTTTTTTTAATATCGATGTTAAAATTTTCTTTTGTACAGAAAATCTTTCCCAAGAATTCGCGTGTAAACATTGTCTTGGTGTAAAAGCTTAAATATAAAACAAAAGAATGAATAAGAAATGAAATGAAATGAAATGAAAATGAAGAGACATTTCAAAAGACTGATGTCGGCTGTCAGTTGCCTGAATTTAAAAACAAAATTTCCGAGTAAATAAATTGAAATCAATGTTTTTTTGCTCTTAATAATTATTTCTTTTATTTTCAGAACCTTCTACTGCACAATCAGTGCATAGAAGAACAATTGTCCATCATTTATAAAGTGAGATTTTTGTTTGTTTGTTAGTTTATCCACTACAAACATACAACCGACAAACAAACAAAAGTCTCACTTTATATATTAGTACAGATAAGATGATTATGTTCTTGTGTGTAGTATCAGCAAATAAATTAGCAAATCGTTTAAGCCAGTAGGGCAACAGTCTACTGAAAAGTTATTCGAAGGAGTCCATTTTTGAAAAAGACTATTGAATGAAGATGTCATTTGGCTTTTTTACAAAGAGCAAATCTTCATTTTTTGTGCTCTATGAACATGTACAAAAGCTCGTCGTCTGGTTTTGAGTAATAACAATAATGAAAAACCAATTTGGTTTTTGTACCTCCTCTTTCATGGAAATAAGCCTCAGAATGACAAAAAACCTCCTTCTGAATAGATAGGAAAATTGTTCTAAATGCCTATTCCCAACCGTAACCGCCCAAGTCTCATAATCAGACAACTAAATTACCTCAAAATTCTATTTCTTACGTTTTATGTGGTAAGCGATCAAAGAAATCTAATACCAAACCTACAAAAGATACATTGTTAAGGCAAGTTGGGTTGGACGCATAGAAACCTTCGATATCCGAATCCAGACAGAGAGACACAATCAACTCTTCAAAAGCAGAAATGAAGACGATGAACGAAGAAGAAGAACTGAAGGCAATAGGCAAATTTATTTAAATTAACTTATCAGCGGAAAATTGAGAAATAGATATGAATTGCAGATTCAATCTTTTGGCAATTTAAAGCTTTGTAATCCATAATGGGATCTGTTCGGTTCGGTTGTTGGAATAAAACTGATTTAAGCGAATTGTTTGAAATGTATAAGAGGGACACCCCAATGCTTGTGAATGAAGACAGTCGCTTGTACTATGCAAAAGGTAATGCGTAATTTAAATGTTCGGAAAATTAATTCTTTCGAACGTTTCGAGCTATTGTGGCGGGTTGTCAATTTAATTCTAATCGACAGAATCGCTATGTCAGTGTCATTAAGGCATTATTCGAATTTTTAAGAATTTGATGATGCTATCAGTTTCTATCGATGGTTTCACACAAAGAGGTTTAGAATTTTTCGTCTAATTTTCTTCGAAATAGAGAATTTACTTTTTGTATCTTATCATTCCTCGATTGGTTTCTTTAAAATTTATCTGATTTAAACGCTAAACATTATTTGCATTTAACGTTCATCATTAATAGAAAACAATATTTCATTGAAAAAGAAACGTTTTGTGTGCATAAGACACATTTAAAAGCTTGTTTGGGTTGTATGGGAAAACTCTTGTATTTCATATATAACAGATATTTCATCGGTTGAGATTATCCACATTCATATTTTTTTGAGCGTAAGATTTCAAAACTGCGTTTGAAAGTTGGTATGCATCATTACTTTTGTGAGAAAAATTCATTCTAACCGGTTGATGTCCTTTGTGAATTAATTTCACATTGACATTGTCGAAGTATTATTTAAAAAAATTTCTTATAAGTCTTCAACAAATGATTGGATTCTTAAGCAGTGTTGTGCCGGTTTTGTACAGAGTTTATGTATGTAAAATATTCAGTGTAAAAATCTTAATACAAGCTAAAACATGGGCCCACTTAGGTGGGTCAAAACTTCATAAGTCGGTTATGAACTTATAACCCACGTAAATGAGTCGAAAGTACGTCAAAATTTCTCATGGAATTGTGACCCCAGCTTACGGGGCGAGTGAAATCGATTTTTTTAGTTTTTTGTTACTTATTGCGAGCGGTGGAGGGAAATTACTCCACGGGAACTAACTATACTGGGGAATTTTGTTTCCTCCAAGTGAGGATTTGGTCCACTTTTGTAAAGTGTGGTTAGTTCCCATGTACGGTGGGAATTAAAGTCCTTAATGATTAATTGGTACTTATTCTCTTCGAACGTGAAATGAACCCATTTTAACCGAGACAAACTTAAATAAGAATTCAAGTAGAAAAGCTGATTTTTTGCAGCTTTCAAATAGCGTTCCTAAGAAGAAATCAACCCACTCTTACACTTTCAGTCATCCTTGGTATAGTAGTAGTAGTAGTAGTAGTAGTAGTAGTATGTGTGATTTTATTTTACAAAATTAATATTTCTTTGATTTACATATTTCACAATATTAGAGCATTGGACTGTGCCGTCAGCCCGAAAAAAAGAGTATTATCTAAACAAAGTTTAAATTTACATATATTTTAAAATAAAATGGCTTCATTGATTTTTATAATTTAAATAAATTGAAACAGCGCTATCGATAACTAATGATTGAATTTAAAGTTAATATATCAAAAATTAGAAAGCTTCATTCAGAATTTGGTTTCTATATCTTTGTGCAGTTAGGACAAAACTACTAAGAATATTCCAGTTTGATCCATTAAGCACTTCGAGAGTTTCGTTTTGGTTAAGGACGCGTTTTCCCCAATGCACATAACGAATTGACGACAGAACAGGGCAAATCGCTATGAAGTGGAGTACGTTTTCCACTGTTCTATGGTTGCAAAGAGTACACTCCGTGTTTTCTTCAGGGCCATATGGTCGGTAGTTTAACCGTATCAGTTCTCCTCTGGTTTTAAAAATGGTTGAAATGGTCTTTAACGGATACTGGTTATGGAAATAGTTGTTTTCACCAAGATTGTGCTGCAAGGCCTTATACAAATTACGAGATTCACTCCCTTCAGCTCTTTCCGTAAAGTTCTCGAAGATTTTGGCATCGATTCTTTCTAACAATATTTGGAAGGTCGGGTCCCAGTTTCTCCAGTCACTTTCCACTAGCTGAACATTATGTAGCACCTCCAAACGAGACCATTCTACGAAGAACTGTGACTTCTCTCGGAGCAGCTGTCTAACAATGACATTTGGCAGTCGATGATTTGGAAGCGCCAACACTTTTTTGATGTAGTTAAGATGCATCTTCAGCGTGAAAATATATAGCTGAGGCACTCCGGTCTCTAAGTGCAGCATATACGTAGGTGTATGCTTAGGGAGCCAGAATATCTTTTTGAGGAAATATCTTAAAAGCTTTTCAACCTCCTCGTACTGTAGAAATCCCCACATCATCCTTGGTATACTAAAGAGCTAAAAACACTTCGTAATAAGAGAAATAAGCCCTGGAAAAAATACCTTAAATCCATGACCTAAGAACAACCAAGTAGTTTTTATTTCATTTTTTGAAGAATTTAAGAAACTGTCTTATAATCTTTATAGTGAATATTTACTTACTGTAGGATGCTCTCTGACGTCTGACCGGAAAAGTTTTTGGAAAAACATTAATTCGAAGAAGAAATGTGATGTTTATTCAATGAACTTAACTAGCAATAATGTACCTAACCCTCAACTTAACTTCTGAAATTTGTGAAGAATTTGCAAATCATTTCAGCCAATCTTTTATCGATTCCCCCGCCGTTGTGGATGAAGATTTTTTTCAGTATATACGTGGCTGTCCACAAGTATTGTTTAACAACATCTCAGTAGAGACCAGTGGCGGATTAAACGTTGAGGGCGCCATAGGCAAGCATCTCATCGGCGCCCCTATACTAAAAATAACTGGTAGTATAAGTTGACCAAAACCACTCTACCGTGCCTTAGAAAAACGCGTTGAAATGGAGGCCATGGAAAACAAGAGAACAAGTATACATGAGATCGATAGGTATTGTCCCAAATTTCCTACAATTTTGGTTTATAATGTTTTAATTAATGATGTACATCGTAAATTTTGTAAACCAAGTTAACTCTAGTTGGTTCTTGTGTAATTCTAGTTGCAACTCAGTTGGCCAAATAGCATTCCCCGGGTGTCCACCGGGAAGAAAAAATACTTTAGACAGTTCATATTTTATTTTAGAAAAATATTTAATACAGAAAAATATTCGATAAGCCAACGTGATTTAATCGTTAAAACATTTTATCAAAATCAGTCAACGATTGCTGTGAAAATTACTGTCATAATGAATGACGAGTCACATTTTCATTTGAATGGATATGTGAATAAACAGAATAGTCGGTTCTGGGCAATGGGGAACCCTCAAATTATTCAACAGTCACCTTTGCATCCATTAAATATTACAGTCTGTTGTGCAATTTGGTGAGGAGGAATTATTGGACCTTACTTCTTAGAAAATGAAAACGGCGTAACGGCATGCTTTGGGCTTGATTAACATGTGGTATCAACAAGACGGTGCCACATCGCATACAGCTTGGATTACAAAGGAATTACGTAAAATCTTCGTAATGAAATTAATGTCTAAGAATGTTATTCTTAAAATAAATACGGATTACAGAGAAAAGATCGGATTAGACTTCGTACAACGTGTTTCTTTTATTAGGTATAAGTAAAAAGTATAAAGAGGAAGAGTATTCAGAAAGAGATATAAAAAGTAAAAGGAAAGTATACATGATTCTCTTATAAGTGATCTTCAAGTAATTTAAGAAAATGGTATTGAAATCTTAAGGACTAGTGTTAAGTAATTATAAGTTTTGATATTGATATTTTAACAGTTATGAAAAATGTGCTCAAAAGGCCACGCATTTGTGAGACTACCAGAGGCGGATATTTACCTAATATCGATATTCCATATATAATTCCCGACATTAAATAAGGCATTTATCAGTATAAGATCCATTCACTTTCATTTAATCAAAAATTATAAACAGACAAAGTAGTATACCTTCGTGACGGACACTCTGTACTTAAAGAGCAGAAAAATTTGGTTTTTTATCCTACAAAATCCCTTCCATCCGTTGATGAAATTCGACCATTACGTTAAGCCTTACTATAAGTAAAATCAAAATTCCAAAACAATAAAAAAAATTAGAAGAAACGGGTTGACACTGGAAGTAGAACTGCTCCAGGACAAATTTTTATTTTAACATAGTTGGAACTGAAGTTCGAGTTTATAAGTTTACATCTTTAATAACTATATATGTATATGAACTAACTGCACCCGCGCGCCCTTTTTTTGCCAGCGCCCCTAGGCACATGCCTTGTTTGCCTTTAGGTTAATACGTCACTGGTAGAGACTGATGACATTATAAACATTCTTTCTCTTCTGAAAGATGATTTTTAAAGTGGTCCAGATGGTATTCCACCTGTTGTTTTAATGCGTAAGTCTATCTTAGCATCTCCCCTCCGTTATATTTTTGAACTGTCTTTAATATTAGGAAAATTTCCATCAATTTGGAAAAACGCAGTCTATAAGAAGGGAGATAAGGCCAACATCACCAATTATAGACCAATATCTAAGCTCTCCTGCATTCCTAAGGTGTTTGAACAAGATATTTGAACATCATCTGTCACCAACAGCATGGTTTCATGCAGAAACGTTCTACTATTACAAATCTTCTTGTTTTTATAAATCAATGTGTTAGCACTTTGGAATGTGGTCAGGAAATCGATTGCGTCTATACAGATTTTTCGAAAGCCTTCGACTAACTCCCTCACGCCATCATAAAGTTCAAACTAAATGCATATGGCTTCCCCCCATTTTTTATTACTTGGATATCCTCTTATCTCAAGAATAGGTCTTACCAAGTAAAATTTAGGCGTTCTATCTCTTAGTCAATTTTTGCTAATTCGGGAGTTCCTCAGGGTAGCCATCTAGGACCTCTACTTTTTAATTTAGCTATAATTGATGATGATGTAATAGCGAAATCCTCATCTTCGCAGATGATATGAAGATTTACAAAAACATCTGTTCTAGTAATGACCACATTCTTCTACAGGATGACATTAATTGTTTTGCATTGTGGTGTGAGAAAAATAGTTTAAACCTAAATCCAATAAAATGTCAAACAATGACCTTTTCAAGGAAGCGTGCACCGTCTTCATATGACTACGCTATCTCACAGCACATTCTAACCCGTGTAAATTCTTGGAGTTTTCTTTACCCCTAAATTAGATTTTTCTGTACATAAAGCAAACTCAATGCTAGGATTTATAAAGCGTTGGTCAAAGGAGTTCCGCGATCCAAATATAACCCGCGCTTTATATTATTGCTATGTTCGTCCTCACTTAGAATACGCTTCCCAAGTTTGGACACCTCATTACAATATTCATATTGAGAGGCTGGAATCTGTTCAACGAAATTTTCCTCTTTTTGCCTTGAAAGGTATTCTATGGAGTGATCCTTTGAATGTCCCCTCTTATGAAAACCGTTTGCTAACTCTCTAAATGGAAACATTGTCAAGTAGACGGAATAACAATGACATGGTATTCTGCCATCAAGTTATTACTGGTGTAACAGATGCACCGGAATTACTTGGCGCTAGGTATATCTTTAAACCCTCGGGGTGGCGGTTATAATTTTCGTAGGAAGCACTTGGTACATGAACCAAAACATCGTACCAACTATGGTTTCTATGAGCCCTTGACACGTATGAGTAGGCTTTTAAACTGCAACTCAGACTTATTTGATTTAAATATAAGTAAGAATAAATTAAAGTCTCTGCTCAAGACCAGTGTTATACACTATTAAATGTTTCTCTGTTTACTTAATGTTTGTAATTATTAGTTATGTATTAATCTTGTTTTGTCAACTGTCTTGTTTTTGTTTCATCCATGTGAGTATTTGTTATGTAAAGTTTGCTTACTAACAATTAACACTGCACTAAGCGATGAGCCGGTGGTCTCTCTTCGACCAATTCTGATAGTGTAAAAAAAAAGTACTGAGCAATAACATTCGTAAAATTAAAATAAATTTCATATATAGTCATTCAGTAATCGAGTTTTTAAGACTCTGGTTTTTTTGTTTTTAATCAAATGACCGTAAAAATTCACAAACTCAGCCATACCGAATTCAGTTGTCAACACTCTGAAAATAATGAAAAATCGCCCGATCTTTTTGATTAATATCATAGCTTATTTTAGTTGTCGAGCAAATAATCTTTTTTTATTTTGATTGAGGATGAAGATATAATGATAAAAAATATTCAAGATCGATTTGGTTTGATTGCGAGTGAAGCGAGCGGAAAAAATTTTGCCCAAATTGATTCTCTTTTTTGCAAAATTTTTTCCGCTCTCTTGTGCTTAAAGGGTGCACTACTCCCACCGAATTTAGTTATCCCATTGTGCAGAAAAATGTTTTATTTTTTCAAAGTTAAATAGATTACTTTTACCAACTAAAAGGGTCGCTAACAGAAAAGTGTTGACAATTTTTGTTTGACCATCAAAAAGAAAAAAATTAATGTTCCACGAGCAGTTCAAACAGCAATAAAATAAAAAAATTAATTTTGTGCCTCTCTTGCAAGCATATTGTGACAAAGAGAGCGAAATATTTTGTCTTAATTCTATTTCGTATCATAAAAGGTTCATTGTTTTTTTTTAGTCTAGTTCATAAAAGAAAAAAAAATTATTAATTTTTGAAATATCTATTAATTTCTTTTGCTGACTTTTGACTCCCTTGCGTGGGTTATAAGTTCATAATCTATTTATGAAGTTTTGACCCACCTAAATGGGTCAAAAGTCCTTTACGGACTTATGACACTGCGCCTAAAAATGTGCACGACTGGGTGTTCGAACATCATCTGTCACCAACTTGCTCCTGTAATCATAAACTTAACTCACAAGAAAATTGCGAAATGAGAAAATTGTAATAAAAATTCATAAATACAAATTTAAATTTAAATATGAACCTCAAAATCTTATAACCCAAAAAAAAGTCCTAAGAGTTGGGTACCGTTTTATTTATTTTACACAAAAATAATTTTTTTACATCAAATAGATACATCAATTTTTTTTTTTTTTAATTTCGATGATTTGACAAAATTGGGTTTTTGGCCAAAAAAAATGCAAACTTTCATCTTAAAATAAAAAAAAAATAATAAAATAAAAAAATACCCTCGCTCAAACTTATAATTTTCAAGTTTGAAGTCGATCTGACCAGTGGTTAAGGCTGAAAGTGCGTTTACGGACAGACAGATAGAAATTGTAATGTCATGTATGTACTTATAATCCAAATCTCAATTTCAATCAAAAAAGTGCCAATAGCCGTGTTTTATTGGGAACTCAGCTTAGCTTAGCAATAGAATCCATAAAACCTACTATCTGTACAACTGAGTTTCTATTTATATCTACAAGCTGATATCCCTGCAATCAAGAACTGGCAAAACCTGTCAGAAGAAAGAAACTGTCATGGTGAGAGTGATGGGCTGGCATCGAACTATTTATCGACTTCAGAAACTATGCTCCGCATATCAATCTTCCGATTAATCCGACCCAGAAAGAAATGGGCAGTGTGTAGTGAGGTGCAACGGGATAAGGTAAGCTGTCATAAACGTTCGATATCACTCTTTCTCACTGAATCATGGCAGATGATGGCGAAACCCTAGAGCTATTCATCGCAAGACGGTAATGATGCGAATTTACGACGAGCATTTTTGGAAAGGACTGACTAATTAGGTATTCCAAGTGAAAAATAAGCGATTATTAGCATCCTCTTGAAAATAAATCGAATTACTACGAGCAGTTTTTGAATGACGACTATTAGTATTCCAATGAAAATAATCGATTATTAGCATCCTCTTGAAAATAAATCGAATTACTACGAGCAGTTTTTGAATGACGACTATTAGTATTCCAATGAAAATAATCGATTATTAGCATCCTCTTGAAAATAAATCGAATTACTACGAGCAGTTTTTGAATGACGACTATTAGTATTCCAATGAAAATAATCGATTATTAACATCCTCTTGAAAATAAATCGAATTACTACGAGCAGTTTTTGAATGACGACTATTAGTATTCCAATGAAAATAATCGATTATTAGCATCCTCTTGAAAATAAATCGAATTACTACGAGCAGTTTTTGAATGACGACTATTAGTATTCCAATGAAAATAATCGATTATTAGCATTCAAATGAAAGTCATCGATTATTAGTATTCGAATGAAAAAAAGATCGAATTTTGATTATTACGAGCAGTACTTAAATGACGACTGTTAATATTCGATTGATAAACAACTAGTACGCATTATCAAGTTTGGTGTTAACAATTAAGAATTTCAAGAAAACATTTTGTAATTCGAATGATCACTCGATTATTCAAATCAGTCGAATAATTTTGTCTCGATAATTGAAATCATTCCACTATGCTCACCACTAGTTCAAAAATCCTATTTGGTTATGCCAACATTAAGATTTAAAAAATACATATTTTGCTCACTCTAGCGTCGAGTAGCCGGTACTTTATCTTGTGTAAGTTCCTAACTTAAATTCCTAACTTATTTTTACTCAGCTTTCGGTTGTTGTTGTTTGACATGTAATTCCTATTGCTAAGCTAAGCTGAGTTCCCAATAAAACACGGCTAATGTATTCAATATGTCGCAAGTAAAATAATTGTGTCAAATAACAAAAACTAATATAAAATATGAGTGCGATCCATGTGGTCCACACAACTAATTCCCAGAGAAGCTGGCAAAGTGAGATTCTGCGAAGATTCAACAATTTGTTTTCACCCTTTTCCAATATGAACATCAGTTGTTTTGCAAAATTGTTAGCTGATGCCTCCCGTTATAGTATTGTACACACATATTAGTTTTCAAAATATCTCAAATTCCAGAAAACCGATGATTTGAGACATTAAGTTCATTGAAATAACAGTGGCGCCATCTGTCAAAAGTTGGTCGTAAAATACAGCCTATATTATTCCTGAATATTGTAGTTTTCTATTAGTGAAAGAATGTTTCTAATCGGATAAGTATTTCCGAAGAATAACATTTATATGGCAAAAAAGCGTTTGGTGGGTCAGCTAGTAGTAAAATATAGTCTCTGATGCTCTTGAATATGGTTTCAATGATGCTATTGAGTTTTAACCGGTTTATTATTATTATTATTATAATTCTATTGGAAGTTTTAAATTGTACAATTTAATAAATCGTAAGCTATCAGGGCTTTTCGCTATTTTGACCGATATAAAGTCATATATATTCTATTGCTGCACTCATACGGACTGTTTTTCCTTATAACCATGAAAACAATTCAATTGCTTATAACAAATTTTTGACAAAAAATATATTTTACTTGCTGACCCTGCAGACTTCGTACTGCCTCAATCGATAATCGATACCCCTCTACCACACTACCCACTACCCTTTAAACGATACCCGCTTGTGCTACCCAGTACGTCTACCCATATGCACTACCCCCTTACGACACTACTTTGTTACCCGCTATCAACTATTTCTACACGCTTACCGTTACACCATTAGCCAGAAACCCAACTTACTACCCGCAACCCGCAACCATTCACTTTGCTATCCAATACCTACTAAACCACCACCCTAATACCCGCTATTCTGGCCATATCTCATGTACATCCCTCAGGATTTGGTGCATCAATGTACAAACCATAATGATAAAAACGTCGAAATTTTCATGAAAACTGAGTAGAATGTGATAGAGCTCTTAAAAAGCATACACTTGTGAATGCCTTGAGGCGTTTCAAATTTTGTTGTATCTCACTTTGATTTGCTAAGTTGTCCTCAAATTTTTTTTTTTTTTTTTTAATTCGTATCGATCCATTTTTAAAGAAATAAGCGACATAAAAAAAAAACTAATGCATTTCATTTGAAAGAGTTATTTTGTGATTTCTGTTTTGTCAATTTTTTTTTGCATTTCAAATTTTCCATTTTTAAATTTTCCCAGATTGAAATTTTTCACTTTTCACTTGACAACCCAATGCATGCTCAATTTCATACAATTTTCCATTTGAAAACCAATGAGTTTTCCGAGTTTTTCATCAAGAACTTTCTATTTTTCTATTCGAAAACCTATTTTGAACCAAATAATTCCAAGCAAAAAAGATTTAATTTCCGACCTTTGTTTGGTTTTTTCCAGTTTTCCCACTCTTCCATGAGGTTTTTCCAATTTTTTTTTTCACAGAAATCATCACTGAATACAACAATAAAAACCATGAAAATTGCACAAATAGCTATCTGTTGGGCCATTTCGGAGTCTATAAGAGACATACACTCAAACACACATCCATTTTTATATATGTACTAGCAAATTCCCTGCCCGCTTCGCAGGGCTTCGGCAAACAACGGTCGTGAAATTTAGGGATTGGCTGGATGAAGAAAACGGTACTCGATGGATTTGCAGAAATGGAACATTATTCCTAGAAATATCGTGTCTGTATCTGTACTTGCTAATCTGATGAATTCTATTGGTTTTTCAATTCTTTTATATCAATTTTTTAGTTCATGTACCCATTAAACATACCCCAAATTTAACTATCTGAGAAGAGTTTAGTTAGTTAGGGTTTTGACAGCAAGCCAGGTAGGCATACGTATACTTTTAACACCCTTCAGAATTGCACAGTGTTATAAATTTTCTTGAAACTATCAATTCTTGGGAAATTTTGAAGTGCTACAATAAAAATATTGAAAAAAAAAAACCCTAAATTCGGTTTTCTTTCCCGTTTTAGATTTTTTCAAGCATAATAAAATGTGTGGGTTTTAAATACGCTTATCAATGAGATTTTATTTAATAATTTTTTTGTTCATTAGGTAAAAATAAGAAAACTTTGTGTTCCTTATTTGAAAAAAAATTGAATTAAAGTCAAAATTTTGTTCGGGCAAGAAAAATTGAACACCATTTAAAAATTGACCTTAACATGAGTCAGAGATAGGGGTACACCAAAGTTAGCCTCTTTTTAATTCGTCACAAAGTAATGAAAGAGTAAGAAATCAGACTTTATTTAAAAACGATAATTATAGAATATGACCAAGAGTCACACTCCAAAGGATGGCAGACAAATTAGAGGAATGAAAAAACTGGAATTTCTAAATCAACACCACCTTGCGTCTTATTTATTTTTGACCGGGAATGCAAGTTAAACAGGAAACTGACGACATTTAGAATCAAATGACATGTCTGGTAGCCCATTTGCCATTGACTTTCTTACGGCTAGTCTTGTACTACTGTAAAGTTTAAGTTGATTGATGTTCCGAAACATAGAAATTGACGCACATACTTTCAAAGATAAAAAATGTGGTTGTAGTCCTGGAATATGAATCAAAAAAATTCAAAAACTCCGTCTCGTTGTAAAATTTTCTACATCGTTTTCATTTTTGTAATTCCGTCAAACTGTTTGTGGGGAAAAAATTGTGCAATTATTGATCTCATTCAAAATAAATTGTTGCATCGATTTTAGAAATACTTTTATTTGCACCAGCTAATATTCCACTTTAACTCAACCAAACGTGATTTTTGTCATTTTGTTTACGCTTCGAAAGACCTCTTGAATCAACTCATTCCTTGGATTTGCATTACAATAAAAAATGTTTGGAAGTGAAATTTGGCCTTTAGAATCAAGTTAAATTATTCCACTTCAATGTCCAATAATTGCTCAGGAAATTCTGCTGCAGATACATCGTTCAATAACTGCACACGAACATTTGTGGCCAATGTAAGTTTCCTGAAATATCGCCATAAAATAGATGGTTTTTAACAACTCAATTCGTCTGCAGCAGTTGACCGTGGTATAATCAGCAAAGCTTGTAATCAGCAGCCAAAAGATATAAGGCTCCAGATTCTTTAAGTTGTGGGATTAAAGGCTTAAAGTACTGGGTTCATCTCAAAAATATTTACCAATACTTTGATTGACCACACCTTGCATAATGGTGTAATACAATTATATACTTTTGTTGATCATGTTACTTCGTCTCAATAGTTTGCGCAAATATTCGTAATCCAATGCAATTTGATTAGCGTCTTTAACGAAGTAGTGCTTGATCAAGAACATCTTACGCTGCCCATATATTTTTTAAGATATAAAAGAACAGCCTAATTTTTGTGTTCGTTCACTAACCGGGCATACTGGTTGACCGATTTTCCTAATTTTTTCTCTAAATGCAAGAGCTTTTGGGGTAGAAGGTTTAGCAAAAATAAATGTATACTTTTCAAATCACAATGGTTCAATTGTTAAAAATGTTAAAAATTTTGTATTTCGAACTACAAAAAAAAACTAATCAATATGTGAACACTCAATTTAGTTTGAAAATTTTGTCAAATATGTTTTTTTTCAATAAAAAAATCAAAAAAATGTCAGTGAAGAAAAAAATATTTGACAAATATAATTTTTCTTCGACAAAAAAAAAATGTCAGTGAACCTAGGAAATTATATTTGAACAAGCTGACCTGGCAAACGTTGTTTTGATATATGAAATTTCTAGAGTATGAAAATATGTATTTACATCTTATTTATTTTTTAGTGGGTACATATTTTTTAATTATACAGTTATTTATTATTTATAACGTTTTGAATGTCGATGGAATATTTCATTAATAAAATTTAATCAGCACTAACGAACTGGAGGTATTCCACGTATAATTATTGTCTGAATGAAAAACATGGTGTGCTCAAATTTAAGCCACAAACAGACATTATTTAGCTTTGAGTCAATAGTCATTTCAAATGGAGACGAATGGAGTCGTTCAAAAACTTCTATTTCAGGAAACTTACATTGGCCAATGATTGGACATTAAAGAGAGAGCGGAGCGACAGATCTTGAAGAGCCAAGGCCTAAGTGGCTTACTCTCATCAATAATTCTCTGGGTGCGTGTGAAGAATTTAGGGCATCTACAATTTAACGCCGATTCCGAACGGCAAAGTTGAGAAGCACTTTTTCATACTCTTGATACTCTTGGAAGTTTTGTCAGTTCTTCGCAAAAGGCAATGCCCGAAAAAGATGAAATAAAAAAACTGTGGAAACGAGTAGGTCTCGAACCCATGACGTTCTGCTTAGGACACTATTGGACATTGAAAATGGAATAATTTTACTTGATTCTGAAGGCTGAATTTCACTTCCAAACAATTTTTATTGTAATGCGAATCCACGGAATGAGTTGATTCAAGATGTCTTTCCAAGCATTGAAGCATTGAGTTGAAGTGCAACAATGGCTGGTACAGATTAAAGTCTTTCTAAAATCGATGCAACAATTTATTTCGAACTAGACAAATAAATGCATAATTTTTGGCCCACAAGTCGATTCAGTGGTTTGACACAATTACAAATGAAAACGATGTAGTGAATTTTACAACGAGACGGAGTTTTTGAATTTTTTGCATTCTTGCATTTTTGTACCAGGACTGCCACCCTCCACATTTTTTAACTCTGATGGTATGGTATTACTATTTTTCGGGACATCAATCAACGTAAACTTTACAGTACTACAAGACTACCCGTGAAGAAGTCAAGTGCATACGTCTTTAGTTTCCTGTTCGACTTAGATTCCCTAAAAAATAAATAAGACGCAAGGTCAATCTTTAAAAATATGTGGTTTTGATTTAGAAATTTCTGTTTTTCCTCATGGTCAACTATACAGGGTATCCTGTAATTTGTCTGCCATATACTTTGGGATGTGATTCTTGGTCATATTCTTAGAAAATAGTCCTCCGAAGACTAAGTTACTTTTTCATCACTTTTTGACGATTAAAAAAGAGGCTAACTTTGTACATATTTAAGTGTTGTTCAATTTTTCTTCCCCGAGCAAAGTGTTGACTTTAAGATATATATATATATTTTTTTTTTGTTCAAATAATGCGTAAGGAACATACAGTTTTCTTATTTTTACCTTAAGCCTAGTATACAGTTCGTTGTGACAAAAAAAAAAAAACAAATAAGTGGTGAAACAAAAATTTGTTTTCATGAAAAAAATTTCTGAGAAATGAATTAGCTGTCACTGTCGAATATTTTGAATTTTTTCTGCCAAAACAATGAGAATCACATTGTTTTGTGTGAAAAAAAAATTGAGGTGAGTATAATTTTTTTTCTTCGATTTTGATTTACAGCTCGGATCACAGTGGTGAAAAGAAAAAATATTTTTTTTGGCAAAAATCTCTCCCATAAGAAATACATTAGTTGTTTTTTTTTGAAGAACTGTATACTAGGCTATAAGGAATACATTATTTTTTTTTTTTTTTTTTGAAGAACTGTATATTATGTACTAGGCTTTATGAACAAAAAAATTAGCAAATAAAACCTCATTGATAAACAAAAACCCATACATTTTATAATACTTGGGTAAATCTAAAACAGCTTAGATTATCGAATTTAGGTTTTCTCTTTGTCAATGTTTTTATTGCAGCACTTTATAATATCCCAATAATTGTTCGTTTTAAGAAAATTTATAACATTGTGCAATCCTGAAGAGGGTTAAAAACATACTTACGCCTATAGCTGGCTTGCTGTTAAAATTCTAATTACCTTACCTCTTCTCAGGGAGCTAAATTTGGGGAAGATATGTTTAATGGGTAAATTAACTAAACTAAAAAAACGAATAGATTATTCATCAGATTAGCAAATACAGCATGATTTCTCTAAGAATATTGTTCATTTCTGCCTATCCATCGATTACCGTATTCTTCATCCTGCCAATCTCTAATTTCCGAACCGTTGTATGGCGAAGCCCTGCGAGAGAGCAGGGATTTTGCTAGTAATATAATAAATAAATACGTATATGTTGTAGGGAGAAACTATCTCTTTTTTTGGTTTTTAAATTTACTTTAATTTTATTTTTTTTTACGAACTTGACAAGTGTCTTCCACACGCTTATTTACTTATTACTTGTTTTTTTTTAATTGTAGACTTTACAATTTTTTTTTTTTATTTTGTACTTTTTTTTCTCTTTCTTTATTTCAATTTTTGTAAAATTTTAATTTAAAATTTTAATTTTCTTATTTGACCCTGCTTGCATTAAGCAGTCCGAAACTCTTGCCTTCCTTATGTTCGTGTTGACTGTTTAGAAAAATGCCTAACGCGGTTCCGTCCGGGCGAAGACAATTGATTATCATTCGAAAGAGCATTGATACTAGAGCTTTATACGAAGTTTCAAAACCCATGCAGCACATGTGGTTGTGTGCCGACTGGTCTTACCTTAGAGCATAAACTTGGTTTCTCACTATGTTTCATAACATAAATTGCACTATTAAAGACATTCTGTTCCTCTTTGCATATTCATGCATAGCAATTGGTTCCTATCGGTCTAGTTTTCCTGGTTATACCTATCTGCTTCGCTGTAAATTTGATGTAGCTCACGTTCCGCCTTCTTCAATAGAATAAGAGATCCGATCAGTAAGCTTGCAAATCCAATTCGGAGGGATGTGTCGGTACAGATGATTGTAACTGCAACTCAATGGTAGTGAACTAGCTCCACCAACCAGACAAGTAAATCTGGTGATTGTTTGTTGAGGCTTTGTCCATGGTATGACCACGGAAATAAATAAATAAAAATGCCTAGTCTTTCAGAAAATTTTTCAAATTTCAACAGCGGATTGTATTTTTGTCACGAATTCATAACATCTCATAAGCACAATCATCAAACAGAAATCAATGCCAAGCCCCATGACAAAACAAAAAGACATAACTAACACTTTTACTAACTCAACTGTCTACGTCTGTCTGGCCAAAGAAATCCGAAGTAATGATTTCCACATGACGCTGTACCGAGTGACTAATAAACTCCACCGACAATCACAAAGCTCATACATGAACATTAAATTGTCTTTGGACATAAAAAGAAGTTCAACTTCGGATACATCCATAATACTGGCACAAACGTGTACTTCCGGTCACCATAATGATAAATTGAAAGAAGCCGGGCTGGGCGGCCTAATGATAATGGCGCAAGCAATATCATCTTTGTAATGCGCCCTGTGTTCCTTAAACCATGTGTTGTTCCTAGCTCCTAAATGGCACGTGCTCCTACGATTTTTTTTCTGTATCTCAAAAACGGATCAATTTTAAAAATCTAAATTGAAGTGTAATATGTATATTGACATGGTCTTGAAAACTGCATACCCAAATTAATTTTAAGACATTTTTGAAAAATTTTATATATAAGAAATTAATTTAAAAAAAAAAAAACGATTTTCAAACAAAAAAAATTCAATAAATCAAGAATAAGGTTTGAATTTGTTTGACATTTAAATTTTTGGCATTAAATGCATTTACGAAGTTCATTTTCAAATTTTATTTTTTTTTTAATTAATTCTAATTATTTTTATAAATTGAGTTTTGTTTTGGTGAGTTAAGTGTTAGTTGTAAGTAAGAGTGTAATCTCTTATTTTAACACTACTTTTTGTAATTTTTGGAACATAAAAGTAATCATAAATATTTAGTTTTAGCATGTAGGAGCAAGTTCGTACTACCCAGTCGTGCACATTTTTTTTATATTAATTTTTTAATATATTCATTGCATTTTTAAAAAAAGATCCTAAAATTAATCTGAATGCTGCCTTTTAAAAACATGTTAAGAAACGTCTTACATTTGATTTTCAATTTTTAAAACCAATCAATTTTTGAGATACAGAATTTTGAAAAAAAAAGTTTACAAATATTTTTTATTTAATCCAAAGAATTTGGAATCTTTTGAACACAAAATATTATTTGGGCGATATGCGTAAATTTTCAAAAAAAGTTTATCTACTAATATGATTACTATTTTTCGAGAAAACATTATAAAAAAAACTGTTCTATGAGAGGTACCGTTTGGAAGCAATACCAAAATTACTTTTTTGTATTTAAAAACCAGTGTTCTGAAAAAAAAAGTTTCGAGGATGTTTAAATAAAATCGTAGGAGCCGTTTTTAAGAAATTTGAAACTTTTGCTTTGCGCCAAAATTATGATCATAAGATATATCAATAAACGACCCACGCGAATTCGGTCGAACCTCTAGTTTTCAAGTCAATCGAACCAGTGATTAAGGCTGCAGGTGCGTTTACAGGCAGGTAGACAGACAGACAGCCGGATGGAATTGCCGGATCCAATTTTTGCGAATTCGCTATCATCGTAATGCCATATTCGATCAAAATCTCAAGTTTTTTATTAACGAATTCAATACATTCTTTACATACCTAGATATATGTAGCACGGTATAAACACAAACATAAAACCAGGAACATGACACTGGTAAAATATAGAAATTAAGTTCCTGCCAAAGTCGGTATTCAAAACTTTAACTGAATTGTTATAACTGATTAGCATTATATAATTTTTAAATAAAGAAGATGTCCATGAAACGTTTATTTTGAAGTCAAAACGAAAAAGGAAAAAAATTAAAAAAAAAACTGTGTTGATTTCAAACAAAAGAATCTGCAAAATAAATGTTTGTTGCCAGCACATTCCTATCTTATCTCAATCCACAAACAATCAATATGCGCCGGTTTTCTATGCAATTGTAAACTTCACTTCGATCGAAATTCAAACAGAGAAAAAACCACAAGTTAAAAATATCGTGCAAAATACACAAAACATGTATCCGAAATGGATTGTGGTGAGAATTCCATAGAGCATTCACCAACAAACCACACACGGCGAGCCACCAAAAAACCCACTTTCCACACTGATAACTTGTGTTTTAAAAGACCATATCTCCATTTCTGCATAGAAAAATGTGTGCCATGCCACCCCCCCCTGCCACAACAAAGCGGTTGCGGGGCGGTGGTGTGATGGCCCAACCACCCACCGCAGCGATACTATTTTAATATTTACGCAAATTCGAAAATAACCAGGAACTACAAATTCTTTTATTTTTTGCTTTGATATTTAAGGTTTTTCGTTGAAAATCCCACCTCACGAGGGCCCTGCTCATGCCATGAGTGTTCGGCATTCCCATCAGGGTAGAACACAAATTTGGGTTCATAAGAAAAACCCAAAGAAAAAAATTCTAAATGCAAACGAAACCGAAGACCATCCATACATCGACACACTCCCACACACGCCGCGCCGTGTACTCCAACTTGGAACCGTTCAACCGCCTCTGTCCGTTTTTAAAACAAAAAGAATTTGAAATCTAAAACACCAAACGGTTTATCGAGTTCTCTGTTTCTCTTTGCGAGTACATCTCAAAGCGAGCTTAGATCTCCATTGGGAGCTGTAAATTTTTGCGGTTGATGTAGCATTGAAAAGCACCTCTAAAGGATAGTTCTCTAATAACCTTATCCTTGTACGGTACGTCTATGCTACGAATTCTGCATACACTGACTGGTAGTACCAAAAAACCAAAAGAACACAGCCACTTAAACCACCTTTCGAAATTCTGGGTTTTCATTTTTCGGTTCTCGATTTTCGTTTTTTTTTTTTTTTTTGAAAAGCTTCAGCTGGCTGCTGTAGGTATTCATCCGGGTCGAGCCTCCATATTACGAAATCTCTCTAGGGGCTGCTTTTTTCCACTCAAAAACTTTTCAAAAATTCATGAAGTCTGATTCGTTTTTGTTTATTTTAAGTGAAGTAGAATATTACATGTATATTTTGGCAAACAAAAAAATGTGTTCAGGTAGAAAACAACAATGAGCTCGGTCGGGTGCGACAGGACTGGTTTGGACACCGAGAAGGAGGAGTGAGTGTTATCTCTAGTGTAATCTCCTTTAAAAAAGCGATATCTAGTTAAAGCAGGTATTGCGTCAGGTTCGTTTTTCTCTTTTGTTATCCTTGATACTTTGTGATAACGCGGCTTGTGGCTTTTTTTTCCTTTTATGCTTTTTACTTTTAGTTGTCAGTGAGGTATAGTGTGAAATAGTAGCAACATTAATGTTTTTGTATTTTGTATGTCAAAAAAGCGATGGTTACAAGTCAAAGCCAGTTTTAAGGATAATGCCAATGGAGGTGGGAAACACAAAAATTGTAAATTTCGAGTGGGCATTAATTTTTAATGTCTCCAATGTATACCGATCCTTGATGTCTGATGTCTGAGTCTATCGAACTTTTTGATAAAAATTTTATAATGTGGTCTTTTGGACATTTACTCTCAAGGGTAGAGGTGGTGTTTAACATGACACTTGGGGGATACATTGTGAGAGTGCTTTGATTGATGTGGTCGGAAGTTTTTATCCTTGAATAACAAATTTGCAGTGCTTTTTTGATTTTTTTTTCGTTTTGTTTTTCGCCTTCAACAACAACAGATACCATAGAAAGCATTGATCTATCTATAAAAAGTATAAAAGAACGGTAAATGTTTCTTTGTAGTGTCCGTAGCTTAGTGGTGCCTGGTGCGTTGGCTGCTAAGCAGAACGTCGTGGGTTCGAATCGTACTCGGGCCCAAAGTTTTTATTTCATCTATCACGGACACTGCCTCTTGCGAAGAACTGACAAAACTTCCAAGAGTATCATCTGTCACGAAAAAGTGCTCCTCAACTTTGCCGTTCGGAATCGGCGTTAAATTGTAGGTCCCCTCACTTCTTCACACGCACCTAGAGAATTGTTGATGAGAGTAAGCCACTTTGGCCTTGGCTCTTCAAGAGCTATCGCGCCACTCTATTTTATTTATTTTTTAAGTGTTTCTTTTCATTATGACTGATTATTAAAAATTTCCAGGGCTCAGAGAAACAAAAACAAAAGTCCCTAGAATGGTTTCAGAAGATACAGAGAAAAAGCAAAACTGATGAAATTCAGTTCAGCATGCGTGAAAGGAAGGCTATAAAGTCAGACGGTCGTCGCAACGCGTTACATTACGAAGTTATTTGGTGACAAAACGATGCATTAAGTGAAATTGAGTTCACCGATTGAGATTACTCGAGCATAGAACCATCACTTATCAACTGATCTCTATTAAATGCATGCAAAGTTAATGGCGATGAAGATCACGAATTTGATTTTGGAACTTATAACCCAACATAATGGTTAGAGAAAAGTCGTATCCGTGCGTCGGTGTATGTTTAAATGCTTATAACATACAAGCCTAATTTGCGTGCATGCCCCCACAGAAGAGGAAGATAACGACACCAAAGACAAGTTGTACGAGCTCGTCAGCAAGACATACGAGTAATAAGCAAGCTTCGACGTTCTTAGAAGATTTTAACGCCAAACTAGGAAGAGAGGACATCTTTGGTGGCACAGTCCGAAAACAATAATAACGGATTCAGACTTATCGATTTTGCAGCGGAGCGAAAAACAGTAGTAGAAAGTACGCGTTTCTCAAATCTCAACATCCACAAGGTGACTTGGAGGTCTCCAGACAAATCAACTGTCAACCAGATCTGGAGGTAAAATCATGGAAATCTAGAAATGAAACATGTTTCCGAGTACATATTAACCAGTGAGTGAACGTGCTGACCTACACCTTCTTGTGGTGCCTCTGAGAGGTTCTTGTCAAATTATTGGCATGAACCTGCGGACGTAGGCAGCTTTAGTCTAATGGAATTAACGGATTGAAGTAGGACGTATGATGAAGATTCATGCGGTCCTTAAAAGGTAATATATCTAAGGTTATATTAGAAAGGAAATACGATCAACAAGTATAGAATATGGATAATACTTTAATGAAATTAGACGCCCTGTTTGGTGTGTCCCTTGATTGGCTGGTTCATTGCTTCTTTCAATGTGGACATACTTGACAGTTGACAGAGGGTGAGCAGTGTCCCTCATCCGCCATTTGGCTAAAAGCTGCAAAATAACAAAAGATCACAAAAAGAACAATGGTGTATAACAAATGGTTATACAAAACTAAAATGTGACACCAACCCCTCACCCAGGGGCAATTGGGTACGGCGGGTAGTGAGGATTTGGCGAGGGTTGTGGTTGTCTGAGTTTGGCCTCAGCTGCTATTCGCAAATCACGGTTACGGCTCTTCTTTCGGTGACTGAAAGTTGAGTGCAGTTTCCGTGACCGGACAAAGCCTCTTCTTTCGGTGACTGAAGGTTGACTGTAGTTCCGTGTGTTGCATGAATAGTAGTCTAGAATCAAACCAAGATGAATAAGGGCTGGCACTAATTCAATTGGTACTTGTGTGAATCCTGATGCAGGGTACCTGCTTCTTTCTTTAGAAAGCTGAGGTATGCTTTTGCATGCTGGTGGATCATCAGGGTGAATATCAACATTTTAAATAGATATACCAGTGTGAATGGTCATACGTCGGATAAGGCTTAATTGCTAGGTGCCGACGTAAAACTCTTCATGCTTTTGTCAACCAGATCTATCATAAATTGCGTTCGACAAGCAAGAAGCTCTTCAAGCATTACTGATATAAAAACCTTCCGAGGGGCCAAACTCAACTCGGATCATTACCTCGTTGTAGCCAAGGTAGTGCAGCGGATATCTCAACTAGAGCCAAAAACAGGAAATGGTAGAAGAAAGTTAAACGTCGGTGGGCTACAATCGCAAGGCATTGCCAGCCAGATCCTTTTCCGATCGAGTGTCAAGTAACCTCATGAGAAGTCCACTAAAGCCAGCATCGAGCATTGAGAACCATTGGCAGAATTGCCAGGAAGCCATAAGGGATGCTGATGCCTCTTATGTGCTGGGTTTCACGGGGCCACCAAAACGAGACCCCTGGGTTGACAAAGAATGCAGGCAGGTCCATGCAGATAAGCAAGAAGCATATACATTATAAATCAGCGCTTCACAGGAGGACGAGATCAGCTCGGGAGCTCTACGAGCAGAAGAGGAGCAAAAACAATAAACTTTTCAAAAAATCGCATTAAAAGCGATTGGTCGAGGACGTTGAGAGACCTAAAAACCGTAATTAGGTTTTGAAGTTTTACCAAGAGGTGAAACGAATGTCTCAAGGCTACCGAGCACGAACTGAAACCCTGTAAAGACCAACAGGGAAATATCGTAGTAGAGTCACAGTCAATGCCGAGGATATGGTAGGACCACTTCTGCAGACTGTACAACGACGATGACGAATCAAATTCCGCTTTCAGGCAGAATTAACCATTCATCGAAGACGACTCAAGCCAAGACTTTCGTCAACCCGACCTTGAAGAAGTGAAGATGGCAATATCTAAGCTTAAAAACAACAAAGCTACGGGAGCTGACGGCAATACTGCCGAACTCTTCAAAGCAGCCATCGATGACTTGGTTAGGAGCATGCACCAACTCATCCGCAGAATATGGTTGAAATGGCGCATGCCCGTTGAATTTAACCTCAGCAATTCAGCATTGTTTGCCCGATCCTGAAGAAAGGAGACCCTCAAAACTGCATCACGACAACCGGCTTAGGCTTTGCCTCTCGATCTCAATATCGAGAAAAGAAGTCGCCAGTGACAAACATTTTACATATTGATTTATTTATTATGAACATCCTTCTTATCTTTTCGAAACCGTTCCTTTTTTGTTTTTTGTTTTCTTTTTCCTTCCATTTTTCTTCACAGATTTGAAATTTAAGAAGAGTAAAAAACCAATAACAATGAGCTCCGAGCATCAGAAAATGACCGAGGAAGAAGAAAATCTCCTTCTCAACCCTTTCTCTAACCTCGATATGGGAGATGGAGCTAGTGAGATTGACGTGTCGATAACGTCAGCGAGGTGTCCTCAATCGCTAGCTCTAACATCTCGAACACTTTCAGAAGGAGTAGAATCTCCAACTACAAGCGAACCATAAAGGGGTTAGGGAAATTGAACTGAACCAGATGTCGGAGACGGACAGAATGAGGTTGCACAACGTTCGTTCCTTCATGGACAGGGAAGGCTTAGAAAAGGGCAACCCAGTACTAAACCCCTTCTCTCCGAAGAAACCGAGTGAGAAGACGCCAATGGGTCCACCTGCTCGCTATGCTGAATCCAAGCGCGAGAAAGGGTTCACCCCATCCACGTCCAGCGCATATAACGGTGGTAGTAAAGACCAGATCGTGCGGACTGCTCCTCAAAAAGGGCAAGGAACGCCGAACAAAGAAACGAAGGATGAAGATGTCTCGGGTTATCATCAAAGGTCACCAAGTCGCTATACCTGACTATGGTAAACCTACACGAAGACTTACCGAAGACCAATGGCAACTCCTTGTACTAAGAATCCTGGATGAAGTCAATGAGGCTATCGTTAAGAATAGGCTAGTGCCTCTCTTCATTAACCTCATGACTACCCACGGTTTCAAGGTGATGAACTGTGAAAATGACGTAACTCTCGAGGGGCTGCGAGAGTTAATTAAAAACACGTCAGCTCCATGGCAAGGCGCCGACCTTCGCCTCATAGAGGTTTAGGAAATGAAAGAGTTGAGCAGATCAGTAGGTAAACTAATGGGCAAAGGCCCATACCATCCCTAGTGAACGGCTAGGAAGATACATAATATTAAAGTGCGCGTCGGGATGACTAGATGCAAGTTGAGGTTGATTGCCAGCAAAAAGAAACAGGTTAGTAAAGCGTTGAACAAATACTTTATTACATGATGGAATTGAAAATTTTACAAATCAATCTTCAACATAGTAAAGCCGCCAGCGCTAATCTAGTCTACCTCATGGAGAGAGAGACAATATGATTTAGCCCTTATACAGGAACCCTGGGTATCAGGTGGCAAAATTAAGGGTCTACACTCCAAAGAACTCCTGATGTATAAGTCCAACCCGGACAACCGAAATAGTAATCCTAGAACTTGCATAGTAGCCAGGAAACAGTTTAATTTTTTTCTTTTGACTACTTACAGCAACACTGACCAAACAGCGGTAAAACTGGAGCGAGAAGGGCTCCCATTGTTCATTCTCTCTTCAACGTACATGCCGTATGACGGTAAAGAAGGACCACCAGCCGATATCACAAATCTATTGATATCCTTTGCAAGTAAGAACAAGTTTGACGTAGTCATAGGGTGCGACTCCAACTTACATCTCGTGCAGTAGGGAAGTACCAATACTAACACTAGGGGCGAGTCCCTCTTTGAATATATTATTGCGAACAACCTTCTAGTAGCTAACAGAGATAACACTCCCACTTTTGTTACAAAAAACCGTAAGGAGGTACTCCATATCACCTAAACAAGCAATTCAAACACTTGTCAGGTAGAAAAGTGGAAAGTATCGATGACCCTTCCTTTGCAGATCATCGTCTAATTGAATTCTGTATCCCTGATATTAATCGGGCATCCAAGTCATTCAGAAACAACAAACGTACCGATTGGTATATCAGTGAACTTACTGAGAATATAGGTCAGCTTAGTACTTATACAAATCTTAGCATAGATAGTTTAGATGAACTTACTGCAGAATTCACGGAAATTCTACAGAATGCCTTTGACATAAGCTATCCTTTCATTACAACGACGAAGAAAAATAATAAACCGCCCTGGTGGACTGCTGAGCTCATCAATATTAGGAAAGAAACCAGGAAACTTTTCAATCAGGCTAAACGCACCGGAAAATAATGTGTGTGTGGGAAGGTTACAAAGCCAGTCAAAGGAAATTTAAATCAGAAGATCAAAGAGCGAAACGTAGCTCATGGAGAAACTTCTGCAGTAGCATTGAATGTACGAACCATTCAGCCAGGCTAAGGAAGATCCTCTCCAAAGCTAATACACCCAAAGGCTCCGTAAAAGAAACTGATAACAAATGGACAGAATCCTGTCAAGAAAGTCTAAAACTCCTGGTTCATACACACTTCCCAGGATGTAACCCAGACCTAGATAACGAGTCAACAAACATCATATACTCGGCACTTGAAATCCCGAGGAAATCAAATAGAAGAAAACAATTTATTTGGGCTATTAACTCCTTCTCTCCTTAAAAATCTCCAGGCTAAGACGGCATCTACCCCTTGATGCTGCAAAAAAGCAGCGATATCATTACTCCACATCTGACGAACATTTTCCAAAACAGCCTACAGTTAGAATATGTTCCGAAGAAGTGGTGTGAAGTCAAAGTCGTCCTTATACCAAAAGCTGGCAAGCCCAACCAAAAGTTTTCAGACCGATCAGTCTTACCTCTATTGCACTCAAAACACAGGGTGGAATACTCTCACCCCTTCTCTGGACTTTGGTGATGAATGAAATTCTAATCAAACTCAAGAACAGTGGTGTTAGAGTTGTAGCATATGCCGATGATTTAGCGCTTCTGGCGACAGGAAAATACCTAAGCACTGTAAGCGAACAATTAGAAAACGCATTAACTACGGTCAATAATCTGAAAACAGAACTGGTACTTTTCACAAACAGAAGGAAAATCCCTTTTTTCAAGATGCCAAAAATCTAAATACCCACTTAAACTCTCAGAAAAAGCGAGATATCTCCGAGTTATCCTAGATAAGAAACTCAACTGGGGTCCAAACATACAAGAAAGATAGAAGAAAGCCACTCTACTCGTGTAATAGGATTCTAGGAAGAGATTGGGGTCCCAAACCCAAGATAATCATGTGGATGTATACAGCCATAATTAGACCCATTCTAACTTATGGTAATTTGGTTTGGTGGCAAGCTCTGGAGAAATCCACGAACTTAAAAACCCTTACCAAAGTACAAAGCACTACAGGGGCGTTGAGGACTAACCCAACTGCTCGAAGTGATCCTAACTCTCACCCCCATAGACTTATTTGCACAAGAATCAGTAGCAAATAGCGCTCTTCGACTTAGTCAGACCAATACTTGGAGATCTAGCCAACATGGCCATACTACGATCTTTACAAAATACGTTTGTTATAACGTTGGTACTGATTACATGACCCCTTATCTAGACTTCAATAAAAACTTTACTACCAGCTTCCCTAATAGAGAAGATTGGGAAATCAGTGTATCCTACACTAATGAATAATAATAATAACTGGAGTAGGGTTTTTATTTCATCTTTCATGGACACTGCCTCTTGCGAAGAATTGACAAAACTTATAAGTGCTTCTCAGCTTGGCCGTTCGGAATCGGCGTAAAATTGTAGGTCCCCTTAATTCTTCACACGCACCAAGAGAATTGTTGATGAGAGTAAGCCACTTAGGCCTTGGCTCTTCAAGAGCTGTCGTGCCACTCTATTTATTTTTTTATATTTAAGATGCCTTATATAGATGTGATAACGGGGCATAACCTACTTGGCTACCACAAAAAAAAGATGGGGCTTAATACGGACAACCTATGTAGAGGCTGAGGCGATGAGGAAGAGCATGAAAATACGGCTCACTTCCTATGTCACTGTCCAGCACTCTGCCGTACTAGATCAAAATTCTTAGGCAACTAGAACTAGAAGACCTATCTGAACTCCGATACAATCGCCTATTGAACTTTATCAAGTCCACCAAATGGCTTGATTAACCATAGAATTCATAGCTTAAATCACTTTTTCAGAAGTTACAATACTTCAGGCTATCACAAGGGATCTACATTGATCTAAGTGTGACGGTAACAATATCAACTGTCAGCCCATATAACATAACCTAACCTTTGGCATCCCTAGAAAACTCATTCGTCTGAGCAGGATGACAATGGAGAACTCCATTAAAGTCGGTTGCGACCTCATCGATGCACAAAAAAGCTTTACTCAAGGTGATACACTGTCATGTGACTTCTTGAATACCATACTGGAACGAATAGTGCAGACCTCTCACGTCAACACTAGAGGCACTATCTTCCAGAAGTCAGTGCCACCACTTACGTACGCTGATGACATTGATATCATTGGGAGAACGCATCAGCGTGATTTCAACAGTGCTTTTGCAACTAAGCAGACAGAGGCTGAAAAAATTGGTTTAGCGGTCAATGAGGGCAATATCCAACATCGAAGTCTTGGACAAAACGTCACTATAGACGCATTTAATTTCAGGGTAGTTAGGGACTTTGTATACCTTGGCTCCGCTATTAACACGGACAATGACATCAGCGCCTAGATCAGAAGAAGAATTACTCTTGCTAATCGCATTAGAATTACTCTTCGGGCTAAGAAGGCAATTGAGTAGTAAAGCCCTCTCCCGAACAACTAAGGTGATGCCCTATAAGACCCTCATCATCTCCGTCCTGCTATATGGTGCAGAAGCATGGACCCTGTTAAAAACGAATGAAGGATTCTAGGCTGGTTCGGGAGAAAAGTTCTACGGAAGATCAATGGTCCTGTCCAGAAAGACGACGCAGTAGAGGAAGACTAAGGCTCAGGTGGTGGGCGCAAGTAGAAGAGGACATCAACCAACTCGCCGTGCGTAACTTGAGACAGCTAGCTAGGGACCGAGCTGGCTGGCGAGGTTTGTTGGCTGAAGCCCAAGTCCAGCCCGGAATGTAGCGCCACCTTAAGTAAGTAAGTAAGTTATGAAGAAGCCTTGAAAAGGACGTTTTGCATGAAGGCTGGAGAACATTAATTGTCTTGAAGTTTTAAAATCTTCATGGAAAAATATCTTAGGTACAGCGATTTCTTTCAAATGGTAAACTGCAAAAGGCTAATTTAAATTTTCATTTTCAGTTCCTTTGACACAAAGAAGGTAAGGATGAAGAAAAGTACACAGCAAAAGCTACAAAGCATCTTTTGTCCCAGCTAAATTGTAATGGTCACAATTCTGTTTTGCTTCCTTTTCCTCTTTTTCTTTCGTGAAGAACAGTATTTAATGAAATGTAATGCGTGTCACGTACCGCATGCAAGAACTAAAAACGCAAGAAACAACACATGTTCACGTACATATAAAATCCCCTTCATCATCATTTAAGCGTTGTGTCGCTCGCAAGGATAAAAGCGGACTATGAACACCATCCAGTTGCCAGTTATATTTTGTTTACCTAGTCCTTCATGACAATAGCTACTTTGACGCATATATACAGTTCGTGCTGCTAGAAGTTGGTTTAGTTTTCGAAAAGGCATATAAGCCAAACAAAACTTCTAACAACAATAATAATCACTAGTACAATGCAAAGAAAGAAAGGACTTTTGGCACCTTTTAATTCACTCTTACAAGTCTCTCTCTGAAGTTGTGGATTACGCTGGATGACAGAGAAGGGGAAGAAAATGACGAGGACAACAACAAGAACAACACAGCACTGATTAGCCAACAAGCAGACGTTTGGTCGTCCCAAAGTCCTGTTGGCCCATTTTGATATGAAGCTAAAATAACTCCTTAAGGAGAAGTGGATTATGAGAGCTTTTGTCTTTAGTCAAGCGAAAATGATATGCTAATCAGGAGAATGGCTTTTATAGTGAATGAATAATATTTCTTGTTTCTCTCCTTTTTGTACAATCATGTCCTGCAGGATAATGAAAAACTAAGTCAAAGAAAAACAACAACAGCGTGATGCCTTCAAATATTCTTTCTGTTATTAGAGCTCATAAGGACATCATTATCGCTGTCATCTTATTTGTCATTTCTTTCACAAGACACAAGAAACATAAATAGTAGGCACTGTGTGTGTGTTTGGAGGTCCTCATCAGCATCAACATTCTAATCCTTATAGAGAGGATAAAAGTAATCTAGGATTCATATAAAAAGGAAATAAAACAAATATGGACAAGGGCCTTGCTTGGACCTATGTTTTGTTAAGAGCATTCGAATAAAAGCAGGAAGTGGCCCTTTTTCGACTGGCCTACAAGAAAGTGGATTAAGTTAAGGAAGAAAATTACAACGAGGCAACAAATGGTCGAGTACCTACTTGAGTACCAATATATCTTATGACAGAATGAACGAGTCACAATGAACAAAGGAACATTCATCACGAAAATTAGAAATTTCTTCCGTGTGTTTTTCTGTTTTCCGTATTAGTTCTGCATTCTGCTCAACATCTCTTCAAATACACCTTTTTAACCAGAAGTATTGAATTTTGGAGGTATTGAGAAAACGTATTCAATGACGCATTGGTTGGTGCTTGGTGGTATTATGTCAAATGAACTATGTATTTTTTTTTTTTTGTTAAGTTTAAAAAAAGTGTTAAAGGTTCAAAATCAAAACTGGAGATCACGTTCTTTCAACGACGAAAGAAGAGTTTTGGATACAGATTTCGGTAGCAAAAAAATTCCTTTAAAGTCATGGTCAAGGAGCTTGATCAGAACAACATGAAAATTCGAGATGCCCTTTGCTTTGCTTACTGCTTGCCGTATGGTCATGAACAACAACTTACAAACGTTACTCGACATAAATATTAGTCAACATTCTCTCTGACAACTTTATTCCTATCCTGTTGACCATCCAGCAGGTGTAAACATACATTTTGACTAAGAACTTCTGTTCTTTCCTTTCTCGGGTAGAGGTCCTTATTTCGGTCCTTTCGTTTTCGGTATAAATTATAATAAAAGTCCTCTAAATGTAGTAACACCATCCCAAAGTTAAAACCAGAGAAGTCCAACAGCCAACAAGTTTGGATGTACAAGTTGTTCTTTGGTTGTTAACAATCCAAATGGAAATCGGTTATCATAAAATATGCTCTGTACATTGTACAAAGTATTCATTCCAGTGTAGTCGAGTCGTTGTCTATCCCAAATTAAGGAATAAATATTGCTTACATAAAGACTAGCCGTTGGAGAGAGCCAACCATAATGAATGAATGAAAACTTTTTGTAGCATTGTAGACTAAGCACGAGAAGTATACTTTGTTGAGAAAAGACGTGATTATTATTTCATAATATGATGAAAAAAGTGCAATTATTGAAGAGTTTTAGAGACAGAAGGATTTGTTTTCTTGCTATACGAAATTGTATAAAATTCATGACATTTGCCAGCATGTCGGGCGAAATGAAATGAAAAAAAAAAAAAAAAAAAAAATAAGTCCGATGCCATTAAATTGGGTGAATTTGGTGGCCAGTCAATATCTCCCCCAAGTCTTTCAATATTACCACGCGTCCTGGGAACTTGAGTACATGGTCGATTTAAATGCGGACGGTCTGCTTCAAACCCGTGATTCTTGAAATTTGAAGCCAACCGATGAAGTGTGTCACTTTTGGGTTCAGAAGAAATGCGATGTGCACGCTGTGTTGTAACAACTAAACGATTACATTTAATGAACATCTTACACTCTGTGTTCGTGAATCGATTCATTGTTAAATTTGTAATGCAACAATCTTTCCAAAATGTGTTCGACGACGTCAATCGGTTGAAATCTGTCAGTTATTCAAAATTTCCATCGACCTTTATACATTTTTCGAATTGCTTACCTATACCTTACCTCACCTAGCAATTTATGCTAGGTGAGGTTAGGTTGTATAGTGGCTGTCTAGTTGTTGTTGACTCACTTAGACCTCAAGGATCCATTGTGTAACCACAAAATACTCATGGGAGGGTATTGAACTTAAGCAAACCTATTCGTGCTTTTAATGAAATTAGAGAGACATTTTGTGTTGATCGTTGCCAGTTTACTGGTATTATCGAAGAAGGGACAGAGATAGTTATTCCTTCTAATGGACAGTGCTGGACATGTACATAGAAGATAATGGACTGTTTCCTCTTCTTCTTCGTCCATACAGCTTCTTCAGAAGTCATTTGTGCAGTCCCTTAGCCTCAGAGCATGCCTATTTATGAGGCAGTGTCCTGCTATAGCTCCAATTGTAGAGCTAATATTTTGTCGGGCAAAAACGGTCGGGAATTATTAGTATAAACAGGGTATTTTGCATAGACTCACAGACAGTTCTAACGCCGTCGAATCAATGGTGGCCAATTAATTGACCTCGTCTGAACGTGAAACTACGCGTTCAGACAGCTAAGGTAATTAAGCTATGATTGGAAGTTTTGTGTGAATGGACACCAATACTCCGGCCTGGTAAGCCTTCGACACTATTCCCGAGGGACGTAGGAGGAGAGGAAGACCGCGACTCAGGTGGAGCACTCAAGTGGAAGATGACCTCAATCAACTTGGAGTGCAAAACTGGAAACGACTAGCTTAGGGCCGAGCTAGTTGGCGGAGACTATTGATTAAGGCCCAAGTACACAACGGACTGTAGCGCTATATCTAAAGTAAGTAAGTAACTTCCAAGAGTGGCGAGCCCCAAAGAAGTCTGATTTTTTTTTTTAAATCTCTTTCCAACATAATGCTATGGACCTTCGCCAAAAGGCAGCTAGTTGAATGGATGACGTTTTAGTATTTTGTCGGGACTAAACCGTTCAGGATCAAATTGCTTTGGACCTGGATAGATTTCAGAATCGTAATGAGTGGCATCAACTTGAATAAGAACCATGGAGTTCTTTCGAATCAAAAATATCTGCTTATTGAGGGTCGCTTCAAATTTAAAGTGACATGGTATTTACGGAGGGTACCTAATTAAAAGACATTTAATCACTATAGGTAGACCGAAATGAATCAAATAAATCTATGAAGACGTTCTCCATGTTGCTCATTTCTATTAAGCAGTCCTTAGTCATCAGTCTGTTGTGCTTCTTAATGATGGCATTGACCTCCCTTATGTCGGCCAAGAAGAACATAAACGTCTAGGCGGCGCGGAGGGCGGTGATCTCTTCAATTGACAACTTCCATCAGCAAGTTCATAAAATAATTAAGGGTTAACAATTTCTTTGACCAATTGCATGAAAAATGCTTCCACAAATTCATGAGTCTGTTTTATGCGAAGTTTTTGGGTCCAATCTGGAAAAGCGATCAAAAACATTGGCAGCAAAAACTCATGGCGTTCCAATTTCTCTCCCATTGACAGGATTCTGCATGCGCATCCTTCAGACTGTTGCATTTAATGCCGAATTCAGACGTTCCAATCACAATCAATACCGTCGGGAAAATACGTATATTTCATCTCTCTTGAAGTAAAAATGTGCGAAATTTTCGATCTCATTTATTTCCATTTAGGTTTTTTGAGGGCAACCATGTTCCCAGACAGCGGATCATCTCTTTCATTTTGAAATATATCTCAACCAGTGATGTTGTTAAAATCTTTTATAAAGATATCTCAGATTAAATTCAAATCGTAGACAATCAGAGCAGGATTCAAGAAGAAACCAAACAGCCTTTGACTCTTAATTTTTTTTATAAGTATAGCGGCATTAATCTCGCATATGCCTCTCGGTCGTATAGCCAATTAGATTGCCCTGAAGCAATGTCGGTATAGGTCTTCGTGAATTCCGCGTTTCTTCCACCAAGAAGTAGTGTAGTAGTAGTGTCCGTAGCTTAGTGGTTAGGTGCGTTGGCTGCTAAGCACAACGTCGTGGGTTCGAATCCTACTCGAGCCCAAAGTTCTTATTTCATCTTTCACGGACACTTGCGAAGAACTGACAAACCTTCCAAGAGTATCATCTGTCATGAAGAAGTGCTTCTCAACTTTGCCATTCGGAATCGGCGTAAAATTGTAGGTCCCCTCAATTCTTCACACGTACCTAGAGAATTGTTGATGAGAGTAAGCCACTTAGAAAATGTAATCATTCCATTCCTAAAGATCTACCATTCCAATTCAAAAGGGTTCAATTCCCCAAATAAAGTTGACAATTTATAAACGAGAAACGTAGACACTTAAAGAAGCGGGGAAGAACCTAGAAAAGCTGTGCTTTTCCTGTTTGCACTGCGCGTTCGCAGGTGTCGAATGCCCAGAATCCTTTCATTCTTTCACCTAATCAAAAAACCATTTATGTCGTGTACAACAGCATGTTAAAATAATATGTTAACTTTAAAAAACACATCATATAATTAAAACTATTCTTGTATTATTTATGTTTTTTAACCATGCGGCAAAGCCGCGGGAACCAGCTAGTTATAACATAGATGACTTTTTGGCAAACGCCATAATCGCCAAGCAAACGGAAGCAAGGCCCCTGCTAGTAACGAAAGTGGAGCTCCAACTCATCTTCGATTCAATAAAAAATAAGAAGTCAGCAGGTGTCGATGGTATATCCAACATTGTACTAAGACACTTACCGATTGAGGCAATAGACATCTACACCACTCTGCTCAACAACGCGCTGTATGATGCATATTATCCAGAGCGTTGGAAGACAGCTGTGGTTCATCCTCTCCCGAAAAAGGGAAAGGACAACTCCAATCCGTCAAATCTTCGGTCGATAAGTCTTCTTCCAAGTATCAGTAAGGTATTCGAAAAGATCATCAATAGAGCTCTGATTCAGTGGGCTGCGGACAACACAATAATTCCGGATAATCAGTTCGGGTTCAAGGCAGGAGAAGATTCGGGTGTCCGAGACGCAGTGTCTTCGGCGCTGTCTCGGTTTGTATCGGACACCGGAATCTTCTTATGTACATTACTATTCTAACGATGTTCTATACAACGAGGCTCGGATCAACAGAATTGACAATTTCGTGATAAAACTTGTTCGGGGTCACATTGCGAGAGCAATCTTTGGGGCGTTCTATCCGAACGACAAATATTTTGATAGTGCACGCTTGAGGGGCTTCATTCCACCAGAGGCATTCCTCTATTTCGATAGATGCGGTCTGATACAGGACAGATTGGCGGTGCCGCTAATCTTCCACGTCAGGCGAAGAACCGTCGATCGGCGGCTCCTTTACAGTCGAGACGTCCTCGCACAAGACGGAGCAGAGCTCCTTCGGTTCAGTAGGGCTGTGTCCAAACGGGACCGAATCGATAGGGTGAAGCAGGAGAACCAGTTCTGGTGGCTTCAGTCAGCACTTGATAATGAGTAGTCGAGTGGGGTTTTGAGCCTTGGCCGGCTTGCATACTTGTTTTAGTTTAAGGGTTTTGGGCTTAGATTTAAGTAAAGTAGGCATGGTGGCACATGCATTGACAAGGACAATAAATATAAAATACAACAAATAAAAGCAATGAAAAAAAAAAAAGAAAAAACCGAATAGAAAAAAAACTGTAAAAAAATACAAAAAAAAAAATACAAAAGAATGAAATAAACATGATTGAAATTTGCTGCTGTGATTGTTAGGTAGAATAGGTAGTTTCAGTTAATTTTAAGTTTTATTTTTAAGGACTTAATTTTAAGTAGCCTGTAAAAACACAACTGAAAACGATACGATGTTAGTTTTTTTTTAAATTTTCTTACAAGAAACATCTATAAAATTTAATTAAATAATTCAAAGGCCGAAAGGCATTAGTTGTAAGTTGATCATGAATTCCTTAGAGCGCCCGGTTGGGGCCAGTAAGTTAAATATAAGATTTTAGATAATAAGCTAGTTTGAATTCCTTGTCTAGTAATAAGTAGTTTAACGTTATAATGAATAAAAATGAATTTTGGAAAAAAAAACAAAGATGACTCGGAAAAAGTTTACCGACGGATTCACAACCATAAGCAATTTCCTGTTCTCAATGGTTTGATTTGTTTTTGTTTTGTTCTGTTTTTTTTTTCTGTCTCGATACAGGTATCTGTGTCGTCCAAAAGTATATCGCAGATACAAATAGCCTATCTGAAATATCACAACTGCGTAGTTGAACGATCCATTTTCTATTATCGAAAATGGCAAACATTGAACTAATATTTTGAAACTTTAGATGACAGTTAAGTTAAACGCGTATCAAATGCTAGCGCTTATAAGTTGAAACCACGAAATGAATGATCCGTTACAACCTGGATTTCAGCTTTTTGATTTCCGAGTTAATTGGGTATGTTTAAGTGCTTCGTTTGTAAATAGCGTTGAAACGTTATCAAATTATCAGCCTATATCATGTTGTTTCTGGAAAGTTCGTTAAATTTACGTCTCCACAATATTGCTCAAGATGTATGTCCCCAAAAATAATTTTTTGTTCGACTTTCGAAGACATTGTTTAGCTTTTTTGCAGTTAGGCCACTATTGGAGAGAAATTTTCTTATATTGTTGTTTGATTTTCTTATTTGGCAGCTTTCCTTAAGCTTGTTTTATAATTTTTTATTTACCTTCTTCAAAATATTTGTTTTTTTGTTTTTCTACCGTATCTTTGATATGTAAAACACATTCAAAACGTCTTGAGCCGTCTTAACTTTTCCTAATTAAAAAAAAAAAATTGTCATTCCCCAAGCATACCTTGTCAACATATTGTGCCAGTTTAATTGCTAATTGTAAATGCGTACAGGTCGCTTGTTTTGAATAAACAAATCCTTTTCCAAAACAACATCTGACTCTAAATTGAAGGTTACCAAAACATCAAGACCCAGGCAAGATTCATCACAAAACAAACCAACAAAAAATATATCATCAAATACTTTCGTAAGTGGAGTAGGCGGCGGCGGCGGCTGCGGCGTGGTAGTCGGTGTGTTGGTGGTGTTTAAATTCTTAAATTGAAAAGCTTATATCAAACCAAACGAACAAAACATCACCATCCATGTCGTACGAGCTTACGAATATAACCGACTCACAACAACAAACAATTTGGTACATTTAAATCATATATCCCTTGATTGATAGTCTTCACATTTCACATCCGTACGTTTGGCTGGATTCTTCCCGGCATACCCGATAACCGCCTTTTTTGAGTAGGTTAAGTTGTATGTACGAATAAAAGCCTCTGATATTTTAGGGGGTTTATTGGGAAAAGAAACCAAAAAGAAGATGACAGAAACAAATTCTTCGAAGTGTGTTATCTCTTATCCTTGACACCTTAAAGGCATTTGCACCAGTCGGCGACCTCTTTCCCAAAATGAAGGCAGATTTGAAAGGATTCCATCTTCATGCTTCACAGAATTTAGTGAGAAAAATATACATATATGATAGGAAGAAAAAGTGAGATGAAGCAGTAGCTGGATTTATTGCTCGCTTTATTTGTTATTGTCTCGTTTCGTGTAGAAATACCTTATTTTGTTTTGTGGCGAAATCGTTTCTAGTGAAATTCCACATGTTTATGGTGAGATCAGTTTAACGGGAAATATAGTCAACTACTGATTTTAAGACTAAGTATTGTCTTTGTAATTCCAAATTATAAAAATTAGGTTGAGTAAATAAAAAAAGAGAGTTTTTGTTACGTATACGCCCAAGTGTCCCGACGTAGGTAGGTTATTATAATATTACACAGTTAATCAGTTAAAATTTGGGAGTCAATTTAAGTCTTGGTTTTTGGTAAATTTATCTCATACATGGAAATTTTGAATAATTTAGAGAAGAATTGGAGGTTGATGTGAAATTAATTCTTAAGCCTAAAAAACATGATTGATTAAATCCATAAAAAAAAGGAAGACATAGCAGGGCTACAGAACAATTCTCTATTCTTGAGAGTAGGTACGTCTAGGGTTAATCTCAAGGGTAACTGAACTGAAATGATAAAACAGAGTGAGACACTAAACGTTACGACGCGACGGTGATCTAAAGATATGAATGAGTTATTCGAAAAGCTCTTTTTTGTATACCATTCAAGGCATTTTTGGTGACATTGCATAATATACCCGTACCTCGAAAGGGTGTAAGAGATGCACATGCAGAGAATTTCGTGATTTTGGTTTCATTTATGAAGTGCTACACAAGGTTGTCGCAATGCAGGTATATCTCACAATATCTATACGAGACAGCGGGCTTTAAGAAGGTTATCATATTTTGCTGTTGGAGTTCCGCATTCGAAGGGGTGAGATTGTGATGTTCTTTTGTTTGTTTTCCAGTTTTTATAGGTAAGCGGGTAAATGTTCTCCGAAGAAAGAACAAAGAAAAGCTCGGTTTTCAGAGAAAAGTTCGTCCCTCTGGATCGATTAGACTTTATATATTGAAAACAAGACTTATAAGCTACGTTAATATTAAATTTGGATTATTAAAACAAAGTGGCGGTGGCGGATGGGATCGTGTCCCTAGCCTTAGGCCTCGGACACGCTGTAAGCGGCTGAGCGGAAAAAAATATAAAACATATGAAATCACATAGAAGCAGCCACGCTATGAGCGAGCGGCGAAACAAAACTCTGAGCGGCTAAGTGGCGCCGCTCAGCAACCAAATCTGTTTTAATTTTTAGTAATTTTCGGAGCGGCAAGAGCAAATCTCTGCTTTGGAGATATAGCAATTCTTTTGTTAATCTAGGTCGCACTTTTTCAAGCAGCAAATCGAAAGAGTCGGTAAACATACCTAGATATTGCCAGGATCTATCTGGAAATTTTCGTAGATTAAAAAAATTTATGATTAAATTCTCTAAACTCCGATCTTAATTAGTTATTATCAGATGAACACCAAATCGACTTCTTTTTTGTATACGTTTAAGTAATTTGTACACATACAAACGATTTTCCGACAGTAAAATACGCAAACTGTTCTTCACAACGGCAATCGCTCAAAAGCAGTCGCTCAGTGCCTGGCCATACGTCGCTTCCACTCAGCAGCTAGCCGCTCTGCCGCTTACTGCGTGGCCGGTGCCTTAGAAACCCTTAAAGGTGGTTCTACAGGTCCAGGTTATTATACGGTAGCAGAAGCCAAAATAATTATTTTAAACTTCTTGAGGTTTCATCCAAGCGTGCCTCAGCAACCCTTCGAATAATTAATTAAACTGTTAATATTGTGCATGGCATACTCTCTTAATTGAAATCAAGTGGAGTGAAAATACTAACCTACACCGATAATCTTGCATTACTAGCGACTTGCAAATTCCTACTTTCAATTAACAGACCGAATATGCACTCTCGTTGATAGGTAAATGGACTAGGAACTGTAGGCTGACAGTCAATCAAGCTAAGACAGAACAAATGCTGTTTACAAACAAGCTTAAAATATCCGATTTTAAAGAACCATCAATTTAAAGCTGTCCTCTTAAAATCCCTAATCATGCAAAGTAATTCGCTGTGATCTTAGATAAAAACTAGATGTAAAATGGAGTCGATTTTATTTTACTCCTACAACAGAATTTTCGAAAAAAAAAAACTGGGGACTGAACCCTAAAATTATCCAGATGGATGTACCAATACTATGGTAATTTGGTTTGGAGGTATGCTCCAGAAAAGAACCTTAAAATATTGACAAAAGTATAAAAACTTGCGTTCACAGGCAATGAGATCCACTCGAACTGCGGGACTGGACGTTATTTTCAATTTAATACACCTAGATTTCTTTGTTCAAGAATCTGGGGCTAGAATTGCCTTGAGTCAAACTAAAGTCTGGAAAAACAGTACAATAGGATCCCTCATAAAGCTATGGTTCATAGTACTATAACAGACCATAAAATACATACATACGGAAAACATTCCAGGCTGCCATCCCAAGCAGAGAGGAATGGACAGACAGCATACCATACTCTCGTGAATCGTCAATAGCTTTCTTTACTGATGGCTCTAAGATGGCCACAGGTGAAGGTGAAGAGGCAGGCTTCTATTCCAGACTACAGGAGTGTCTTCCAAGCGAAGGTCCTGGCGGTGACAACAGCTGCTAAACAGGTTTTAATAATGGCGATACCACGGGCTAAAATAACTTTTTACATTGATACCCAAGCAGCAATAAAAGTGATTACTGCAGCTGAGGTAATAAGATCAAAGCTGGTTTCATGCTGCTGCAAATGGCTTAAGGTCCACAGTAATTTACCAGGCAAACGAGAAAGCCGATGAATTAGCAAGATTAGGAATCAACGCTGACGTAAGCCAAGCTTAGCTGGTATAGCCTTCTTGACACCTTGAGTCACAAGAAAGACCTGGCCCAGTTTTAATAAACAGAGAACGGAAATATTTATGCAATTACACAAGAGTTCACTTCAATCTCTTGTATGCATAGGTACCAGACATAACCTGGACATTATAAGAAAAAGATGAGAATAATTCAGATGAAAAAAAAAATTAATAATTTGTCTTCTAAGACTCGCCTGAATCTCAAAATAAGATTTTGCAAGCTGAAACTTCTAAAAAAAACCCTTTTATCAATACCCAAGCCTAAGTCAATATTTGTTTCTCGGTTACTTCCTGGGACTGAGTCTGGTGAATTAATAAACCATCTTCTTGAGCATAAGGCTATAACTAATACTTCACAAGCTAAATGCATTAAAGTAAGCAAGCCTGACAGCTTCGTTTCATCATTTAAGATTACAGTCTCAAGCGACCAATTCGATTCGATTATAAATTGTCCTTGGCCGCCTCATACCCTTGTTAAAGAATTCATCGCCTCTGGTAGGAAGAAATTGGTTCGCAACTCTATTGCTCCAAAAAACTTATCAGGTTCTCCTTCTATTACCAGAACGTAAGAGGACTTCGTAGTAAGACTACTACAGTTTTTAAAAATTCTCAAACATTTTCTTATGATCTTTTTGCATTTACCGAAACGTGGCTTAACGCCTCAATATTGGACGCCGAACTTTTTGACAAAGATTTCATAGTTTATCGAAAAGATCGTCATGAAAATGAATTGAATTCAGTTGGTGGTGGGGTCCTTATTGCTGTTCGTAATAGCTTGTACTCGTCCCAAGTTTATATTTCTTCGTTCTCAACTCAGAATTTATATGCATTAAATTAAATGTACAAGCAAAGGATGTTTTTATTATTAACGTTTATATTCCACCTAAAAGTCCTATTTGCATCATTATCATTAATAGAGCTCTGATTCAGTGGGCTGCGGACAATACAATAATTCCGGATAATCAGTTCGGGTACAAGGCGGGACATGACACCATTCATGCCGCGTCTAAGCTCGTTTCTGACGTCCAATGGAACAAGTCCAAGAAACAATGCACGGGTGCTGTTCTGGTGGATTTAGAGAAGGCCTTCGACACCGTATGGTTAGAAGGTTTGTACCTAAAACTCACCAGACTAGGCATCAGTAGACCATTGTTGTATATGCTTTATGATATGCTCAACGGTAGAAAGTTTGTTGTCAAAAGTGGCAATGTAACTTCTACCACCACCTTTGAAATCAAAAACGGTCTTCAACAGGGAGCGGTGAATTCGCCGATCCTCTTCAGCATTTACACCAGCGATCTTATAGGTAGCTTAACTAACGCAATTGCGTATGCCGACGACCTGATTGCGTACAGAACGGCTCGAAAGGTTGAAGTTATTAGAATTCTCTTGCAGCGTGACTTCGAGAAGATTCAGCGATACTGCGACGACTGGAAACTGAAAATAAATGTCCAAAAGTCGGAGACAATTTTGTTCCGGACTCCGTTGGCTAAGGCTTCGCGAGATACGTGTAAGAATTGGCGCAAGATGGTCATTGTTGATCCTCATGGACAGGCATTGACGAGCAAAAGTGTAGTGAAGTACCTCGGTATCTGGTTGGACCAGTATCTGTATTTCGACAGACATATAGATGCTGCTCTGACTAAGGCCAGAGGAGCCTTTGCTCTGACGAAACGGCTGTTTTACAGCAGTCGGCTTGACCCCAGAGTGAAGGTAATTTGCTACATGGCCCTCATACGGCCAATGATCGTTTATGGTTGTCCAGTGTGGTTCAACATTGCCCCTTCCCAAATGGAGAAGTTTCGGGTGTTCGAGAGGCAGTGTCTTCGGCGCTGTCTCGGTTGGTATCGGACACCGGAATCTTCTTATCTGCATTATTATTCAAACGAGGTTCTATACAATGGGGCTCGGATCAACAGAATTGACAATTTCGTGATAAAACTTGTTCGGGGCCATATTGCGAGAGCTATGACTTCGACCAACAATTTGATTTTCGGGCCGTTCTATCCGAACGAGAACTACTTTGAGAATGCACGCTTGAGCGGCTTCATTCCACCAGAGGCATTCCTCTATTTAGACCAGTGCGGCATGATACAGGATAGATTGGCAGTACCGCTTATCTACCACGTCAGGCGTAAACTGTAGACCGGCGACTCCTGTATGAACGAGGCATCCTCGCTCGTGATGGAGCGGAGCTGCTTCGGTTCAGTAGGGCTGTGTCCGAACAGGACCGCATTGATAGGGTGAAGCAGGAGAACCAGTTTTGGTGGCTTCAAACGGCATTTGACAATGGGTAGTCCGGGGTGGGGTATTTTTGCCTTGGCCGGCTTACATATTTGTTTTAGTCTTAGGTCTTAGGTTTAAGTAGAGTAGGTATGGTGGCACTATAAAATAAATATCAAAAAAAAAAAAAAAAAAAACAAAAAAAAACAAGGAAACATATAAAAAAAAAGAAAAAAAAATAAAAATAAAAAAAAAAAATAAAAAAAAAAATGAAGACAACTAAAATCCACAACAGAACTGTTAAGGACAAAGTTTTTGCCGCTGTGGTTGTTCTAGTTTTAAGTAGTTTGTAGGTAGAGTAGGTAATTTTAAGTTTTATTTTAAGGACCCTAGCATGTAAGTAAAAAAAAACCCAAAAGAGATAAAGGCATTAGTTTTTTTGAATTTTCTAATAAAAAAAAAATAAATTGAAGTAAAATGAAATAAACCTAGTTCGTAGGCCGAAAGGCATTAATTTTAAGAACACTGAATTGCTTAGAGCGCCCGATTGGGCCAGTAAGTTATATATAAGTAGAATTAATTAGGCTAGTTTCACATTTTTGTCTAGCATGTAAGTAGATTTAATTTTAAATGAATAAAAAAATGAATTATGAAAAAAAAAAAAAAAAAAAGTCCTATTTCCCTCTTCACTGAACTATCTTCAGTTCTTGACTATATCATTAGCTGTTCAGGCATTGAGAGTGAGATAATCTTTTTGGGTGATTTTAATCTTCCTAACATTAACTGGGTTCCTTCTGAGGATGATTCCCATTTAGAAGCTTCCCCAAGTTCTTCTCAAATGGAACTCCAAATGTTAGATAATATAATCTCAGCAAGTAAGCCCAATTCTAAATTCGTTAAATCGGTCACTTGACTTGGTTTTCTCATCTAATGCGGCCTGTACAGTGGTGGTTGAATCGGCTTCTGCAATATCTAAAATTGATAGTTATCACCCTCCTTTAGATATATTATTCTTGACTTGAGTGGTCATTTACAACTTTCGTGGCTCCACGAACAGCTTTCAACAGTCTATTAAATTATGGCATTGAAAACTTACCATTTTTCAATAACATTGACGGAACTGTCTCTAGTTTCTATTCTGTGCTCATGAGATGTATAAACGAAACTGTACATAAGGAAAAAATCAGACAAACCAACACCTCTTGTCATCCTTGGCACACAAAAGAGTTAAAAAGCCTCCGTAATAAGAGAAATAGGCGTGGAAAAATTATATTAGATCTATGTCCTTAGAGAACGAAGTGGTTATATATATCTCTTTTCGAAGAGTTTAAAAGATTGTCATATGATCTTTATAATGATTATATTGTTAATATAGGTGATTCTTTGAAACAAGACCCTAAGCTTTTTTGGAATTTCGTAAACTCTAAGAGAAAATGTGATGTTTACCCAGTCAATCTCACTTACAATAATGTAATTTTGAGCTCTACTTCTGAGATCTGCGATGCATTTGCCAATAATTTCAGTCAATCTTTCATAGATACTCCCGTTGATGTAGACATTGATTTTTTCAACTATTTGAAAAATAGCAAACAAGTCACGTTTAATAATGTCCCGATCGAGATTGATCAAGTCCTAAGATTTTTGTCCCTTCTGAAAGAAGACTATTCTTCTGGTCCTGACGGTATTCCTCCCATATTATTGAAAAAATGCAATACAGTTTTAGCTAAACCTCTTAGTAATATATTCCAACTATCTTTGCGACTTGGTAAATTCCCTTGTGCCTGGAAGATTGCTTACATCACGCCTGTTTTTAAAAGGGAGATAAGTCGCATATTGTTAATTATAGGCCTATTTCTAAACTTTCTTGTATCCCTAAACTGTTTGAACAAATAGTGTGTGACAGTTTATCCTTTTACTGTAAAAACATCATATGCAGTGAGCAACATGGCTTTATGCAAAGGAGATCAACTGTCACAAACCTTCTTGCCTTTACGCATAATTGTCTGAACAGTTTAGAACATGGATTGGAAACTGATTGTGTATACACTGATTTTTCAAAAGCTTTTGATCAACTGTCTCACTCAGTTATCAAGTTGAAACTACAGTTATTAGGCTTTCCCCCTGGGCTGGTTTCATGGATTTCTTCTTACCTTGAGGATAGAACTTATCAAGTTAAATTCAGAGACATATTTTCGAAAACTTTTACTGCTAAATCTGGTGTTCCACAGGGTAGTCATTTAGGACCTCTTCTCTTTATCTTATCAATAAATGATGCACCGTTATGTGTTCGTGATAGTGAAATTCTTATTTTTGCAGATGACATGAAGATCTTTAAGAAAATTACATCTAACGATGATCGCATTCTTCTGCAAAATGATATAAATAGGTTTTCTGTATGGTGGAATAAAAAAATAAAATAAATAAATAGAGTGGCGCAACAGCTCTTGAAGAGCCAAGGCCTAAGTGGCTTACTCTCATCAACAATTCTCTAGGTGCGTATGAAGAATTGAGGGGACCTACAATTTTACGCCGATTCCGAACGGCAAAGTTGAGAAGCACTTTTTCATGACAGATGATACTCATGGAAGTTTTGTCAGTTCTTTGCAAGAGGCAGTGTCCGTGAAAGATGAAATAAAAACTTTATGGACACGAGTAGGATTCGAACCCACGACGTTCTTCTTAGCAGCCAACGCACCTAAGACTAATGGTCGTTGGATGTGGCTTGCTTTAAGCTCTCTTCAACTTTATCTGATAGTGTGAAAAAAAAAGAAAAAATCTATGCAGAGAATGCAGTGACGAGGAGGTGCATCGCACTTTCTTTTTCTCTGCCCCGCACTTGGTGATTGTTAGTGTTTATTTGAATTTTTATTCATTACATGATGTGAGTCCGGGAACGAATATAAAAAGGTTAAGAGTACAATCGTCAGCGAAATAATTTCAAATACATAAGAAAAAAAATGAGAAAGAGTGCCAGAGACAAAAGGTTTGGTTTGGGTTTCAGACTCGAACTTGTCTAATACAACTTATATAGAACTGTTCGATGGGAATTTTCTAATCCAACGAAGGAGGGATTCATCGATACCGCATACCGGTAATAGAAGAAGATACCAGACTATTTCAAATACCTTGGAAATATCAAATACAACAATCTTACTTTCTCCGAAACGATGTAAGGTAAACTAAGTAAACTAGTTCCACTATCCAATGAGGTAAACCGTGATGGTTTGAAAGCCATACTTCCGCTCATTAAGAAGCTTTCTGTCTTTGAGATATTTCTAAAGCTGATAATTTGCGTTTCAATGACTTTAGAAACAATATGGACGTAAGTGCAATCTAAAATGCGTTTTTTTAGAATTGGTTGGGCAAATGATGTTTTCCAACTACTTGGAACGAGTATAGAAGAACGTTACACTTTCCGATTAGACTGATATAGATAGATATACATCGCAACGTGTTTGACGAGGTCTAAAAGGCTAAATATCATCTAATGAATTTAACTGGGAAACAAATTTGCAATGCGTATTGGCAATAGACATTTCTGTTGCTGATGCTCGACCTAAAAACAACAAGAAATCGTTTTTGTCTTTTTCAATGCTGTGCTGTTTCTACTTATGAAATTCCTTACAAAATATTAGCTTTCGTGAATTCTTACCTCAGCGCTAGCCTTCTTTTTTATTTAAAGGTACATTCGAAGGCACTTAGACTTACTTTCCAAGTAAAACACTTAGATCAATCTTAAGAGAAATATGGGCCATCACTTTACAGTGTTTTCTAAGAAAAAAAAAGCATAAGAAATTGTGAACACTTTAGAAACATTCATTCGAGGAAAAATAAAAACCAGAATAAAGATTTATCCTTTCAAATTGGCGAATGCATCCTTAAAACAAATTTTTCCTGTTTTTTTTTTTACAAGAAATTCGTAATTACTTTTGTAGAAAAGAAACAAAAAAAAACAAAAAAAAAACAAAATAAAGAACATCCTATCACTAATGGATCTTCGCCCATCAACTGAACATGAGTAATCTCTTAAGCATCACGTGTGAGATCTAAAGCTTGCACATAAAGCTTCCGGCATAAAAATATGAAAAAGCAAAAAAATGTATTCACTGATTTAAAAGACTTCAGCAAACTTTTTGAAAAATTTCTCACACCCACCGAAAAACCCGACAACACACATCATCGTCGTAACAATAATAGCACCAACTCATATCGTCCCACAGAGTGCACATAGCTAATATTCACAAACAAGAGAAAAAAATAAGCGAAACGAAACGCTGCGCTGCGATATGTGAGCAAGAGCACATGGCAGATTTAACACCTTGCAAACAAGGAACAAGGAAAGTATCTTTGAGTTTTGTTACTCGGCTCGTGCTCTTTGCGGCCGCTGATGCTGCCTGCTGCCATCATCATCCAACCGAGATTTAATTTTAGATAATAAAATCCCCATTACTGGTTTTGAAATGTGTGTGGTATGGCTGAATGCTGAACGGAACGCCAGAGATTCAAGCCGAAGGCCGATGAGCTGGATGGATATTAGTTGGCTTTGCTCTCTGTTCTACTTTTGAGCACGAATAAGCTTGTACCTTGGTTTTGAATGTATTGAGTGTGCCTTTTGTGTACGTAGAAGCGTTAACGGCAGGTGAGTATGTGGGGTAGGTACATGATGCCAACAACGCAACAAATAAGTACCATGCCATGCCTTGAGTTGCGATAGCAAATGTAGAGAATTCAGATAGAAGTTTAATGAATTGAGGTTAGATATCACAACCTGAAGAACGGATCTTATTCTTTTTTGATGACTTCGGTCAGATGAGCTGAGGTAAGCAATACAAGATGAGTTTTTGTCAAGGAAGGCAACTTGATGTCGTTGTCGTCGTCGACATCGTTGTAGGTGTGTGTGTAATCAAGACTTAAAAATAAATGGATTTTGCCATGAAATAAATTGGCTTCAGGTATCCTGTCTCAGTCAGCAAAATAAAGAATTTTCAGAAGTTGTGTTGCGTTACGCAAGAAATACTGAAAACATTAATCAGCTTTGAATGTTTATGGTCTTAACAAAGAATGTCAACATTTGAGGAAGGTAGAAAGAAATTACAATTTACAATTCGTTCCGCGAGTTTTTATTATGCACCTCCAATTTTCTTATCTATAAATATAGGTACGTTAGCTCAGGATCGTGTGTTTTCCCCAACCTGGGTAAAATCATCTTCTCGGACTTATTCACAGGGAATTGCCGCACTTGACGTTTGAACAGGGAGCTGTGCGATTGAAGGTAGTGCCCTTGTCGTTTTGCATATTGTCTTAATATATGAAAAATGAAGAGTGGAGAGTGATTTGATTCCCACTTGAATGTCAAATTCAATTCCCAATACCTCCAAAAATATTTCATGACATTAGAACCTCGAAAAAAAAAATAAAAAACTGAAAATCACTTCCGAAATTAATTTCACATTGCCGGGAACCGGTGTCAAGCAGATTGCTCTCCCACGTAATTATATGATGTATAACCAGCAGCGCGCCGGCCTCAAGAATTCTTTATTATACTCCAATGCCCTTGCTGCACAATTGAAAACGATATAAATGAATTGTTCATTTATATTATTACTTAATTGGCCAATCGGCCGTATCTCGAAAACTGGCCCAGAAATAAAATTAATCACCATGATGAATGATGACTCTTTTTCCGAAACAATAATGGTGGAGCGAAAGAAAAAAAAATTAAGGCCGTATGTTGGTTGCCTTGACATTGGTTTGGGCGATATAGCAGCAGCTAGCAGGAAGGCAATGGGTGCAGAGCGAGCGCGTCAACGTGGCAGCACATTGTAATTAATCATTTGGTTCTTCCAGTTTTCCTTACGGCTCCTGGGTCATCCTTATGCAGAGTGAGAGCTTTTTAACTTTTTCAATTACGTATTCATTTCCTTTATACGAGCAATGGCATTGACTAGCAGGCGGCGGCGGGGTTCGTATTCCTTTCTCACTGTAAATCGTTTTGTCATTCTTTTTTATTCAGCTTTTGTTTTGTTTTGCACCTTGAGTGTACTTTAATAAAATAATCTTCTGTCCCATCGGACGGAGGTTGGTCTTGGTCTTTCTTTTGGATGAGATAAGAATCAAGCACGTCAACGCAGGGATCCCACTTGTCGGCGTACTTAATTATAGTAACATTAAGATTTCTTTTCCTGAGTCGACGACGATGGATAACACAACAAAAAAATCAACTTCGTAATAAAGAGGGCAACTTTTTCTAATGACACTTAAGGTGTTGCGTGCTGCAACTGGATGAAGAGATAGCTTAATGTAATCAGAAAAGAATAATTAGAGCAGTAATCGTTTTTCTTCTCTATTTTTGTGACAAATGAGTCTTGTCTCATCATACCAAACGAGGAAGTTGACATTGTTTTTTTTTTATTCAAATTAAACGCACCTTAAATAAATAAATTTTAGAATTGAAGAAAATTAAGGAAAAATAATCAACTCTTAAGGAACCTCCGCTAGCTTACTTAAACTATGTGTTGGGTGTCCTTCCTTGTAGAAAGCACATGCTTCTTTTTTCCCTCATTTACTGCTAAACCAATTTTTGCCGCTTCTGTCTCAATTCCCACAAACATGCCATTGATATCACACTGTGTTCTTCCCGTTCGTTATATCAATGTCAACGATGTACGCGAGAAGTTAAAGAGACTTTTGGAAGATAGTGCCTCTGATGTTGATGGTGGAGTTTTGCACTCTTCTCAAGAACGATATTAAAGAAATCGCATGATAGTGCATCGCCTTGCCTGAATCCTTTTTGACATTGAAAAATTCCGTAAGATCGTTGTCAAACTTTCCTGCCGGCGCGCAGCGACAGTTCTCTATCGTCATTTTGCACAAGCGAACGAGCTTAGCAGGAATGCCAAAACTGGACATAGCTTTATACAGTTTATTAATGCTGTCAAATCGATGCAAAGGTGTTGGGTATTGATTTTGAGTTCATAGGTTTTTTTTTTCAGAGTCTCCAGCAAAGTGAAGATTTGATCGATGGTTGACTTTCCTGGCCTGAAGCCACATTGATAAGGACCAATCAGATTGTTGACGAAAGTCTTCAGACCTTCACCTATTATGGCAGAGAGGATCTTGTAGGTGATGTTAAGTAGGCCAATTCCTACTTAATTGGCGCATATATGAGAATCTCCCTTTTTTTCACAAACAATACTGAGGGTCCATTCATCGGGTATACATTCTTACGACCATAAATCTTACAGATGATTTGGCGAATAGTCCTGCCTAGAACGTCGGCTACTGCTTTAAACAGCTTGGCAGCTACACCATTTGCTCCAACAAATTTGTTGGATTTCAGTCTTGATTTTGCCAGGTTCACGCAATTCTTCGTTATCATTGTGGCAAGTAAATGGCTCCTGCCTGACAGCTGAAGCCTGTTCGTCGCTGCCATTATACAGTCTATGAAGTGGTTCTTCCAAATCTCCCGCATTGACTGCGATTCTACTATGATATTCCCTTCATTACTGCTGTTGGCTCTCTCAACATCCTCCATCTGACTATTCTTATGCTCCCTCTTTTTTCTCCTGAGAAGCCGGCGGCGTTCCTCTCTCCTATTTTGCTTGAAGAGCTCACTAGCAGCTCTTGTCCTTCTATGCAGCGCAGCTTTGTATGCCTCCTGCTTGGCTGCCTGGGCTGCCTGCATTCATCGTGAACCAGGGGTTACACTTTGGTAACTGTGTGAAACCTAGCACATTAGAGACGGCATCTCTAACAACTTTCTGGCATTGTTGCCACTGTTCTTCGATACTTGAAGTTGCCCGCTTAAGAGGCTACTTGACACTCTATCAGAGAAATATCGGGTGACCTCTGCGATTGTAGCCGTCATACGTAAAATTCTTGCAGCATTTCTTTTTTTTGGCCGTTGTTGGGGTATTGCGTAGCACTTCCTTAATTACGACGAGGTTGTGGTCCGATGTTAGCTCCTCGGAAAGTTCAAACATCTAAAATGCTAGACAAGTGCCTTCCGTTGATCGCAATGTGATCATTCTGGTTGACAGTTGATTTAGCAAGTGACCTCCATGTTCCTATATGGATGTTGGGATATCGGGACCATGTACTTGCTACCACACCATTTCGCCCCCAACAGAATCGTTCAGCCTGAATCCGTTATCGGAAGTGGTTTAGTGCAGGCTGTACTTTCCGACTGTTGCACCAAAGGTGTCCTCTCTTCCCAGCTTTGTGTTAAGTTCGCTGATGACAATTTTAATGTCACAGCGAGGACATTACTCATATATTTTGTCGAAGAACTCGTAGAAATCGTATTTGGTGTTGTCTTTTTTCTCTTCTGTTGAAGCATGAGCGCATATTAGACTATTTTTGTCGAATTTAGCCTTGATTCTGGTCATCGTGATGCGTTCGCTAATACATTTGAAGCTCAAGACTTTTTGTGCGTGAGTCTGTTTGCCACGACGAAACCGCATCCAAATAGCCGCTGATCTCGTTTAAGTGCTTGTTGCAGTTTTTTTTTGTTACTGGATTTTAAGTTTTAAGATTTGTGGAGTTTTTATTCAGACCTTTTTTTGTTGACCTTTTTCACTCTGGATCTTTATGATTTTCAACATGCGCATAATCCATAAGATGAGTGTGTCTTTTATTTTAAGGTGAGGGAGTACCTTCTTCACAGGGCCGTTAATATAAAAATATAAACATCATAAGATATTCCGTTCTAGGCTATAGGCCCTAGTAGGACGGATACAGCCGAAGGAGCTCTGCTTCGTCGTGTGCGAGGACGTCCCGCCAATCTGTCCTGTATCAGCCCGAATCTATCTAAATAGAGGAATATCTCTGGTGGAATGAAGCCGCTCAAACGCGCACTGTCAAAATATTCGTCGCTCGGATAGAAAATAACCTTCACTTTGGGGTCAAGCCGACTGCTGTGAAACAGCCGTTTCTTCAGAGCGAAGGCTCTTCCGGCCCTGGCTAGAGCAGCATTTATATGTTTGTCGAAATATAAATACTAATCGTGTTCCAGCCAGATACCGAGGTACTTTACCTCACTTTTGCTCGCTAATTGTTGTCCGTGCGGCCAAAAGATGACCATCTTGTGCCAATTCTTGCGCGTATCTCTCGACGCTTTAGCCAACGGAGTCCGGAACAGAATTTTCTCGCATTTCTGGACATTTATTTTCAGTTTCCAGTCATTGCAGTATCGCTGAATCTTTTCGAAGCCACCTTGAGAATTCTTATGTCTTCGACCTTTGGAGCAGTTCTGTACGCAATTAGATCGTCGGAATACGCAATTGCCTGGGAAATGCTACCTATCAGATCGCTGGTGTAGAGAGAAGAGAATCGGCGAATTAACCGCTCCCTGTTGTAGAAGTTACATTGCCCCTTTTGACAACAAACTTTCGACCGGTAAGCATATTATAAAGCATATCAACAGTGGTTTACTTATGCCAAGTCTGGTCAGCTTATGATAAACACCCTCTTACCATACGGTGTCGAAAGTCTTTTCCAAATCAACCAGAACAGCACCCGTGCATTGTTTCTTGGACTTATTCCATTGTATATCAGAAACGAGCTTAGACGCGGCATGAATGGTGTCATGTCCCACCTTGAACCCGAACTGGTTATCCGGAATTATTTTTTTGTCCGCAGCCCACTCATTCAGAGCCCTATTGATTATCTTTTCGAATACCTTGCTGATGCTTGGAAGAAGACTGATTGACAGAAGGTTAGACGGATTAGAGTTGTTTTTTCCCTTTTAAGGGAGAATATGAACCGCACAGCTCTCTTCCAACGCTCTGGTTGATATGCATTATTCAGCGCGTTGTTGAACAAAGTGGTGTAGATGTCTATTGCCTCAATCGGTAAGTGTGTTAGTAAAGTGTTGGATATACCATCGACTCCTGCTGACTTGCTTGTTCTTTATTGAATCGAAGATGAGCTGGAGTTCCTTGGTTACTTACAGAGGGCTTGCTTCCGTTTGCTCGGCGATTATGGCGTTTGCCAAAAAAGCCGTCATTGAACCACATGAAACTGCGGTTCTCAGATCGCCACTGCACCATATCGTACCGAAAGTAGAAGTGATGAAGTAAGGTTTTGCTTTCCAGGTCTTGGTTCGGGTGAGTGCTAGCATTCACCTGTTACACTTGCTGAAAAGCAGCTCCCACTGTCTTCACTTTCTCCTGCGGGTCTTCGATAAGAAAGAAGTCATCGTCCAAGACGGCTTCCTCAGGATCAATTTGCGCTATCAGGAGTACGTCTCTGTTCTCTGCAGTTCTCTGGAGTTTCAGGCACGGAAGGTCGTTCTGATTATTTTTTCTAAATATCTTATTGATCTGGGGAAACATACTCGGGTCGCTAGAATTAACGGCCTGAATTTTGTTGTCCCAAAACAAATTGATAGATAGTCTATAGTTCTCCTTAATCAGTTGATTGGTGTTTTTGATCGACGACTTCAGCGCCCTGATCTCCAGGTCGCGTGGGTCTGTGAAACTTCTGTACAAGTTTTTCAGTCTTATCAGTAGTCCACTTTTATGTTTCTGAAGTGAAGTCGTTTTGGTCGTGTTCTTTGTATTTCGGTACTGTCCGTTCCATCGTACGTTTTATCGCTTTGTCTATTTCTCGTAGATCTGAATTACAGCAGTGAGTCCGCAGTGGTCACTGTCGTATTCAACTGTCTGTAAGCAGTTTCCAGGGTGATTACCCACTTTGTCCGTTATTGTCAGTCTGGTATCGTACAGCAAAAGGTCCAGGAAGGAACCGCTCCTTGGGAACGATGGCTTTTCTACAAAGATTCATCAAGTTAAAAAGATGATTTCCTTTTGGATTATTTGTTTGATTTTCCCAGTCTCCATGTCTTGCACTCAAATATCCGGCCATAACGAAATAGTTTTCTTCCAAGCTCAGTTTTAAGCACCCTGAATAGAATCTCAAGCTCTGAAATAAAATTAGCAGCCTGCGGAGCTTCAGCCGCATAAGCCGCAATCATATACATCCGCTTCCCTTGAGTGAGAGAGATGCATATGATGCAGACTTCAAGCGTCCTGAGCTTTCGCACTTCATTGTTGTAAATGACTTTATAATTAATACCTTTTCGTATGAAGATGGCGACACCACCTCCTTGAGTAGAGTTGGGACGGTCTCTTCTTACGATATTGTAATTGTTATGAGTCAGTTTATGTTTCTGGTTTAGCTTGGTTTCGCTAGCCATAAACACATCGGGACTGTGGTCTTTCAACAACTGGAACAAATTAGCACGGCTTTCTATCCTAATCAGTGAATTTACATTCATAGCTAGGATCCTTAGGCGCGTCTCCGGCAGCGCGCCCATTATGGTCTACGTTGCGCTTGGCCAGGCAGCAAAGAGTAGAGCTCGTCCACCCTTTTGCCTTGCTCCTTTATCTGACTTTGCAGTCCTGCTAATTGGACTTGAATGGCAACCAACAAGGCCACAATGTCTGGCTGTACCATCAGTTCCTTTGATGGAGCCTGTCTCGTCTTTCCCATTCCTTTCGCAGAGTTGGCGTAAGAAACATCGGGTCTAACGAGTGAACTTGTTGTTGGAGCTTGTCGTACTGACCGACTTTCTTCGGCTTTCTGACTGGCCTGTTTTTCTTTTATTTCTTGGACCTTAGGGCAGCCCCTATAGTTCGCAGGGTGCCCCTCGTTCCCGCAGATAACGCACTTGAGCTGGGTTAAGTCTTCAACCCGCTCCGTTCCTAACCAACATTCACCCCTATTGTGGGTTTCGGCGCATTTTACACAGCGCAGCTGCATTTCGCAGTTATCTGCAGCATGACCGAACCTTTGGCAGCGCATGCATTGCAGCCATTTAAGTGAGCAAGTGCATGAATTGTTAGTTCTGTTCAATTATTTCGGGGCTTCACATTTTATTAGTAATTTTAAATTCTGTTCCCAATAAATTCAATTTCAGCTTCAATTTGAATTTTGTTCAATTTAAACTACATAATCCTTGACAACAATGTGACAATAATACCGTACTTCCACATATACAAAAAACACTCTTAATTTAACAAATCATTCCCACGTTTATTTCCAATTAAACTCATTCATCCGACATGAATAAATAACATTTTCAAATGTGGGTTTACTGTGTAATCATTGTCACCAACCTATTAACTATTATCATAAAATAACCCTTTTATTTAGAAATAAAAGGATGTAAAATAAAACAATATTTTTCTCTGCATTCTTTCGTTTTCCCATAGACCTTTCTAAAAGTGAATGGCTATAGTTGGTTGGTTGTGGTGAGGAGAGCAAAAATCAAATAAAAAAAAGGGAAACTAATAAAAATAAAATTCACTAAATCACAAGTTTACACCAATAAAACATTCAAATTGACCATATGGCTCATAAAATGTCGCAATATTTTCAAAACAAAATACCCGAAGCCTGTGTCTTGTTTCTATTGTATATACCCTACCTATCCGAAAGTTTTGTTTGATGATAGCCTAGCCATATTTTTTTGCTTTCTTTGCAAAACAAATTTATTACGTTCATTCAGGCGAATAGATTTAATACATGTCACAATATAGTCCACAACAACAGCACACTGTGTACAACGAGCAGCGGTGAATGAACCAATATGGCAGCACTGAAAAAACAACCTCCTTGTCAGCCGACAGGATACAATCAGCATCCCTAACAATACTCACTGGGTTTTTGAATCAAACAACAACAAAAAACCCTTTTTTCATCATTTTATTTTATTCATAATTTTTTTTTTTCTTGTAGGGTATCCTTCCGCCTGCGACACATGGTTGAAATAACAACAACAACTGGCAAAACAATTCTATGAGTATCACCTTTATTCACATGTCTTATGGTCCTACAGTGTAGGACTTCACCCGATCTCACACCCTCACTTGCGCTGGCTGAGGCTGTCATCGCACGATGCTCATCGCTTATACCAACGAGAACGACACCACTTTGCCATCTCCACTGCATCGCCACCACTGAATGGGATCATCCAAGACCCAACTCACCGCAATCATTCCCAATAACAAAGGTTAGGTAATATATTTGACAAGCAATAAATAATTTCTCCTGATGTAAATAAATTTTTCCACGTTAACAGTATTTTCACAGCCAAACACCAAATGGCAAATGGTGACGGCTTGCGTATTTCATCTCCGGTGATGTTTTTTTTTTTTTTTTTTTTGAGTGGCACAACCTCCCCAGCAGGGAGATGAATCAAATTTATTGCAATTTTCGATATCGAAAACCTATCAGGCGTCTCTGTTATGAATTCTTCAGAGGAACAGCCATTGTATACTCCGGAGCAACGGAACAGCAAAAATTTGCCAAAAAAAAAACGTGCCTCAAACCATTAGGGCAATTTGTTATTATATAATTTCATCCTTGTTGCTTGTTGCGATGCGATGATGATGACAAAGCCGCATGAAGACTGAACAGCACGTGCCATTAAGGAACTAGAAACAACACATGGTTTAAGGAACACGGGCGCATTACAAAGTGATATTGCTTGCGCCATTATCATTAGGTCGCCCAGCCCGGCTTCTTTCAATTTATCATTATGGTGACCGGAAGTAGGTACACGTTTGTGCCAGTATTATGGATGTATCCGAAGTTGAACTTCTTTTTATGTCCAAAGACAATTTAATGTTCATGTATGAGCTTTGTGATTGTCGGTGAAGTTTATTAGAGTCACTCGGCCCAGCGTCATGTGGAAATCATTACTTCGGATTTCTTTGGCCAGCCAGACGTAGACAGTTGAGAAGAATCGGCAGTAAAAGTGTTGGTAATGTCTTTTTGTTGTGTCGTGGGGCTTATAGGAATGATTTCCGTTTGTTGATTGTGATTATGAGACGATATGAATTCGTGACAAAAATACAATCCGCTGTTGAAATTTGAAAATTTCTCTGAAAGACTAAACATTTTTATTAAAGTTAGTGGTCATACCATGGACAACGCCTCAATAAACAATCACCAGATTTACATGCCTGATGGTTTGTGGAACTAGTTCACCTTCATTGAGTTGCAACTACAATCATCTGTACTGAAGTCCCTCCAAATTGGATTCGCAAGCTTACCGAGCCGAATCTCTTATTCTATTGAAGAAGTTGCATCGTGGGCTACATCAAATTTACAGGGGAGCATATACGGCCAGGAAAACTAGGCCGATATTAACCAATTGCTATGCATGAATATGCAAAGAGAGGCAGAAAGTCTTTAATAGTGCAATTTATGTTATGAAACATAGTGAGAAACCAAGTTTATGCTCTAAGGTAAGACCAGTCGGCACACAACCACATGTGCTGCATGGGTTTTGAAACTTCGTATAAAGCTCTAGTATCAATGCTGTTTCGAATGATAATCAATTGTCTTCGCCCAGACGGAACCGCGTTAGGCATTTTTCTAAACAGTCATCATCCTCTGTCGGCCTGGCCAATGAAATTTCTTCTTCATATGTGCCACAACTAGATTAAATTAATTATTCCCACTCCTCTTTCCCCCAAGATACCGCACGCGCTGGGGTCCATTGTCACCCAGTACGATGGCAATTACGGTTGCTAGACGTATCGGCACTTAATTAGAAATTATTTAAAACTACTAAAATAAAGAAGCGATGGCGACACGAACATAAGGAAGGCAAGAGTTTAGGACTGCTTAATGCAAGCAGGGTCAAATAAGAAAATTAAAATTTTAAATTAAAATTTTACAAAAATTAAAATAAAGAATGAGAAAAAAAAGTACAAAATAAAAAAAAAAAAAAATGTGCACGAATGGGTCGTACGAACTTGCTCCTGCATGCTAAAACTAAATATTTATGATTACTTAAATTGCAAAAAGTAGTGTTAAAATAAGAGATATACTTTAAGCAATTCTGATTACACTCTTACTTACAGCTTACACGTAACTCAAAAAAAAAAAACTCAATATATAAAAATAATTAGAATTCATTAAGAAAATTAAAATTTGAAAATGAACCTCGTAAAAACATTTCATTCCAAAAATTTAAATTCCAAACAAATTCAAACCTTATTCTTGATTTATTGAATTTTTTTTTTGAAAATCGTCGGAGCCGTTTTTTTTTAAATTAATTTTTTATATATAAAATTTTTCAAAAATGTTTTAAAATTAATTTGGGTATGCAGTTTTTAAGATCATGTAAATATACATGTTATACTCCAACGTGGATTCTTAAAATTGATCCATTTTTGAGATACAGAATTTTGAAAAAAAAAGTTAAAAGTATTTTTTTAAAATCCAAAAAAAACACAATATTATTTGAACAATATATACGTACTTTCAAAAAAAAAACTTACGCTGATCGGACTTTCAGTTTTCGAGAAAATCTAATAACAAAAAAACGGTTCTATGGGAGGTACCGTTTTGGAGCAATACAAACATTTTTTTTTACATAAAATACATGAATGTTTAAAAAATTAAACTCGAGAAAGTTTAAAAAAAATCGATCGGGCCGTTTTGGAGAAAAAAAATGTTTTGGTTTTTGGCCAAAAAAATCGTATGGTGGCTACCCTAAATTTTGATCTTAAAACAAAAATAAAAAAATTGGGATATGACTTTTTGCTCAAACCTCTAATTTTCAAATTTGAAGTCAATCGGACCAGTAGTTAAGGCTGTAGATGCCTGTAAACTTTCCGACAGACAGACAGACGGAATCGCCGGACCCACTTTTTTCGACTTCTCTATCATCGTAATGTCATATCTCATCCTCATCTCAAAATTTTTTTTTTGTACGAATTCAATACTTGCCATATATTCTATATGTCGCAAGTAAAAATTGTAAAGTCTACAATTAAAAAAAAAAAACAAAAAACAAGTAATAAGTAAATAAGCGTGTGGAAGACACTTGTCAAGTTCGTAAAAAAAAAAATAAAATTAAAGTAAATTTAAAAACCAAAAAAAAAAGAGAGAGTTTCTCCCTACAACATATACGTATTTATTTATTTTATTACTAGCAAAACCCCTGCCCGCTTCGCAGGGCTTCGCCATACAACGGTTCGGAAATTAGAGATTGGCAGGATGAAGAATACGGTAATCGATGGATAGGCAGAAAATAACAATATTCTTAGAGAAATCATGCCTGTATTTGCTAATCTGATGAATAATCTATTCGTTTTTCAATTCTTTTACATATTTTTTTTAGTTAATTTACCCATTAAACATATCTTCCCCAAATTTAGCTCCCTGAGAAGAGGTAAGGTAATTAGAATTTTGACAGCAAGCCAGCTATAGGCGTAAGTATGTTTTTAACCCTCTTCAGGATTGCACAATGTTATAAATTTTCTTAAAACTAACAGTTATTGGGATATTATAAAGTGCTGCAATAAAAATATTTTAAAAAAAAATTAAATTCGATGTTCTAAGCTGTTTTAGATTTTCCCAAGTATTATAAAATGTATGGGTTTTTGTTTATTAATAAGATTTTATTTGCTAATTTTTTTGTTCATAAGGTAAAAATAATAAAATTTTATGTTCTTTATGCATGTTTGAAAAAAAAAAAAATATATATCTTAAAGGCAAGAAAAATTGAACAACACTTAAGTACAAAGTTAGCCTTTTTTTTAATCGTCAAAAGGTGATGAAAAAGTAACTTTGTCTTAGAAGGACTATTTCCTAAGAATATGACCAGGAATCAGATCCCAAAGTATATGGCAGACAAAATACAGAATACCCTGTATAGTTGACCATGAGGAAAAACAGAAATTTCTAAATCAAAACCACATGTTTTTAAAGATTGACCTTGCGTCTTATTTATTTTTCATGGAATTCAAGTCGAACAGGAAACTAAAGTATACCATTGACTTCTTCCGGCTAGTCTTGTAGTACTGTAAAGTTTACGTTGATTGATGTCCCGAAACATAGTAATGCTCATACCATCAGAGTTAAAAATGTGGAGGCAGTCCTGGTACATAAATGCATAAATGCAAAAAATTCAAAAACTCCGTCTCGTTGTAAAATTTACTACATCGTTTTCATTTGTAATTGTGTCAAACCACTCAAACGACTTGTGGGCAAAAAATTATGCATTTATTTGAATGTTTGGAAAGACATCTTGAATCAACTCATTCCGTGGATTTACATTAAAATAAAAATTATTTGGAAGTGGAATTCGGCCTTCAGAATCAAGTGAAATTATTCCATTTCCAATGTCCAATAGTTTCCGTGGCATAGTGGTTAGAAGAAAAAAAAGCCAACTCTTTTTTTAATATCAGGTCATATTGATGCTTAAATTAATGATAACAAAAAAGATTTCCCCATTCCACCGGGTGCATCACAAAAATATATACCATCACTCAGACTGATCACACCTTGCATATCCAATGGTGTCTACACATTGGTACTTTTGTTGATCGTTTAACTTCGGCTCAATAGTTTGCGCAAATATTCTGAATCCAATGCAATTTTATTATTGTCCTTAACGTAGAATTGTTGTCGAGCAACGAATTCAATTGTGGCAATGCTTTATACGCAAAACGGTTTTTTCGTAAGCAACTACTGGCAAATTTCAATTTGAAAGCATTCAATTCAAATCAGATTGGCATTTGCAATGACTCAAAGCTTAATGATGCCTGTTTGTGGCTTAAATTTGAGCACACCATGTTTTTCATTCAGACAATAATTATACGTGGAATACCTCCAGTTCTATAGTGTTGATTAAATTTTATTAATTACACATTCCATCGACATTCAAACGTTAAATACAAATAACAATATAATTAACAAATACGTACCCACTAAAAATAAATAAGATATACATACATATTTTCATACTCTAGAAATTTCATATATCAAAACAACGTTTGCCAGGTCAGCTAGTTCAAATATAATTTCCTAGGTTCACTGACATTTTTTTTTGTCGAAGAAAAATTATATTTGTCAAATATTTTTTTTCTTCACTGACATTTTTTTGATTTTTTTATTGAAAAAAAAATATTTGACAAAATTTTCAAACTAAATTGAGTGTTCGCATATTGATCAGTTTTTTTTTGTAGTGCGAAATACAAATTTTTACATTTTTTAACAATTGAACCATTTGTGATTTGAAAGTATACATTTTATTTTCTACCCCAAAACCTCTTGCATTTAGAGAAAAAATTAGGAAAATCGGTCAACCAGTGTGCACAAAAATTAGGCTGTTCTTTTATATATATAGATAGGTTAGTTGTGTTAAGAAATACAGTGTATCCGTCCGTTTCCGAGGCCTGTTGTTGCTTCGCAACTAAGATTTTTTTTACGTGGTCGTGAAGTCACCCCAAAGCACAACCCCCAACCTGGAGTACCAGGCACTTGATGTGACTCCAAGTGCAAGAGCCGGAAAAACCGCTCCTTTTACGGCCTGGGCTTCTCTACTCCGCTTCGACCTGTCGACCATGGGAGGCCCTTCTGCGAAATCAAGTTTCGCGATCGCATAACTCTAAGCTTCATAGTAGTAGGTACCGTAAGCCGCTCCGCCATTTCAAGGCTTACCTCGTGATGGCTTCTGGCCAGGAAAGTCAGCCATCTACCAAATTTTCACGTTGCGGCAGATCCTGGAAAACACCTATGAACTCCAAATCGATACCCACCACCTTTTCATCGATTTTAAGGCCGCGTATGATAGCATCTACAGAGACGAACTGTACAAAGCTATGTCTAGTTTTGGCGTCCCTGCCAAGCTCGTTCGCTTGTGCAAAATGACGATGGAGAACTCACGCTGCTCCATAAGCGTTGGCAACGAGCTTACGGAATCTTTCGACGTCAAAAAAGGATTCAGACAAGGCGATGCACAGTCATGCGATTTCTTTAACATCGTTTTGAGATAGTGCAGAACTTCAACGTCAACACCAGACGCACTATCTTCCAAAAATCTGTTCAACTTCTCGCGTACGCCGATGATATTCTTATAATGGGAAGAACACAGCGTGATGTTAATGGCGACTTTGTGAGAATTGAGACAGAAGCGGCAAAAATGGGTTTAGCGGTAAACGAGGGAAAAACGAAGTATATGCTGTCTTCGAGGAAGGACACCCAACACCGACGGCTCGGGCAGAACGTCACAATAGACGCGTATAACTTCGAGTAGTAGAGGAGTTTGTCTACCTGGCTCCGCTATAAACACGGGCAATAACACCAGCGCCGAGATCAGACGAAGAATAACTCTTGCTAATCGCTGTTTCTTTGGGCTTAGAAAGCAATTGAGTGGAAAAGCCCTCTCTCGAGCAACTAAGGTAAAACTGTACAACACACTCATCATCCCAGTCCTGCTGTATGGTGCAGAAGCATGGACCCTGACAAAATCGGATGAAAGTGCCTTAGGCTGTTTCGAGAGGAAAGTTCTTCGGGTTATCTTTGGCCCCGTGTGCATTGAAGGGGAATGGCGAAGAAGATACAACAGCGAACTTTACGGGTTGTACAACGACATGGACCTAGCCAGAAGGTCAAGGTCCAGAGACTCAGATGGCTCGGTCATTTAGAGCGAATGGACATCAATGCTCCGGCCCGGAAAGCCTTTGACACTATTCCCGAGGGACGTAGGAGAGGAAGACCGCGACTCAGGTGGCGCACTCAAGTGGAAGAGGACCTCAATCAACTTGGAGTGCAAAACTGGAGACGACTAGCTAAGGACCGAGCTAGCTGGCGGAGACTGTTGATTGAGGCCCAAGTCCACAACGGACTGCAGCGCCACCTTAAGTAAGTAAGTTAGGAAATACAGTATAAAAGCTTCTTTTGAGTGGTCTTGCTATGGTTGAAATCAAAAATAAAATTTGGTGTACGAAAATAATGTCGGCAACTTTACGACGTTTTTCTAGTGATTGAAGGTTAATTAGCTGCAACCGTTCTTGATACGGAAGTAAATTGAAATTGTCAACCCACGAAAGTCCTCTTAAAGCGAAACGGAGGAATCTACGTTGCATTGCTTCAATTATCTTTATATGGACTTTGTGATAAGGGGCCCATACTTGGCTGGCGTATTTTAGTAGAGGCCTAACAAGCGTGCTATAAAGAGATTTCGTAACGTAAGGAACCGAAAATTCCTTAGACCAACGTTTGACGAAACCTAAAGCGGAATTAGCTCTGGCTACTATATTATCATAGTGAGACCTAAAGTTTAGCTCGCTATCGCAAGTAACTCCTAGATCTTCTTAACACCTGTACCTTTCCCATTAAGTATTAGTATAAGTTGAGTACAAGTATAAGAGATTATAGTTTTAGCGCACTTCTTGTCGTATGTATCGCATACGATAGGAGTACATTATTGATTGATAACGAGAGCTCATTCTTTCTTTTTTAAAGATAATCTTGGAGAGATCAATGTTTTCTCTCGAAAGCACTAAACGATGCTTTGATTATTGTTTGTTAGTTTTTAAGTATTAAGTAAGTTCTGGTTGTTCTATGTTATGTTTGTTTAGTCAGTCGACTAGTTATCGTGTTGCAATAAAAGTTTGTTTCTCCTGAACAAACTCAAAAGCTCCTAAAAGTTATAGTTAACTATATAATAGTCGCGTGTTGGTTGGCGAAAACGTTTGATTGTTTGGCATTTGGAAAAATTAAGTTCTAAATTGTTTTTTTTTTTTTCACACCAAACATAGAAATTGTTTGAATTGGTCTGCAAGGGTAGCGCATCATCGGGTGATGATTCATTCTAAAGATTTTCATGTCATCTGCGTACATTGAATCTTTGGAATTCTCAATCACGGATTCTACGTCATTAATAGTCAGAATAAAAATAATAGGGCCTAGGTGACTACCTTGAGGGACTCACGATTTCGCAGTAAACCGTTCTGATATTAAAGATCTAAATAAAACGCGATATTTACGGTCGCATAGGTATGATTCCATCCATTCAATGAAAACAGGAGGGAATCCAAGGGCCTTTAGCCTTTAGTATCCTATCCGGGCCGCATTCACCAAGTTCTTTCATGTTGACTGATCCTGATTGTTGACCGACGACTCACGCAGCTATGATCGTCCTGGTCTTCGCCCAAGACAGTGATCTAAGTCGATATTGGCGCCTCGTATGAATAGCGCTGCGATATATCAACAAGTGGTCAATTTGGTTACAATAGGTGCTATAGAGGAAGAATTGTGGATATCCTTACGCGGGAAGCTGATAATCGCAATGGCCATGTACTTCGATGGTTCAAATCTCAATGACTCGCTGTTTATTGTGATTTCCTGACTACTGGCTTCCTTGTATTGAAATCACCAAGGATGGAATGCCATTGAGGGTCCTTAATATGAGTTCAAAGTTGGCGTCTTTCACGGTATTGTGTTCACTATGGAGTATATGTATACGTACTATTTTATAGTACTTGCTGTTCAATTTGGGTTACAACTTACCGATTATGGTAGGTTTTCCTTTTTTGCTCACTACAAGACCTACTCAAAGCACAAGGTGTCTTGGATGATCGTAGTTCATATCATATTCTGATTTTTCCAAGACACTATTTCTTGGAGGGCCTTATATGTGGCCAAGACATCGGCAAGCTACTGCGTAGCTCTTTACCTGTAGATCGATCGTTCCTCCCATGCTAAAATTCTTAAATCATTGTTGAGCTTTAAGTCAGTTAAACCTTTCATATCAGAGGCTGAGGGGTTTTTGGAAGCTGTGGTGAAACATTCACATTCACCGAGATAGAGAAGATGTTCATTCTATTTGGCTTTCTCTAAACACTCAGCTTCCATCATTATTGCTTGATCTGTGTAAAAGCAATTTGTTATAAAAAATTTTTAGAATATCAAATGTTGGCAGCCATGATTACATGTCCTAAAGGACGACTGATTAATTAAGTCTAACGCAAGACTTAAATCGTGCTTGCAAATCTGCGAATGAACATGTAGCGAAAAACGTGTGTTGCTAAGGAAGAATGGCACTGGGAAGCGATCTCACTGACTAAAGCTATTTAAAAATTAATTTGCAATTGGCGTGTCGGTGAAATTTGAGTGTGATGCTGAAAATGTTCAAACACGACAGCCCTTCGAGATTCAAAAATGCAATTGGAAGTCCACTCAATGGTTATTCTTTAGTCAGTTGGGACAGGACACAACTCAGAGGACAATTGGGAGTTTTGTTCTTCAATTACAGGAGGAAGAACACAGTAATAATGATTGCAACCGTACTCTGGGTTGTGCAAACCCAAAGCCAACTTCACTGATGGAAGTAAATGTGTGCGATAGTCATCATCGTTTTGACGTCGTCATGGTCGTCAAACTGGTGTGTGATTCGTAATGGTTTGTGGTCGACATTGTGTCCGTTCTGAGAGGTGAAATGGGGATTTGAATTCGCAAAAAAAAAATATGGGGATAGGGTTGGCAAGGTTACGAGTGTACATGTAGGTACACCAGTTTACACAGATGGATACGCAAGCCGTTACTGTGACAACGCAAGCGCCTGTCTAGACAGTTTGTGATTATTTTTTGATTATTTTCAAATAAAAAATGACTTACATCGTTTTTGTTTTGTTTTTTTTTCTTTTTTTTTCGATTTTGAAACTGTTTGGAAGAGTATCATTAGAAATTCTCGGTTCATATAGCTTTGAACTTTACTGTACAAAAGGTACTAAATTGGAAATAAAACGATTTTATCGATTATGAGTCTCATTGGGGTTCGTCCTATGACATTAACCTTTCATTGATTGCGAAAAGAATACCAACTATTTTGTACTTTCTAAATAACCGCCGAACAGAAACAATGCTGTATTCGACGATAAGTGGATCGGTTAATGTATTTTTGTGGATGTTTTTATTGCAACTAATGCTGTGAAGACACTTTTATTCCAAACAAATTTTATCTGAAAAAATTGATGGCATAAGATTTCTTAAGAAATTGTTGATTTTTCAAATTAAAAAAAATAAACTGGCCTAAAATTAATATGGATATACAGGATTCAAAAACATGTTGATTTGAATTTCAATATTTTATATTGATCCGTTTTTAAAAATATTTTTGAAATTTTTTGAAAACAAAATATGAAAACTCAGGCAACAACACCAGCGCTGAAATCAAACGAAGAAACACTCTTGCCAATCGCTGCTTCTTTGGACTAAGAAGGCAATTGAGTAGTAAAGTTCTCTCCCGAGCAACTAAAGTGACACTCTACAAAACCCTCATCATCCCGATCCTCATGTATGGTGCAGAGACATGGACTATGACAACATCTGATGAAAACTTGGGCTGCTTTGAGAGAAAAATTCTTCGAGTGATTTTTGGTACTGTCTGCATTAATAGAGAATGGAGACGAAGATTCAACCAAGAACTGTACGAGCTGTACAACGACACTGACCTAGCCAGAAAAGTTAAGGTCCAACGACTTAGATGGTTGGGTCATGTTGAGCGAATGGAAAATAATGCTCCGGCTCGTAGAGTCTTCGAATCCAATCCGGAAGGACGTCGCGACTCCGGTGAAGCACACAGGTGGTAGAGGAACTGAACCAACTTGGCGTGCGAAACTGGAGACAGTTAGCCAGGGACAGAGCTGGCTGGAGAAGTCTAGTGGTTGAGGCCCTGGTCCGACCTGGACTGTAGCGCCATCATAAGTAAGTAAGTAAATAAGTAAAACATGAAAACATATTATTTTCGACTTCTCTATCATCGGAACGTAATATTTGATCACACTCTCAACTTTTTTACGAATTCCATACTTGCAATACATTCTATATGTCGCATGTGAAGAAAAGAAACTTGCTTATGAATCAGAAGTAAAATAATACGTATACGCCATAGTGAACAATATTCGTTTTCTTCTTTCTTTAAAGAAAATATCCTGAGAACCGGAATATAATCAAAGCAAAACCAAAACGTAGGACGACACAAAAGTTCTATCAACTATGTCGATACGATCCAATTCCGTATTTGGTCAATTTCATGCAAGAAACGTCATTTTCGATCTAAGCACTTGAAGTCAATGTTGATTTAATAATTTTTCACAATGCGAGTGTTAGGGTCAAGAACATCGAGGTCGCGGCAGTGCCCTCGCCAAATCGAGTGCGAAATAAATACTGCAGTACCATTATTTACTGGAACCATCTGTCCGCAATTCCACGCCCCTATTTGAGAACCTCTGTATGGGACCAGAACGCAGAAATTTTCGTCAATCAGTTTGCTATAATTACATTATTAAAATCTAAAATGTCAAGTAAAAAATGTCCTCCACCATATTCTCTTGTGTCCAAGCCTACGTGCCGCTTTCATGAGTAACCAATCTTCATGAGGTGTACCTCATAAATGTTTACTACAAGAGTAAAAAAGCTCAAGCGATCACCGAATACAACCGACGAATGCGTAAATACCGCGCCGATTTTTCAGAAACTAAACCGTTTGTGATTTATTCATAAATCCATTCCGTTGTAAAAAAAAAAAAGAAAAAAATAACAAAACATGTCTACATACATTGTCCTTTGCATAGGTATACATTATTGCGTATTATGTGGACAGCAAATGCACAGAGCTTTAAATCTTCTTTTTGTCCATTTAGTTTTTATTTTGGTTGTAGAGAGCTGGGATACACTATTTGAAAAAAAATATATTGTATCACAATCACTATCGAGCGCAATGCCACCCAATGGAGCGTAATTTGTTTTTTAATTAAAATAATATTATGCTGTGTATGAGTTGTTTTTAATTTATATGTTTTTCAATGTTTTTTGCCAACTTTTAAGGATTTTTTTTAAATTATTATTATTAGAACACTTTGGTGTGACCAAAAAAAAAAAAACTAAAAAAAAACGGTAGAAAAATGAATATGCATGTTAATTTATGACCGCTCTGTGAAAAAAGACATGCATGTCGGTTTGGTTTTAAATGACAAGCACAAAACTCAAGCAATTTTGTCATAATTAATTCAGAATAGTGTGTTTTTTCCTCTTTAATTGATTTTTTTAAAAGATTTATAACATTTGCCTGTGAAATTTAATATAAATTTAAATCACACCAGAAGCCCCACTTAAATCCAATTCAGGAAAATTGAACTGGCAGCAAAGAGTACAATTTAAAATTAGCGAAAGCAATTCTGCAGCATGGAACTAGGTGGATAGGAATAAGAGAGGAATAGGTGTTATGCGCTTAAATGATATTTTAATTTTAACTTTTTCCATAAAAAAAAATATTATTTCAGATACACAAGGCATTAAGATTACTCTTCGATCAATTTTCAATTATTCTCATTTGCTTTTTTTCACTAAGCATTTCTTCCAAAACAGTATTAAGAGGAACCCAGCTGCAGTGCCATCAATTATAAACATTTAACCCCAAACCCGAATCAAATACAGCCAAAAAAAAATGCAGAATTTTACAATCTGTGGAATAGAACTCACATACAGTTATTAAGTATTAGAGTGACGCGACAGCTCTAGAAGAGCCAAGGCCAAAGTGGCTTACTCTCATCAACAATTCTCTAGGTGCGTGTGAAGAATTGAGGCGACCTACAATTTAAAGCCGATTATGAAAGGCAAAGTTGAGAAGCACTTTTTCATAACAGATGATACTCTTGGAAGTTTTGTCAGTTCTTCGCACGAGGCAGTGCCCGTGAAAGGTGAAATAAAAACTATGGACATGAGTAGGACTCGAACCCACGATGTTCTTCTTAGCAGCCGACGCACCTTACCAATAAGTTACGGACACTACAATTACTAAGTAGAAGACAAAAAACCAACGAAAAGTCGAAGCCACCAACAGCTTCTTGCAGAGGATAGAACCAATTTTCGGTTGAGGTACTTGGTACCCGATATTCACCCCGGGGACGTGGACAGTAGAACCTGATAGACAGCGGTTGATGTGAACGCTTTTGTCCTCTTCGATGCACTATGTCTTCCCTTCGAACATCAATTGATTGGGCTTCTGAAAATGTCCACTGTATTCTAGATCCGGAGGTAAAATCATGGACCTGGAAATTTAGAAAGGAAACATGTTTCCGAGTACATATTCCCCAGTAAGTGAACGTGCTGACCTACACCTTCAAGTGGTGCCTGTGGTGGCATGAACCTGCGGACGTAGGCAGCTTTAGTCTAATGGAATTGACGGATTGAAGCAGGACGTATAATGATGATTAATGCGATCCTTAAAAGATAATGGCGCAAATTTTAAGTTAGCGCTCGTTTAAGCAATAAAGTCGACTCTACTTAAAGCACTCTAAAATTTTCTTTTTTTTAAATACTTTAAACGAGTCTTCTAACTAGATTGGACTTTAAACAAAACGTTGTATAAACTCGCCTAAATGTGACAGGTCAACAAGAAATTTAAATTTAAATTTGTCAGAATTTGAACGAAGACAAAAACTTCAATTCTTTGAATTTTCTGATTTGAATATTTATTTCTTTTCTTCAAATAAATACATAAGAAACTAATTTATTGTGGTTTTTGTTTTATTATTTGTCACCGAGTTTAATACTGCAAACAAATTCAAATTTACAAAAAAAAATAATAAACTCGTTTCCTACTTAGAACAGTTTCAACGGTTAGAACTCAAACTTCCAACATCTTTCGTTGTCATTGGAATAAAACTCACGAGTCTGCGAGTTTAACGGCTGGATGTTTTAAAAAAAATCTGTTGATGAATGCATTCCTAAAGGCTCTACCTACTTCTGCGTTGGGGATAGAATTTTCTGAAGAATTATTCAAAACAATCCGGGAAGAAGATGGTGCTTCATCATTATTGTCGAAGAAAGAAAGATTTCTCCTTTGCAATGTTGGGGAGTACAGCTACAGCAACAATAACGTTTTTGGCCGTATCTCAGTCAACTTTTAATCGATCTAATATAGATCGAAATTTTGATTTCAATTGACCGTTTAGACACTCAATACGACTTCTTGTTGACGTATGACTGTTGTTGTGCCTCCGTTCTTTAGTGTTGCTGGGGTTTCGTAATGGCGTAAGTGAAATATTCGAACATGGATAGCCTGCGTCTCCAAGCAGTACACCTTGGTGTGTACTGGTTCTTGCTTCTAGATCAGTTTTGAGTCTAAAATTATTCCAAATATTTGAGTCGTGTAGTGAACCACGGGATCTTGCCATAATGTTTGTTACTTTGCAGTTAGCATCGGTTGTTCAGATTTTCAATTAAAAATCGAACTGTGGTCTTATCCAAGCGATATCTTGAATAAAGCTGATTTTCATCAAATTCTGCAAATGGATTCGCACGAATTTGATTGACTTTTTTCTTTCTTATGATTTCAAAATCTTCGAAAATCTCAAAATCTGCTTCCTCACCAAACACTTTTTTTGTAATTAATGACAAACTTAAAAAAAAAAACTATGCTTTAAAAATTTAAACGAATGATTTCCCCCTTTTAAAGTTAGACGACCACTTTAACGATAAAGTATACTTTAAGTCGTTTAAAAATAAGATAAAGTCGACTTTGAATCTAAAATTTGTTTTTAGAGTCGACTCCTACTTTAAAGTGGATTTAGAGTAGGGTTTAAATGTTTTAAAATTTGGGCCAATATATCTAAGGATATATTAAATGAGGAAAAACGATCAACGAATACCGAAAGTGGATAGACGTTAATGAAATTAGACGCCCATTTGGGTATACTTGACAGAGGGTGAGCGGTGCCCCTCATCCGCCAGTTGGATAAAAGCTGCAAAACTCAAAAGATCATAAAAATGAAACAATGTCTGTATAACGAATGGTTATACAGAACCAAAATGTGACACCAACCCCTCACCCAGGGGCAATTGGGTACCGCGGGTAGTGAGGATTTGCCACCTCACTAGTGGGATGGACCTTCGCGGGGGTTGTGGTTGTCTGAGTTTGGCCTCAGCTGCTGTTCGCAAATCGCGGTTACGGCTCTTCTTTCGGTGACTGAAAGTTGAGTGCATTTTCCGTGACCGGATAACGGCTCTTCTTTCGGTAAACGAGGGTTGAGGGCAGTTCCGTGTTTTGCCTGAATAGTAGTCTAGAATCAAACCAAGATGAATAAGGGCTGGCACTAATTCAATTGGTACTGGTGTGAATCCAGTTGCAGGGTACCCGCTTCTTTCTTTTGAAAGTTGAGGTGTGCGTTTGTAGCTGGTGGATCATCAGGGTGAATGTCAACACTTAAAAACGACACCTGTGTGAGTGGTCACACGTCAGATAAGGCTTAATTGCTTGGTGCTGACGTTAATCAATTCATGCTTCTGTATTCTAGATCCCAACTTTTATAGTATTGTGCTTCAAATTATCGCTGTAGTATGCTCCGTTAAGTGCGCTTTATGAAAATCTCGATTAAACCACAAAATCCTTACTGCGATAAATAAGAAAAACCCAATTTCTGACCTGTCACTTTTCAATAAAGTAATCAGCATAATTGATTTGCCTCCGCGATAATAAATGATATGAAAACCAATGCCCCTCCCAAATCAATTTGCTTAAAGCCTTACATTTACCCCAAAAAGAAAAAAAAACGAGATAAAAGAAAAAGAGACAATAAAAAGCATTGAATTCTACCTGCAAAATTTATTTCCTATTGTGGCCCATTTTGGGAATAAAATACCGACCCAAACACCCATTACGTGGTCTCGCAACCTTTTGACGATATTCTTCAGCCCCGAAGGAGAGTGAGATGCGACGCTTGGCGACGAACGACACTAACAAAAGCTAGTGTTGATTTATGTGTATTTTTGATGTAGTGCGAATCGAACACTGGAATGGTGAACGCAGATTGGATGTTTCTAAGTCAAATTGAAATTTATGTCGAGTGGCAACAAATGAGGCCAAAAGGCCAATAAATTCAACATGTTTTCTCCTTCCTGTCACCAAACATATATCAATTCCACCAAACAGATATAGAATTCTATGAGGACTCTCACTGTGGGTAAATATAAACAACGTTCTCTCTTGCTTTTCAAACCCCAACACCCAAGATGTTCACTTTTTTCTCTGTTGTTGTTTCTAAACAAAGGTTATCAGAACACAAATGGAAATTAGTTCGTGATAATTCTGACTTTGTACAATAAATCATGACAAAAGACAAGAGAGAGCATCCTTCCAAAGCAAACGAAGCCTCACAACGTCACAACAACAGGAGAAAAATAGACAAATCCCGAGAAATACATCCAATTACTTTGATCGGAATGATGCTGTTGTTCGGTGTATTAATAAGTCGAGTGTCAAGTGAGTTAAATCCTTTTGCAGAAGAACCAGTCAAGCCAAGTCAAGTTACACAACAAATAGCTTTTCCAATCAAATCAGTTGCGTATTGTAAATCTGAGCCCATATTCATTCATCTTTCCACATCATAAGTCATTGTGATCCATCAACATCATATGCCCAACCCAATCCGAGTTCGAAGAATCCACATCCGCATTCGCATCCTCACATCGTCGTTCTATTGTCTCATCTCCAGGGTTTTCTATTTCACTATAATAATAGTTGAGTAGAAAAAATAAATCAACATTATCCATCATATAGACACTAACAATGTTTTCTAGTTTTATCGGGTTGTGTGTGTGTGTGGCTTTTGTGTGTTTTGTTTGTATCCTTTAACTTGTATAAAAGCATCAACGAGTAACTATTGTCAAGCAAACAAAATAGCAACATAATGGAAAAAAAAATGAAAGGAAAGGATAAAATCGCATGTGTGTGGAATAGAGGAAAGAATTCCAAGAGACAAGCCCTCCCAGAGGAAAGGCTGACAGAAAACCATTAACATGTATTCTGTATCCAGTTCCTTCTAATTGGGCATTATGTTCCACCGCGTTGCACATCACCATACCGTGAGTCGTTTTCATTTCATCATTTAACTTCAATCAAAGTGACACACACTCGTTATCGTGATGTATGAGTTGAATCTATGCAGAAGAGCCTTTGGAAAGCATAAGCTCCTCAGAGAATAATTGTGTTTTGCTGTGCTGTTTTGCAGCCTTGTAATATCACCTCATTATTGTGTCTCATTTTGGAAATCAAAAATGCTACCTGCAGTTTTAAGCACGGCTAATTGGCATAAGATAGGGTGCTCACGCTTATTGGTTGTTTTGTAAGAGTTTCATAATATGCCACAGTCAAAGAGGCCACATAAGGAAACCAAGCTTCGGTAAACTTGTTTTGAATGAGACAGAACATTTATATTTTTTTTGTTATTAATCTGATGTATTTATGGGACGATCAGTAATTTTTATTGTAATTGTAAACGAGCAGCACATCTCAATAGACCAAATTTGGGACTTTGTTGTCATCTCACTAACTTTGTCAACTGTGACCTCGGATATTTCTTTTAAGTTTAAAACTACTGTTCATCCAAAAATATCTCATCATAAAGTCGCCACCTGTAAAGAATTACATCGACTTGGGTCCTATCTCTTGCTTCTCCTTTGTTTTTTTTTTTTTAACAGAAATAGAAACAGAAAGAAACTCTAAAAATGGCATAACTATGGGAAAACCAGATGCCACAAACATTTTTTAAATGGTAAATTTTTAGGCATCGTAAATCAAAGTGGTTAGCAGAAAACGCAAAAGTATACTCGCCGAGGAATCCCTGGCGGTTGGCGGTGGCAGCGGTGATGGTGCCACTATACCATCAAGCAGCAGCAGGAACCATTTTCATTTGTTTCCACTTATTTATTCTGTACTCTTGAATTTCAACTAAGCCTGGAATGAAAACTAACTATGAATCGGGCAGAACCACAATCTGTTTAAATTCCATCCTATTATTTTGAGGGTCTTTAGACCGAAAAGAATGGATGAGCTTTTTTGTGTACAAGCACAAACAGCTGTCATGAGTTTAATATTACTGATTTCTGTTAAGTGTTTGCATTGTTTGCCTTTTCTACGAGTAAATATTGCTGAATTCGCTATTGCTTTCTTGGTCTTGAATCTACACTTGATATGAATTGAATTTCTAATTTTATTTAAACAGCTCAAGGACACAATTAAAAGGTTGTTTTTACTTGCGACATATAGAATACTAGCATAACCCCTGCCCGCTTCGCAGGCTTTCGGCCCACAACGGTTGGGAAATTAGAGATTGGCAGGATGAAGAATACGGTAATCGATGGATAGGCAGAAATGAACAATATTCTTAGAAAAAGCATGCCTGTATTTGCTAATCTGATGAATAATCTATTCGTTTTTCAATTCTTTTACATAATTTTTTTAGTTAATTTACCCATTAAACATATCTTCCCTAAATTTAGCCCCTGAGAAGAGGAAAGGTAATAAGGATTTCGAAAGCAAGCCAGGTATAGGCATAAGTACCACATATTTTTAAAAATTGACCTTGCGTCTTATTTATTTTTCAGGGAATTCAAGTCGAACAGGAAACTAAAGAAGTATGCCGTTGACTTCTTCACGGCTAGTCTTGTAGTACTGTAAAGTTTAAGTTGATTGATGTCCCGAAACATAGTAATGCTCATACCGTCAGAGTAAAAAATGTGCACGACTGGGTCGTACGAACTTGCTCCTGCATGCTAAAACTAAATATTTATGATTACTTAAATTGCAAAAAGTAGTGTTAAAATAAGAGATATACTATAAGCAATTCTGATTACACTCTTACTTATAGCTTACACGTAACTCACAAAAAAAAACTCAATATATAAAAATAATTAGAAATAAGGAAAATTAAAATTTGAAAATGAACCTTGTAAAAACATTTCATTCCAAAAATTTAAATTCCAAACAAATTCAAACCTTATTCCTGATTTATTGAATTTTTTTTTTGAAAATCGTCGGAGCCGTTTTTTTTTAAATTAATTTTTTATATATAAAATTTTTCAAAAATGTTTTAAAATTAATTTGAGTATGCAGTTTTTAAGACCATGTAAATATACATATTATACTCCGACTTTGATTCTTAAAATTGATCCGTTTTTGAGATACAGAATTTTGAAAAAAAAAGTTAAAAATATTTTTTAAAAATCCAAAAAAAAATTTTAAATTTTTTTGAAAACACAATATTATTTGAACAATATATACGTACTTTCAAAAAAAAACTTACGCTGATCGGACTTTCAGTTTTCGAGAAAATCTAATAACAAAAAAACGGTTCTATGGGAGGTACCGTTTTGGAGCAATACAAAATTTTTTTTTTTACATAAAATACATGAATGTTTAAAAAAATTAAACTCAAGAAAGTTTAAAAAAATTCTATGGGGCCGTTTTGGAGAAAAAAAAATGTTTTGGTTTTTGGCCAAAAAAATCGTATGGTGGCTACCCTAAATTTTGATCTTAAAACAAAAATAAAAAAATTGGGATATGACTTTTTGCTCAAACCTCTAATTTTCAAATTTGAAGTCAATCGGACCAGTAGTTAAGGCTGTAGATGCCTGTAAACTTTCCGACAGACAGACAGACGGAATCGCCGGACCCACTTTTTTCGACTTCTCTATCATCGTAATGTCATATCTCATCCTCATCTCAAATTTTTTTTTTTTGTACGAATTCAATACTTGCCATATATTCTATATGTCGCAAGTAAAAAATGTGGAGGCAGTCCTGGTACAAAAATGCAAAAATGCAAAAATTCAAAAACTCCGTCTCGTTGTAAAATTTACTACATCGTTTTCATTTGTAATTGTGTCAAACCACTCAAACGACTTGTGGGCAAAAAATTATGCATATATTTGTCTAGTTCAAAATAAATTGTTGCATCGATTTTAGAAAGACTTTAATCTGTACCAGCCATTATTGCACTTCAAGTCAATGCTTCAATGTTTGGAAAGACATCTTGAATCAACTCATTCCGTGGATTTACATTAAAATAAAAATTATTTGGAAGTGGAATTCGGCCTTCAGAATCAAGTGAAATTATTCCATTTCCAATGTCCAATAGTGTCCGTGGCATAGTGGTTAGGTGCGTTGGCTGCTAAGCAGAACGCCGTGGGTTCGAGACCTACTCGTGCCCAAAGTTTTTTATTTCACCTTTCTCGAGTATTGCCTTTTGCTTGAGAAGCTGTTGGTATCGGCGTTAAATTGTAGGTGCCCTAACGTCTTCACACGTACCCAGAGAATTATTGATGAGAGTAGGCCACTTATGCCTTAGCTCTTCAAGATCTTTTGCGCCACTCTCTTTAATGTCCAATAATTGGCCAATGTAAGTTTTCTGAAATAGAAGTTTTTAAACGACTCCATACGTCTGCAGCAGTTGACCGTGGTATAATCGACAAAGTTTGTCCTCAGCAACAAAAAGATTCAGAGCTCCAAATTCTTTAAGTTGCGGTTGAAGGCTGCAAGTAAATTTTTGTGCGCCATTAGGCTCTCATCCCTCACAAATATTCGGCCATTACCAACTTTTTTGAAATATTTTGTAATGTCAGTTTTATGTCTAATAATGTGCTCACAACTCCAGAAGAAGAAAGAGCCAAGTCATTTTTTAATTTCAGATCATATTGATGCTAAAATTAAGGATAGCAAAAATGATTTCCCCATTCCACCGGGTGCATCACAAAAAAAATATACATACCACCACTCAGACTGATCACACCTTGCACATCTAATGGTGTCATATACATAGGTACTTTTGTTGATCGTTTAACTTCAGCTCAATAGTTTGCGCAAATATTCTGAATCCAATGCAATTTTATTATTGTCCTTAACGTAGTATTGTTGTCGAGCAACTAATTCAATTGTGGCAATGCTTTATTCGCAAAACGGTTTATTCGTAAGCAACTACTGGCACATTTAAATTTGAAAGCATTCAATTCCCCATCAGATTGACATTTGCAATGACTATTGACTCAAAGCTAAATGATGTCTGTTTGTGGCTTAAATTTGAGCACACCATGTTTTTCATTCAGACTGTGGAATACCTCCAGTTCGTTAGTGTTGATTAAATTTTATTAATGACACATTCCATCGACATTCAAACAAATAACAATATTATTAACAAATACGTACCCACTAAAAATAAATAAGATATAAATACATATTTTCATACTCTAGAAATATCATATATCGAAACAACGTTTGCCGGGTCAGCTAGTTCAAATATAATTTCCTAGGTTCAATGACATTTTTACGAAATACAAAATTGTTAACATTTTTTAACAATTGAACTATTTGTGATTTGGAAAGCGTACATTTTATTTTTGCTAAACCGTCTACCCTAAAACCTCTTGCATTTAGAGTAAAAAGTAGGAAAATCGGTCAACCAGTGTGCCCGGTTAGCGAACGAACACAAAAATTAGGCTGTTCTTTTATATATATAGACAGATATGGCAAGTATATTGGATTCGTAAGAAAAAGTTGAGATTTTGATCAAGTAACTATGACATCACGATGATAGAGAAGTCGAAGTACGTATATATTGTACGTATATATTGTCTAAATAATCAGCCCAATTCTAAATATTCCCCAGGAATAGTACTCCCTTTAAAATGGTGCTCTCCCTTATTTTGAATTACTCGGAGCGGGAACAAGAATTCTGATTGTTCGAAAAAGCAAATTGGCAATATTTGTCATAAGAAACGAGAGGAAAGAGCTGCCAGAAGAGTGTGTTTAATTCTTTGGAGTTGCCAGAATGGCTGTGTGAATATTTGATTTTTTTTTACATTTTAATAAATATTTTGGTTTTAAAATTTCAAAAATGTTTAAGAGTTAATGAAAAAAGGCTTGTTGGGTGTGCCATTACTCATTATCAGTGCCCAGATTCCTTTGCAAATACATATTTTTTCTTGGCACCTTTGGAAGTAAATGAATAAATTACTGTTTCAAAATGGCATTCAACAAAATTTTGGCTTATTGAGCATATTTTCAGAACTAGTGTATATTTTCCGTTTGTATGTTTTTTTTTTTTTAACGGCAGCGCCTTATATGGTCAAAGTTGATCTCACTTAGAAAATTGTTTACCCAAAAATGATTGATATCACATGGACTGCACAGAGTCGCTGAAGAATTAAGATCAAGCCTTAAAGATGTTGACACTTTAGCGTCAAACGGGAAAAAAATATATGTAAAAGAGTTAGATGACGTTGATACCATTGATAAAAACCATTTAGATTTCATAAGTCCGAATTATGGTTTCTGAGAGAAACTATCGTTTTACTACCATGGAGTATAAATTTATTTAACAGACGGAGCAATGTCAAAAATAAATTAAGTAGAATCTTCATTGGGTCAATCTTTTTCGAAGCAAAAGAAAGTGTCGTGAAAAAAAATAAGGCTTTATGAAATTAAAAACCGTCTCCACAGACTTATCGTTAAATACCAACGATGAGATAATGAACTATGTTCAATATTCAATTAATGATATTTTAGGTCTGTTCTTTTACTACTTTTAAACTGCCGAAAACTCCCAGATTCTCCCACTTTTCTGTTCTAACGGGTGATTTTTTAGCTGGTTTGGTTTTGGCAACACTGGACAGCTGACGTGTGTTTAGTACCTTGTGTCACTGTCAAACAGCTTCAGTTTGGTTTGCAATTTAACTATGGATCGTCTTACAAATGAACAACGCTTGCAAATTATTGAATTTTACTATCAAAATTCGTGCTCGGTTCGAAATGTTCATCGTACGCTGCTTCCATTTATGGTTGGCATTCTCGACCTTCTGAGCAGTCTATTCGGAAGATTGTGACCAAATTTCGCACCAAATTTACTTTGTTGGACATTAAATCACCAAAAAGTTTACGTACTGTGCGTAGTGAAGAAAATATTGCGGCCATATCAGCTAGTGTGACAGAAGACCGCGAAATGTCGATTCGGCGCCGCACACTGGGGATTTTGCGGAAAAAAGTCTTAAACATAAAATTTTGAAAACAGAATTTGTGATGATATTTTCTGATTCCAGAATAAAATCTGCACCTAAATCAGAAATCCAAAAATTATTGAAATCGGACCATTGGTTTCGTTTTTATAGCTTTCTAAAGACATAACTTGTCAGTGGTATTGATTATATGGTAAAAAAGCACTAAAGTGAAAACTTTTGTTTTTGTTTTTTGGTTTCGCCCCAATATTTTTCTTAAAGAACTTTATTGTCTCAATATTAAACCGAAGAAAAAAATGATTTTCCAAATTTGGTTTTCATTGTATGATTATTTTAAGAAAGCACTAAAAAATTTGTAATTTTTTTTATATTTTTGGACATACAATTTTAGCTACATTTGCCTACAGTCAGAGACTTGTGTCATCTCAATCCTTTCAAGTTTATCTTTCGATAGGTACCAAATTTAGGTGCCACCAGGTGCCACTCTGTATTTTATTGCAGATGGAAAACTGCAATTAGTTACAAATAAACGATAAAAATGGTTATAATTTCAAAAAAAGTTTTGTTTGCGTTACGAAATCTATTTTAGTAAATTATTTTTGCATTTTTGACGAAAATATGGAAGTACGTCAATAGTCAAACAATATTTTTAAAAAAATCCACTAAAAATTTGACCGGATGAACCGCCATTTTGTTTTTAATGAATTTAAGAAGCTGCTCATAGCTGGCTCAATTTTGACGATAGAAAAAAATCACCTTCGACAAAGTTGTAGAAAATTTAATTTCCTATTAATTTGTAAAAACTTTTTTTTCTTAAAACTTATCGTTTAAGAGCTATGGTACATCTTTGGCTAACAATCGCATTTTTTTCTTAAATTCGACGAAAAGCTCTCTTATCTATACTAATGCATTTGAATATAATACAAAATAAGTAAAAGAGAGTAGATTAGCGAAACAAAAAATTGTTGCATGTAATGTTTCACTTTTAGCAAATCTACTACAAAAATTTACTCATGATAATTTGACCTTGGCTCAAAGAAAAATGGTCCGTTATCTTCTGCAAACACAATTATTGAAATCTTTTGAAGTCAATAATTTGTGGAAAAGTGATTTCGAGATTTTCTTGATTAAAAATAATTATTGATCCATAATGGTAAGATGTATTTTCCCTGTTGGAACATTGTCTGAAGAGGCTGAAGAATGTCGGAATAATGACTATACAAAATACCGACTTAGACATTCTCGGAAATGTAGCCGCATTGCAACAAATCAGGACGTAATGAACCGATTGATGGTGACATCTGACCCCTTAATCTCAAACCTCACCCCTTCTTTTACCATGAAAAATCATGATCAATTAAGTGAAGAAGTTATGGCTCTTCTACAAGACTAAAATTTCAATAAAATGCAATAAAAGTGTTTTTTTTTTTGTATTTTTCCACTATACTTTCTTGTGTTTCATTTGATATCTGTATTTGCGATTACTAATATTACTACAATAGCATTTTTGTCATTTTTTAATGAATTTATTTAATTTTTTTATAATTCTGCATAAAAAAATTTATTTGTTTTTAATATTAAGGGGCGTGGCAGTGGGCGGTAATTCAGAACTTTGATTTCTTACGTGCCAAGTTATCATTCCTGAAAATTTCATCCAAATCCATCAAGTGGTTCAGTTTTAATAGAATTTTTTCCGCACTCCCATACTAATTTCCCCAGTGTGCGCCGTTCCCAGCAGTTAGGCCTTTGTTACAGCACTACGTGGAAAATTTTGCGGAAGGATTTGGGCATAAAGCCTTTTAAGATACAGCTGGTGCAAGAACTAAAGCCAGCCGACCTACCACAACGCCGAATTTCTGGTGAATGGGCTCTTGGAAAGCTGGCCGAGGATCCGCTTTTTTATCGAAAAATTGTGTTCAGCGATGAGGCTCATTTTTGGTGGAATGGGTACGTAAATAAGCAAAATTGCCGCATTTGGAGTGAAGATCAGCCAGAAGCATTGCTACAGCTACCAATGCATCCCGAAAAGGCCACTGTTTGGTGCGTTTTATGGGCCGGCGGCATTATTGGGCCATATTTCTTCAAAGATGATGCGAATCGCAGCGTTACTGTCAATGGTGAACGCTACCGAGCGATGATAACAAACTTTTTTTTGCCCGAAATGGAAGTTCTTGACTTGCATGATATGTGGTTTCAACAAGACGGTGCCACATGCCACACAGCACGTGAAACAATGGCGCAATTGCGAGGCGAGTTTGGTGAACAGTTAATTTCACGTTTCGGGCCTAGATCGTGCGATTTGACACCATTAGACTATTTTTTGTGGGGGTATGTCAAGGCTAATGTCTATAGGGACAAGCCCGCTTGGATTGACGCACTAGAAGCCAACAAGCCGGCCGATATGTGTGAAAGAGTATGCCACCGGATGGGCTACCTGAGACGCAGCCGCGGTCAACATTTGCATGCAATTATCTTTAAACATTAAATTGCAAGGTTCAAACTATCGATTCAAATAAATATTTCATTCATTTTTTTGAATTTTTTGTGTTTAAAAAAAAAAGAGTTCTAAACCTCTTAAAAAATCACCGTTTATTACTGCTGATTTTTGAAAGTTGTTAACTTTTGAAGGAGAAAAATATTTCCCCTATCTTTCGATTTTAGCCACACAAATTTCTTGTGGCAGATTTTTTAAGTTCTGTCAAACCGTAAGAAGTGCATTGAATTTTTGTTGATTTTGTGCATTTGCGAGTTTTTACAGAACTGCCGAAAAAGTAAAGGAACGGACGTTTTACGGCTAAAAAACTACTCCCTTACTTCTGTTGACGTGGAGACGTCATTTTCCACGTGTAAAAGTTTTTGAGACCAAATCGATAAGGTTTTTGTTTTGAAAATCTTAAGAAAAATTGTATGACAAACAAAAAATGTTTACAAAATTTAAAGGGATAGAATTAATTACTATTTTTTTCTTATCTAAACTTCCTGAATTTTATGTTTTATGTTTATTTAATTTAAAAATTCATAATTATATGCTTATATGGGGTATGATTTGTTTCGCCTCAAATATCTCGTTTTTGATTATTTCGTCAAAGTCGCTTCGCCATTTACTTGTTTCGTATTTTTGTTGTTTTGTTTTTTATTTGTTTTGTTTTCGTTTAACAACATATAAATCGCTATATTATCGTTTTTGGTTTATTTTGTTTTTGTTCACTTCGTATTCATATTATTTTGCCTTTCTTTTATTTGGTCTTAAGTTCACTTGGCCTTCTATTATTTCGTCTTTGTTCACTTTCGATTTTCGCCAATCGTTTATTTCGTTCTTTTTCTTTGTGGATGTTAAGAGCCCAAGGGCGTTAAAATTCGATTCACAAAGAAAAAGAACGAAATAAACGATGGGCGAAATAATTAAAAAAAATTATACACCAGATATTTTGGAATTGATTGCTTACCTATTGGGCAAATTTCTGTAAAAATTCTTATCATCGATCCCAATAACATTGAAAAAAACAACTTTGAATCAAAATAAACAAAAGGCGAAACAACCGTAATCGTGATAAAATAAAACCAAATAACTCACTGCACTTTTAACGGAAAAGCAAAAGAAACAAATGCGAAGTAATAGTGGGGCGAAGAGATCGAATAACTAAGTAAAAAATAACAAAAAAATGTGCACGGCTGGGTCGTACGAACTTGCTCCATGTAATTGCAGGTGCATTGGTTTTCAAATGGAAAACTGTAAAATTTCAAAATCGGTTTTCGAATTGAAAATAGAAAGTTCTTGATGAAAATCTCGGAAACCTCATTGCTTTTTATAGAAAAAGTTATTAATTTTGTATTGCGAATTCGCAAAATTCAGCGAGAGCACGAAGATAATAATTATAATTCTAAGGTTGCTCTGAAAGATGCGAGACGAGGGTCGCAGGGTCGGCTAGTTTAAGCATAAATTGCGAAAAAAAATATTATTCATCGATAACAGAAAATATGTTATGTGCCAATAATTTGCTCTAATCAAAATTGAAAATTAGCTCAAGCGGATTAACAGGGTGTGTCAGTAAATGTCGATGGAAAAACATTGACAGATTTCAACCACTTTGCGTCGTAAAACAAATTTTGGAAAAGATATTGCATTACAGTTGTAACCATGAATCGGTTTATGCCCACAAAACACGCGAAAATACTGACAAAGTTCATTGAATGTAATCGTTAAGTTGCTGCAATACAGCGAGCCAAACGTATCGTCAAAACTATAGCGGTCGTTCTGAGCGTGATGACGCGACGCGTCAGGGGGGGGGGAGATATTGACTGGCTTTTTTTATAATAAGCACGCACTTAAGGGGTTTCATTCCCTTTTTATGCCAAAACACAGTGCGAGGTTATTGAAAATGGGGTACACGAAGAGGGTTTAGGATGAGGTGTCAGTTAACATTGGCTTTGAATTCCTGCACATAGCAATGACTGGGGAAGACAGAGTGTGGAAGAAAGTTCCACATCCGCGTAGTACGGCTAAAGAACGATTCTCTGAACATGACCGTACGACCGAAGTTGTGCTCGAGTGTGAACTGATGCGCATTCCTGGAGGCACGGGCTACCGAGATCGCCCAATTTAATAGTACCAGGCTTTTTCTTGTAGAGATTTTATTTTACGACAGGGACTATTAGATGTATCAAGAAAAAGGATTGGATTAAAGGACAACTTGTTCTATTTGAACGACACACACCTATTTAATTTAAAATTTATTATTAGTAGTTGAGAACAAAACTGTTTTGAAAACATAAAATATGAAATATATATTATTATTATAATGATCGATTGAGCAGAAGGACCTATTGTTTATTTTCAAATTGAAATTCTTCAATATTAAGGCGTTTCTAACATCAGAAGTGGGATCTGACCAAACATTTGGACAGCAATAAATCTATGTACTAATTAATTTTAAACAATCCTTGCATCTTTTTAACTGGCCTTTAGATTCTAGGAAAATCAATTGAAAAAAAAGATAAAGAAAAAGAAGAGCATTTAAAAAATAGAAGAAGAAGAACATTTTACATTTTTGTTAACAAGCCTTTAATAAAAGAATCATTTCGAAGATATCTCATAATCGTGGTCAACCAATAAATATTTCTCATGGTTCTGAAGACTCATCTCAAATCCTTAATAATTTGATTCAAGCTCTACCATCACAAGGGTCAGGTGACCATGTGGACTTGCTATTTTTTAAACCTGAAACTAACGATTTAGTTAAATGGGTGAGTGTAGTTGAAATGATTAAAAATGAATTGGGTTGGTCCGATGTACAGGCTTTGTTGAAGCTCTATTTGATATTAAGAATCTACTGTAAATTATTGGTTTTATATACCAAAATTGTTTGTTGTTAATATTTCCATGAAAATTTTCATTCTATCTTAAGAATCTGATTCAAATAGTTATTTTTAAGCTTTGATTTTTAATTACATTTTCCAATTGCTTATGGGCCGAGAGACGCTGGCATAAATAATATCTGGAATTTGATTTTTAAAGATTTATTTAAAGGAAAAAATGGCATCTGCGTGGATCTCTGGAATTGAGAAGCTCAAAGACAGGGAAAATTACGAAGAATGGAAATTTGCTGTCTAAAATTTTCTTGTTCATGAAGACTTATAGCATTCTGTAACCGGGAAAAGAAAAAAAAATAGCAAAAACAAAATCCAAACTAATTTTACTCCTTGAACCTATCAATTGCGTCCATATTAAAGCGCGAAAACAGCCAAAGATGTTTGGGACCGACTGGCGGCAGCCTTTGCTGATAATGGTTTATCGAGGCGTGTTGATCTGCTTAAATCTTTATTGAGCATCAAGTTGAAGACGTGTGGCTCTGTGGAATCATATATGTTAATCAAATGATTTCATCTGCCCACAAATTGAATTCGATTGGTATGGAGGCATCAGACGAATAGGTTGGATCTCTTTTATTGGCTGGGCTAGACGATAAATAGAAGCCAATGATAATGGGGATTGAGAGTTCGGGGGTCAAAATAACAGCTGATGCAATAAAAATGAAACTTTTGCAAGATGTCAAGGACGATGACGATGAGTCAGTAGCTGATGGAATGGTATATTATGGTCGAAATAATGCGAAGCGATCTTCCCATACAAGTCAACGTAATTCAGGTGGGCCTAAATGCTATAAATGTGGTTGAATTTGGGCATATGGCTAAAAATTGTACTTCAAACCATAATGCATCGGAGAGAAAATTCAGGAATCGTAAACATGGCAAACAAGTTTTGTTTACATCGCTTATGGCAAGAACTAATTTAGAAAATGTGACTGATTGGTTTATCGATGGGGCTTCACAGCAAATGACGTATCGTAAAGAAAAGTTGATGAATGCGTCTAATGTCAAACATGAAGAGGTAACAGTTTCAACTTAGATGTAGAAGCTAGAGGTGATGTAGAACCCGAAATCCTGGTCGAGGGTAAGCCATTGATAACAGTAATCAAAGATGTATTATATATACCAAATTTGTGCGCCAGCCTTTTGTCAGTTAGCCAAATTACAAAATATGGTTATGATCTTGAATTCAAATGCGATAAATATACAATAAGGGATGGAAGAAGATAACTTGCTACTGGTAGTCGAATCAATGGGAAACTTTATCGATTGGATCGCCCAATTTCAAGAACAAATTCAATCAATATGTTAGTTGACCAGAAGCTCTCGTTGGAACTGTGGCATCGAAGACTTGGACACTCAAGTTATGAAATTCTTAATAAGATGCGAAAAGGCTCTATAACAGAGATGCATTTTGTCGGTTCGAAAGCACAACCGTGCATAAAATGCATTGAAGGTAAGCAGTCCAGAAAGCCGTTCCCAATATCAGAATCAAAATCAAGCGAGATATTAGAACTGGTACATTTTGTTATTTGTGGACCTATTGAAGAACATCACTTCTGTAGATTGTATAACGGCGACGACGAACAAAATACCGCCGTCAGACAGGAGCCTTTCATCGGACACGATGATAGCCAACAATTCCGTGAACCCGACCTAGAAGAAGTGAAAACCGCAATATCACGGCTGAAATCCAACAAAGCCGCTGGAGCAGATGGACTAGCTGCTGAGTTGTTCAAAGCAGCAGGCGACGAGCTAGATAGGAGCATGTAGCAATCATCTGTAAGCTATGGTCAGAGGAATGCATGCCCGATGAATGGAACCTCAGCATTGTTTGCCTGATCCTGAAAAAGGGAGCTCCTCTAAACTACGCCAACTATAGAAGAATAAGTCTACTAAACATCGCCTACAAGATCCTCTCTGCCGTAATATGTGAACGTCTGAAGCCTTTCGTCAACAACCTGATTGGTCCTAATCAATGTGGTTGTGGCTTCAGGCCAGGAAAGTCAACCATCGACCAAATTTTCACGTTGCGGCAGATCCTGGAAAACACCTATGAACTCCAAATCGATACCCACCACCTTTTCATCGATTTTAAGGCCGCGTATGAAAGCATCTACAGAGACGAACTGTACAAAGCTATGTCTAGTTTTGGCATCCCTGCCAAGCTCGTTCGGTTGTGCAAAATGACGATGGAGAACTCACGCTGCTCCATAAAGGTTGGCAACGAGCTTACGGAATCTTTCGACGTCAAAAAAGGGTTCAGACAAGGCGATGCACTGTCATGCGATTTCTTTAACATCGTTCTTGAGAAGATAGTGCAGAACCCCAACGTCAACACCAGAGGCACTATCTTCCAAAAATCTGTTTGTCTACCTAGGCTCCGCTATAAACACGGGCAATAACACCAGCGCGCGCCGAGATCAGACGAAGAATAACTCTTGCTAATCGCTGTTTCTTTGGGCTAAGAAAGCAATTGAGTGGAAAAGCCCTCACTCGAACAACTAAGGTAAAACTGTACAACACACTCATCATCCCAGTCCTGCTGTATGGTGCAGAAGCATGGACCCTGACAAAATCGGATGAAAGTGCCTTAGGCTGTTTCGAGAGGAAAGTTCTTCGGGTCATCTTTGGCCCCGTGTGCATTGAAGGGGAATGGCGAAGAAGATACAACAGCGAACTTTACGGGTTGTACAACGACATGGACCTAGCCAGAAGGGCAAGGTCCAGAGACTCAGATGGCTCAGTCATTTAGAGCGAATGGACACCAATGCTCCGGTCCGGAAAGCCTTCGACACTATTCCCGAGGGACGCAGGAGGAGAGGAAGACCGCGACTCAGGTGGCGCACTCAAGTGGAAGAGGACCTCAATCAACTTGGAGTGCAAAACTGGAGACGACTAGCTAAGGATCGAGCTAGCTGGCGGAGCCTGTTGATTGAGACCCAAGTCCACAACGGACTGTTGCGCCACCTTAAGTATGTAAGTAAGTTCAGGAAAATACTCTGGAGCTACCGAAGGTTTTATTGATGGGAATGATTTTTGGGCATTGATTGCTACAGGAGCAGATCTGTCTCTTATATCCGAAAAGTTTCAACATGTATTCCAGGACAAACTTTTGAATTGTAATATATTGCGTAAAGGTATAGCTAATCATGCTTCAAAAAAAAATTCAAGGACACACAAGAATATCTGACATTGAAACCGCTATATCAAAATTTTATTGTTCCCAACGGATGTCTAGAGTATGATGTTTTTATTGGACGAAATTTATTTGAAGATCATAGTCTAGCAACTATAACGACAACTTCCAGGAATACAGACTTTCAGAACATGTCGGATCAAAAATTTCCGAAGTTTTGGTTCCTTTCCAAACAAAATACAAAAGATTTTGAGAGATTTTTCTGAAATGATAACGGATGGTTATAAAATTGGGAAAGTCAATAACATCAGTCTTAAAATAAGACTAGAAAAAGAATAATGTCTTACTCACCTTATCGGCTTGCAGTTGATGAAAGAAAAGCGGTTCATGACATTATTTCTGTCCTTGAAACAAACCAAATAATTCGATCAAGTGAGCCTCCATTTGCAAGTTCCATAATTCTTGTTAAGAAAAAAAGATGGGTCCTACAGAATGTGTGTCGATTAAAAAGAGTAAGACAGAAACACGATTAAAAATCGTTATCCTCTTCCACTGATTGATGATCAACTTGACAGGTTGGGTAAAAGTAGATTTTTTTACATCTTTGGATATGGCATCTGGGTTTCACGAAAAACCCATTGATGAAGAATCAATTCACGTACTTTCGTGACTCCTGACGGTCACTTTGAATGTTTAAGAATGCCTTTTGAGTTAGCAAATGCTCCAACCGTTTTCCAAAGATCAATAAATCTTGCCTTAGGGTCATTGAAGGATACGATAGCTCTTGTATATTTAGATGATCTTCTGATTCATAGCTGTACTTACAAAGAAGGTCTTGTAAATCTTCACATGGAATTGAAAGCATTAAAGATTGCAGGATTCTCTTTGAATATTAGAAAATATCGATTTCTTCAATCAAGTTTGAAATATCATGGAAGAGAAATATCAGGTGAAGGAATAAGACCAAGAAAACAGGTTTTGATTGAAACACCTATTCCAAAATCTATTAAGCAAGTCCGACAATTTGAATTTTCTTCGAAGACCGGTTCGAAAGGGAAGTAGCTTAGCTCATGTTGATTATCTTAGTCGAAAGCCAGTTGAGGTTATTCGACGAGTTAAACACAAAGATTGAGCATATTATATTGAACAAAAAGAAAATGAAGAAATACAACATATTTTGGAAAAATTAAAAACTGAAAGTCTTGATGCTAATCAATATAAAGAACATAATGTAATGTTGTATCGGAAACAAATGAATCAAGGTGGTACTACGAATATACAATGGATTGTTCCAAAGCAAAGCCGTTTGGGACTGTTACGAATTTTTCACGATGAACAATGTCATGTTGCTTTTGAAAAGACATACGCATCAATTGCGGAACATTTTTGGTTTTCACGTTTGAGAAATTTTGTTAAAAACTATGTCAAACACTGTGTAACCATTTGAAACTTTGCACATGGATTGTCTTGGCCCACTGCCAATATCAAATGAAGGTTTTGAGCACATTTTAGTGATAGTTGATGCTTTTAAGAAATATTGTATTCTGTCTCCTATGAAGACTGTTACTACAGTTTTTTTTTTTTTTTTTTTATAATATGCACGCACTCAAGGGGTTTTTATTCCCTTTTTTATGCCAAAGCACAGTGCGAGCGTTAGGGAAAGTGGGATAGACGGAGAGGGTTAAGGATGAGGTGAAACTAGAAACAAAATACATGTTCTTTCACTTTTTGGTACCCCTAAAAAAATCATAACCAAAGTTTCAAAAGCACAGTTGAGAGCATGGCCTTTGCAATGGTCTATATCTTGTGACATGAAAGAAATATTGGAGTTTCTAAATTCTGAAGATGAGATTAACAGTATGAATCCAGGTTTGATACCTATAGTGGTTGTAAAATTTGGTGATGACTGAGGTCACACCAATGATGTTGGTCTCCATACCGTTAGTGTTGGAGTCAGGTGTTGGTTGCGATCACACCAGTGATGAATTTGATAATTGGTCTCTATACCGTTAGTGTTGGAGCCAGGTGTTGGTTGCGATCACACCAGTGATGAATTTGATAATTGGTCTCTATTCCGTTAGTGTTGGAGCCAGGTGTTGGTTGCGATCACACCAGATTTTAAAGAACCAGTCGTTGGTTGTTATATGAAAGAATTGGTTGTAGAAATTAAATTTTATTTTATTTTTAGATCTGATGATATTGTCTGAGGTGCCGAGAACCTCACCAGCGTCTGGTGGGCCGTATTAGATGTATCAAGAAAAAGAATTGGATTGAAGGACAACTTGTTCTATTTGTTTGTTTAATTTCAAATTTGATATTAGTAGTTGAGAACAAAACAGTTTTGAAAATATGAAATTTGAAAAATATATTTTTATTATAACGATCGATTGAGGAGAAAGACCTATTGTTTATTTTCAAATTGATATTCTTCAAAATCAAGCCGTTTCTAACAGTAACAGTACCAACATTAAAATTTAATTTATTTTTGTAAAGTCTAAAATCTTTATAAGATCAGTTGTTTATGGTGGCACTACAGTCCAGGTCGGCGACAAGTGTATTATCAAATAAACGTCTCCAGCCAGCCCGGTCCCAAGCTAGCTGTCTCCAGTTACGCACGGCAAGTGGCGGTATTCCTCTTCTGCAACGTCCTTCTGGGTTGGATTCACAGACTCTACGAGCCGCAGCATTGTTTTCCATTCGCTCTACATGTCCCAACCATCGTTCGACCTTAACTTTTCTGACAAGGTCGGTGAAAAAATCGTACAGTTCTTGGTTGAAACTTCGTCTTTATTCTCCATTTATGCAGACAGGACCAAAATTCACTCGAAGAATTTTTGTCTCAAAGCAGCCCAAAGCGTTTTAATCGGATATCATCATGGTGCATGTCTCTGCACCATACATTAGGACCAAGATGATGATGGTTTTGTAGAGTGTCACTTTAGTTGCTAGGGAGAGGACTTTACTACTCAACTGCCTTCTAAATCCAAAGAAGCAGCGATTGTCAAGAGTTGATAGCGGATCGCAGGTAGACGAAGTCCTTAACTAGCTCGAAGTTAAATATGTCTGTGTTGACGTTTGCTCCAGGTTGTCCTTTCTTGTTGACAGCACTAACTTGGTTTGCCCTCGTTAACCGCTAGACTCATTTTCCTGGCTTCTGCCTCAAAGCTCACGAACGCTTCACTGACATCATGCTGTGTTCTTCCAATTATGTCAATATAGTCTGAGTATCCTAGTAGCTTAACGGACTTTTGAAAGATCGTGCCTCTGGTATTGAGATTGGAGTTTTGAACAACCTTTTCAAGAATGATGTTGTAACGTTAATTGTTGTTCCTAGTCCACAACTTCATTTGATTCCACTGAACCACAGGAATCTCAAAGACGCTCAAAGAAGGTGCACAAAGTTGTCCAGTCAGCAGAGTGCGGGTAGGCACGCTAGCGAAAGTCCAATAGACTTGCTCGTTGGTGGATAGGGATCTTGCATTTGCCACTGGACTGCCGTACACTTATAATCGTGCCTAAATATATATTTCCTTTCTATAAAAAAACTAATGCTGCTATTCTCATCACCAAATTCACACAACCTTCACCTTTCGTTCATAACTATAAAATCGGCCTAGCTACTGAGAACCACCCACAGGTAACTACTCCAGGTAGAAACACCATGGTTATCGCACCACTCGATATTTTATCGCGATAACCCCTAACTTAAAATCAAAGTTAATTAAATCTGACTTTTCATTCCACTGCACTTCCCTTTAGCATCCCACTTCCATAAACTCACTCACCAAAGCTTATTCGCACGACATTATGTATGTCCATAACAGGCAAAATTCCAATAAATCTAACATGGTTTGTTGAAAGATCAAAAAAAAAGAAAGAATTATGTTATACATGTTCTAATAGTCTACATAGAAAATAATAGAAATAATAAAGTTTAAAAGAAATACAGATTCAACAAAAAAATAAATGTTCACTGTGGCGAATACTTATGATTCGTTGGTACTTAATTTTAAATAATCCTCAATACGTGCTTCATATGCATAGTAATTTTTAACATTCTTTAAGTACCGCGTTGAACTTGATCTAACCCTTGGGCTAGCTCATTATAAACACGAAGCTTAAAATAACTCTCCAATTTCTTTTGAAATACCTATTAACATTAAGCATAAGGTTATCCAAAAGTAAAATAACTAAAAATTAAATAAAAATATCCAAAGTAAGTTATAATTTGTTTTTGTGTTATTTAACACTGCAGTTAGGCTGCGTTCGTCAGTTCCATTAAGTGTTTGAACAACGGTAGCAACTAAGAGGTGCTTCCAACAATGGCTTTTTCCGTCAATTCCTTTATTTGGCTCGAGTAATAGCTATTTCACGGGTGCCAAGCGGTAATTTATTTTTAAAAGTTCATTCACCTTCTCCTAAACTTTTCTCTCATGTACGTTTTAATTAATGTAGAAATTTCTAAGTTAATGTCATCATGGCAAATGAAAATATAAATGAATAAATAATCGATATCACTATCTCCCGTTATAATATAAATTAGTTCTCGATTTAAGACATACAAAAATCACTATGTACATGCAATCAATTATATTAAATGGGTTATCTTAACCGTTTGTTAACTGACCTTTCTAAATTTTCCTCATATATGATCAATAGCACGGAGTCGTACGAAATCCCCAAAAGACAAAATCACCATGGGGACAAAATTTCAAAAAAAAATCCAACTTGCCAATATCTCCACGACAAAATCTCCACGGAAAAAATCCCCAAAGAAAAAATAATTTTTGCCAAAATCTCTTTCAAATCTCCAAATCTCCAATATTCAGGTACGTCTACTTACACCGTTCCTCTAAACAAAGTTCATTTTAATTGATCTTTTTATTTATTTTGAATAAAATGAATTGCATTTAAAATGAAATACACGTTTATTTCTTAAACAACTTTAACTAAATACATGCGATTAAATCGCGCGATTTAATCGCATGATTCACTACTTGAACATATTTGTTTTGGAGATTTTGTCCATGGGAATTCTCTCTTTGGAGATTTCGCTGCTGGAGATTTCAGTTTGGAGATTTTTGGTTTGGGGATTTTTGTTTGGGAATTTTGGCTTGGGGAACAACGTCACCAACCCTCAATAGCAACCATTCATATGTTATCAAATATTTTTAATAAGACATTTGTTTAGGACTCACCAGAATCTCTCCACCAGCGTAGTGGTGCGCACGACTTGGTTGGGGTAATATGTGATGGTTTAGAGTTTCTTTCTGAATTTCAATTATTTTACCAAAGCAGGTAAGTACGTGTAGGTTATTTGTTGCTAGGCACTTGTGAAGTAGCCAAATGCGCCTACCCTTGTCCACCCAGCCAACGACAACCAGGTTCGATCGACGACGTCTGGCAATGCGCAAAGGCCAAGAAAGTTTATGTATTCATGTTTTGCCTACGGGGCCCTGGAAGCTTCGCTTCGCTGGTTCAGTAAGGTGGCTGGCTGGTGTAATATACGTCAACGACGACGACTCACGTGCCTTGGTGACAAGTTCGATGGCACCAGCCAGCAGGTGTTTTACGAACTTGCGTAGGACCAAAAAAAAAAAAACGTTCCTATGCACCAAAGAAAATTGTTTATATTCAACTAGCAAAATCCCTGCCGGCTTCGCAGGGCTTCGCAAACAACGGTCGTGAAATCGGATTGGCTGGATGAAAAATACGGTATTCGATGGATTTGAACATTATTCCTAGAAATACGATGAAGAATCTATTGGTTTTTCAATTATTTTATATCAATATTTTAGTTCTTGTACCCATTAAACATAAAAGAGTTTAGGCAGTTTACCCTAACTTTGACAGCAAGCCAGGTGGGCATATTAAGTATACATACTTTCAACCCCCTTCAGGATTGCACAGTGTTTTAAATTTTCTTAAAACCATCAATTCTTGCGAGACTATGAAGTGCTGCAGTAAATATATTGAAAAATAAAAATATAAATTTTATTTTCTTACCTGTTTTAGATTTTCCCAAGTATCATAAAATGAGGTTTTATTTTGTAATTTTTTTGGTCATAAGGCAAAAAATGTTTTTTACGCATTATTTGAAAAAAATTGACCTTAAAGTCAAAATTTTGTTCGTGCAAGAAAAATTGAATACCATTTAAAAATTGACCTTAACATGAGTCAGGGAAGGGTTAACCAAAGTTAGATGCCCATCAAATTAGCACTACCACTTTAGAATTTTCAAAAAGGAGATAATTATGCAATTGCAGTGAATTTGTCGTAAATTTGTAGTGAAACAAAACAAATTTGTCGCGTACTTATTTTGAAAGTTAGCCCCTGGTAGTGCTAACTTGATGCGAAAGTTAAATTAGCTAAGCTGGACATCCGAACCGAAAACTAAGTATGCAGATAATTGTTTGGGTTAAGGAAAAACAAAACTTATATTACGTTTCCACTGAACGATAATCTAGATTATCTTCCAGTTTGATTAAAAATAATCTAGTGGTGTTTCCACTGCATTTTGTAAGATTAATTCTTACATTCAGAATCTTGGTTACAAAAACTGTCCATTTGAAAGTTTTTTTTCGCACAAAACTGCAAGGATGACCTCCAATAAAATTAAAATGTTGTTCTCAATGAAGAAAAAAAAATAAGTTTTCTGATTTAACTATGTTCTTTCTTAACAGAAAAGCAAATAATATACCAACTTTTATTAAAATGTTTTTTTCCATTTTCAGTTGTAAATCCATTTTCCTGAACAGATGGAACAAAAATTTTGCTTAACCAAAAGTTTTTAAGGCAACAAAAATTTGTAAACTGTTTACCTTCATTTTTTTCTTTTTATTTCCTTTTTGTTCAGCCCTTTGTATATCTACTACTACAAATGTATACACAAAAGTTCAGTCTGACAAGAAACTGTTTTTTCTCTCTTTCATCCACCGTTGTGGAAATGGGAAAGTGAATCCGTTCAGCACAGTTCCAGTCAAGTAGATTATTTTGAAATCTTGAATCGAGATGATTAACTTTTGTATGGCAAATCAAGTGATTTCGAAGAGATTTCAAGTTGATTTGAGTTAATCTCAGATTATCGTTCAGTGGAAACAGCATATTATACTCTTTAAATCACAAATGGTGCCAATGTTAAAAAAAAAAACATACTTTTCACTCCAACATAATCTGAACAAATCTGATCGATTTAAATTATTGAAAATTATGAATGTCAAATAAAAAAATTATTTTGAAAATTTATTATATTCTGTACAAATAAGCTGAAGGATTAGTGCATACATATGTACATATGTACTTATGTACTTTTAATGAAGGTAAGAACAAAGTCTGCAGTGCAGACGTAGAAAACGTAGGAATATAGAATGCTGGAATTTTTGTGACATCGCATATATGATGGTTCCACAAGGGGTGTTTTATACATGATCATCGGGCCTTTTCCCCTTCATCTGCGACACAACCGGTATCCGGTCCTGGCCTCCTTTTCTTCTCTTTCATGTATCTCGACGTCTACCAGTTCCGTATGCCATTCGTCCAGCCAAAATTTGGTCTGGAGCGCTATTATTATTTTTACCATGTATAATTGATGCGCAGGCCGGTTCCTCTTTGTTTATACAATCTTCATAGGTGTCCAGCCCACTCAATTTTTATCACAAAATCTGCTTCGTTGTTATATCGGTTCCGGAATCGTCTTTGCTCACAAACGGGGCTAAGCACGGATCTGTAGTGAGTACTGGTAAGAATATCGTCTTAACTGGAAAATTTCAACATTGGTATTTAAATTTAAAATATCGAGTTCTTGATTAAAAACTCTTAAAACTCATTGTTTTTCAAAGGGAAAATTGTATGAAATTATAAGTGCACTTTTTTGCATATGCAATTATGGAACATTTTTTATTTCGAACTCCTATATGCTAACGAAAAGAACCAGCACGAAATTCATAGGAGACGTCGCGCCAGACCAAATTTACGCTGGAAACCACAATTGAATTGGTTGCACGAAGTTGTGCAGTGTGAGATGTTCTTGATCAAGCAATACTTCGTTAAAGACACTAATCAAAATGCATTGGATTAAGAATATTTGTGCAAACTATTGAGACGAAGTTACAAGATCAACAAAAGTACATATGTGTATTCCACCTTTATGTAAGGTGTGGTCAATCAAAGTGTTCGTATATATTTTTTAGATGACCCCGGTGGAATGGGGAAATCATTTTCGCTAGCACTAATTATACCATCAATACGATCTGAAACTAAAACAAAAAAACATTGGCTCTTGCTTCTTTTGGAATTGCGAGCGCGTTATTAGCGCGTTACCGACATGACAATATTTAAAAAAAAAAGTCGGCAATGGCCGAATTGTTGTGTTGGATGAGTGCACAATGACTATTGACTCAAGGCCAGAAAATGTATGCTTGTGGGTTAGATTTGAACACACCATATTTTTGTCACGGACAATAATTATACGTGGAAAACCTCCAGTTTGCTTGTGTTGATCAAACTATATTGAAGACATATTCCATCAACGTTCACAACATTATTAATAGGCCTCTTATCTCTCGCCGGGTCAGCTAGTTCAATGTGCCCGGTTAGCGAACGAACACAAAAATTGGGCTGTTCTTTTATATATATAGATAAACATCAACATTTTCTTTATTTCACCTAAAGATTACCTGTAGAGATCTTATACAACCTGGGCTGCTAATAAGTCGTAGTGGCCATATAAGGTGTTCACTAAGTAGTTCATCCTGTCTGTAAATGTAGACACCACCGTTGATTCCATCTTGGGAGTTTTTCTGCTGCCGCCTGTTGAAAAGGAGGCATGTCTTAGTGGATGCGTACCTCCTCCCTCTCTCTGTCGCCAATAACTTCGAACTGAGGTTAAAACCCAATCCTAGCTCACCCAATGTTCACCGCAGGGAGTTGGAGAGTAGGTGTTGATACACTCTAAGAATTTTTTGTTGAAAATTACTCCAATTATTGTGTGCAACTGATCCGTTACAATAATTGTAGTAATTTTCAACACGAATTTTCGTTGTTTTTTATTCAACATTTGGTCGAAAAAAGCAATTGTTTAATTTTCAACAAACAAAAAAGTAAAAATTTTCATAGAACGTATATCGTAGCTCGTAAATCCCAGATCGTCGGTTCTTAAGCAATAATTGCTAAATATTAAACATATTTATATAAAATTTACTCCGTATTTGTTGAAAAATCAACAAATAATGTCCAATTTTCTTCAAAAATAAGAAAAAATCGTACCTTTTTCAACAAATAAGTTTAAAAATAAACAATATCTGTAGAAAATTAAGCTTTTATTTTTAATATTCAACTCGTTCTGCTGATATTTCAACAAAAAAATCTGACTCTTCAACAACTTTACTTAATTTTCAACATTATTGTTCACCAAATGCAGGAAGTATTGTTGGCTTTTAAGCATACTTGTTGAATTTCAATTGAAGTTTGCTGAAAACAAATTTTTAATTCATTAAAATTCAACATTATCTGTTGAATATTGAACAGAAATTTTTAATACCAATCAAAATTAAATGAGAAATTCAACATAAAATGATAAAATGATTAGAATTCAACATGATTGTTGAAAGATGAACATATTCTAATATTCTAATATTCAACAAAAAAATCTGACTTTTCAACAATTTTACTTAATTTTCAACATTATTGAATATTAAACAGAGTGTTTAATACCAATCGTAGTGTCCGTAGCTTAGTGGTTAGGTGCGTTGGCTGCTAAGCAGAACGTCGTGGATTCGAATCCTTCTCGGGCCCAAAGTTTTTATTTCATCTTTCACGGACACTGCCTCTTGCGAAGAACTGACAAAACTTCCATGAGTATCATCTGTCATGAAAAAGTGCTTCTCAACTTTGCCATTCGGAATCGGCGTAAAATTGTAGGTCCCCTCAATTCTTCACACGCACCTAGAGAATTGTTGATGAGAGTAAGCCACTTAGGCCTTGGCTCTTCAAGACCTGTCACGCCACTCTATTTATTTTTTTTGTTTAATACCAATCAAAATTAAATCAGAAATTCAACATAAAATTATTAGAATTCAACATAATTGTTGAAAGATAAACATATTCTTAAATTTATTCCCAAAAGTTTGGTTAAATTTAATCAATCGTAGTTGATTTTTCAACAAATTAACCCTATTTTTCAGCACAAATGCTTAAAATTAAAATAAAAAAACCTGAAATTCATAAATAGCTGCTTTTTCAGCAAAAAAAAAGAAAATTCAGGAAAATTAAACAAATTTATTCACAGCCACGTTTAGTCTTCAACATAAACGTTTAAAACATTTAAAAAAAATTGAATTTCCGATTATTTGTTTGGATATTAAACAAAATTTATTGAAAAAAAAACTGCATTTACTATAGTATTACTAAACTAAAATGCTGTGTTTTGAATAACATTTTAACAAAATCCAGCTAATTTTATTGGAAATTCACAATTTTTTTACATGATTATTATTGAATACTAAATATGGCTATAAATTTGTTTTATTTTTCTGAATTTCAAATATCTTTTTTTGTAAATAGCTTATTTAGTTGGGATATTCAGGTTTTCATATTTTTTGTGCATTTAATTTGAAAACAGAATTTGTATTGAGAAATCTATAGCTACAGTTAATTAAATATAAGCCTTTTTGGGAACATATTCTAATAATTGCTAGTATCTTTCAAAATATACGTTGAGTTCTTACCATTTTATACGGGTTGAGTTCTCATCAAAATCAGATTGTTGTCATATAAGCAAACTTCTTGATCCTTATATTGAAAAGAAAAAAGAACAAGTTCAAGCAATTGAATAACTTCTCTCCGTTGAATTTGAATACAAACCATTGGAAATCCTGGAAAATTAAACTTCATTCTTCGAAACAATCATCAACACTTCGAAGCTATCATAAAAAAAGAAAGATTAAATATGTATTTCAAAAAAATACATTTTTATTTATTTTTTTTTTTTCTAAAATAGTTCCTTAATAACTAAGAATACTTAGATACTATTTAATTAACAAAAAAAAGATAGTTTAATTTAAAAAAAAAAGATGAGTTTCATGTTTGTAAATAAAAGAAAAAATAAAAGCATTGTTTTATATCAATGAAAATTAAAATAAAATTTACATAAGGATAAGATATAAGGTTATTCAGTTACGTTATAATGAAAATCTAAAGCCGATACTTATAAAAAAATTAACTTTGAGGATGAGATCTAATACTGAACTGAATTTAAAGAAATATAAATGAGAGACCATGACCATCATCCGATTGCAATTTTCTCGCTGTCACAAGAGAATACATACATATATTTTATAGAGAAATGTCAATTATTGTAGAAAATTAAAAATAACTTGTAATTATTAAACAATTTAGTTGATAATTCAACATAAAATTATGCTTTTTTCTAAAATAGGTTGAATTTCCAACAGAAATGTTGAATTTCCAACAGAAATGTTTAATTCCCAACAGAAATGTTTAATTTCCAACAGAATTGTCTAATTTCCAACAGAAATGTTGAATTTCCAACAGAAATGTTTAATTTAAACCAGAAATGTTGAATTTCCAACAGCAATGCTGAATTTATAAACAGAAATGTTGAATGTCACATATTTCCACGATAAATACCACAATGGCTTGGTTTAATTCCGTATTGTTATTGTATTTAACATTGCAAAAGAAATTCCATTTTAAATACAACAACAATACAGAATTAAACCAAGTGTTTGTTGCATTTATCATGGAAATAAGTGACACAAAAAACGAAATAAGATACTTAGTAATAATAATAGTTATAGTAATAATAATAATAATAATAATAATAAAAATAATAATAATAATAATAATAATAATAATAATAATAATAATAATAATAATAATAATAATAATATAATAATAATAATAATAATAATAATAATAATAATAATAATAATAATAATAATAATAATAATAATAATAATAATAATAATAATAATAATAATAATAATAATAATAATAATAATAATAATAATATAATAATAATAATAATAATAATAATAATAATAATAATAATAAAAATAATAATAATAATAATAATAATAAATAATAATAATAATAATAATAATAATAATAATAATAATAATAATAATAATAATAATAATAATAATAATAATAATAATAATAATAATAATAATAATAATAATAATAATAATAATAATAATAATAATAATAATAATAATAATAATAATAATAATAATTACAACAATAATAATAATAATAATAATAATAATAATAATAATAATAATAATAATAATAATAATAATAATATAAATATTTCACTCACCTCACTATTTTCACTTTGTTTTTTTTTTTTTAATAATCGCACAACCGCACTCTAAAAAAACTAATTCACGACTGATAGATATTGTTGTTTGTTGAAATGCGCATTGAAAATTCAACATTATTACGAGATTATGAAAACGATCAAATTAAATTTAACCAAATCTGTTGAAAGAGAGAAAAACGATATCTGTAAAAATACGATCTGGGATGTTGAATTTTTCTATTCTCTTCCTTTTTTCAGATATTTGATTAATATTAAACCAACTTTAACGATTTTTAAGCAAAAATGATTAATTTTCAGAAAAATCTGTTGAATTAGAGAAAAAAAATGATTTCTTGTAAGGAAATACGGTGTTGAAAATTCATCACCCCTCTTAATTTTAAGCAATCTATTGATTTCCCAACAAAAAGATGTGAATTTTCAACAGCGATGCTTAATTTTCATTGAAAAATGTTTAAATATTTTGAAAATTAAACAAAAACTCTAAATTTGATTAATTTTCAACAAAAAAATGCTTATTTTTCAGCAAATGTTGAAAATTACTACGATTTCATTTCGATGCTACAATAATTGTAGCAAAATTCAACCGGTGTTGAAAAACTTTAAACACTTATTGTAGTAAAATTACTATTTTGTTTTAGAGTGTAGACAGAGGTTGCTATGGACGCTTGGGTCCTCTTGAATGCACGTGTCTACCCTTCGAACATCCATAAGTTAAATTTCCCTGAGCATACCTCAGTTTTAAAACGAAAAATAAACATCACATTTTACATGCTTAAGTATGTTCTATGTTATATTGTTGCAAATGTACAAACCTAAAATGGTTGCTAAAATACAAAGGTTTGAAATGATTCCATTTGCTTTTTGCTTCGAAACTAGAAAATTTTCTAACTTAACTTTTTTTGTCATGCAATTTATCGAAAATTCTTCCTTAATTCATTTCCCAAAAAACTGAATTTGAATCTAGAACTTTGTCAATATTATCGTGCTGCAAAAATTATTCAGCTATAAATTAAGCTTATCTTTTCCATAATAAATTTGACTTAAAATGAAACAGAAAAACATCATCCACAAAACGTCTTTAGCCAAATTTGCTTAAATTAAAATTTATAACTAACAATTCACAAGCTGTCACGTTCCATTCATGGAAAAAAAAAATCACCACCACCTTCTTCGTCCACCCCACCCACCAAAACCAAGAATAATGAAAATCCACGAACAAAGTTTACAGTGAAAATCCCGATCCGTCTGTCCGTTCGTCCATCCTGCCTGTCGTCCTGCAAGCGTCCCCATTACCCACCCAAAAACCAACAATATGGTTATACTTATCGTTCCGTTGCTATGCTGCCGGTTAGAGAGGGAATATATTTTGTATCTTGCCGTTTTGCAAAAGCAAATAAATATTTTCCATTAAAAATGCAGATAGAAATCCTTTATTTCGTGTTCCTTTTTCTTGCTTTTTGGCTTCTTGCAGTCGCAACAAAAAAATGTATAAACTTCCATTCTTGTTTTTTTTTTTTTTTTTGTTAAATTCTTTTTCTTCGAAGAAGCCAACAAACATTGAAACTCTGGCATTTCACAGCTTCCTGGGTTACTTTCGGCACTCCTTGACAATGGATGAAGATGAAGAATATGTATTGCATTGTTGCCTTATTCGTCGCGGTCGGTTGTTGTCAGCAGCCATCGTCAGCGACAGTGTGTCGTCGCGTCGGTCGAAGGAACAAACCTATATTCTAATGGGAAGAAAAAGTTCGTGTCAAACTAAACCAATGTCCTTCTGGGTTTTTCTCGTTTCCAGAAGGATTTCCAGAGTTTTTTATGTTCAAGTCATCAGGCTTAGAACGTAAACGATGGTGATATTCCTTTACACTGAAAGGAGTGCGGGCGTTCGAATTTAGAAGTTTTAAGATGTATTGTCCTGTCTGCGTTGGTTTATAGTAGTCAAGTTCTCCTTATTAGCGATTGTGTTTTTTTCCTTATAAGAACTTTCATTGAAATAAGTCCTTGCACCGGAAACAGAAGAAATTTTCCACACAATTACTTGGAAAAAAACTTCCAGGATTTTGACTCCTGAAAAGTAGGTTTGGTAGATTCTGAAGGAGAGCCAATTTGTTCGTCCTGTCAGAGTCAATAAATAAGGTGACTAAAGGTGCTGAAGCTCGGTCGCAATTGTCATCAGATTTTCAGTTGAAATCATAAGGACATGGAATTGGGGCAAACATCTGTTTGACATAAATATTCATTTTTCAATTTTTCCGGTGAAGTGGAATGTCACAGTCCAAAGTTGGCAGTAGCCATTCAGTTGCCCCGACTACTGCTCTGAAAAACTCAATTAAAAAGGAATTCAAATGAAATTGATCAGCTTGGGTTGTTAGCGGGAACTTGAGGGAGTGTAAATAACGAATCGTTAGCCATTTTTTCTGGTATTGTGCGATTTTTTTGAATTTTTTATTCGAAATTCGTGCCACCAAAAGCCGACCGTGCCAGGCGATTCAAAATTCCTCATAAATCAAAGTTATTTACTCGTTTTCAGATGATTTTTCTGTGGATATTGGTGAGGTGAGGCACTTACCTAGATAGATTGGTGGATAGCTGAATTTATGCTTGTTTTATATCTGAAGTATGTTTTTTGTATGCTCACCGGCATCGATAAGCCCGATACTTATGCCATTTTCATAAAAAAAACTAGCAGAGAAATTAATTTATTTACGAACCAAAGCAACGAATTAAACTGACCGGACCATCGGTCGTCATCAACATAGCTCTTTGAACTATGACGAAGATGGAAAGCATTCGGTCGGAGTGGGGCAGAATTCTTGCAGTTTTTTTTTCTCATGTTCAGCAAGAGTTGTGTATGATGATAAATGAAGATTTTTTTTTAATATTGCAGTTTATTCCCATTTTTTTTCCTTTTTTTTTTTGTTAATACAAAAAAGAGTTGCATCGGAGAATCGGAGATAACTTTTGTATTTCCCACTTCAGCTTTGGTTGTAAAGTTAATTTTGACGGCGAATGAAGCGGTGTATTCATGAATTGGGGAATTTCTTTCTTCTTTTGTCTTTTGTGGGAAAAATCATTCGTTTGTTGAGCAAGTAGCTATATGAAGACATTCCTTCACAGAGAGTTAATAAACAAACAATAAATATGCAATATGTTGGGAAGTTAATTAAGAAATAAAAGCATGAATAATGCTTGTACTATGCTTTAAAATTAATAAAGCAAAACAATTGTCTGGTTTTGGTATTCCAGTGAATTAAAGTGGAAGGAACAACATGGAAGAATTTTGAGATAACACCTTATAAAATTAATAACGAAAGAGTGTTTGTAAGGAAAGTTTGGATTTAACTAAATATGGATTCCTGGATTCCCAATAATGCATTTATGATTTCTAAGTAATGCTCATTGCTCGGTATAACTTATTAGACTTGACGTTTCCTTACGACTTGTAGCAAAAAATTTGTTTTAAGATTTTAATAAAAACAAACCAGTATACAAATTAATTCTGTTGATTTGAAAACAAACTAAAACAATATTGAGAATAAACTGCTCCTCTGTTTGAGATTGAGAGAGCTAGAGCTTAATTCCTTATTTTTTAAATAAATTTATATAGATTTGGTTCTATTTTAATACTGGCAGTGGCTTTTATTTACTCTTCCACTTAGTGAAGAAATTGCAATCCATTGTAAAATCGGGGATAGGAAGTGACGAAAAGCGTATAAGCTCAATGATCTCGAGGATCTCGAAGACCCACGTGAAACAACGGCACCAAAAAGTTCTATAAATAAGCAATTATATTGTGGTTAAACAAACAAGGCAACCCACAGTCAGGTTCAGAGATGTTACCAT
>CAKKXW010000003.1:46660385-46823780 GCA_920937365.1 Sphaerophoria rueppellii | reverse complement strand
TTGGCTTGACGAAAATGATATACTTTGTGAATATCAATCTGGCTTCCGGGCTGGCTACTCCACAATCGATAGCATTTTTAATATAACTAGTATCATTCACTTAAACCGGAATAAAAAGAAAAATACTTTCGCTTTTTTTGTTGATTTTTCATGTGCCTTTGACCTGATACCACGCAATTCGCTTTTCTTTAAACTGTCTTCTTTGGGGTTGTCAACTAAGATTATAGAAATCATACAGTGCCTTTATAAGAATACAACTTGTCAGGTATGGGATGGAATTTCTCTCTCGGATTCGTTTGAAGTTAATGTTGGAGTAAAACAAGGTTGTTTACTGAGCCCAATATTATTTAGCCTCTATTTGAATGACTTACATTCACATTTACCTGGAGGTGTTAGTCTTGCCGATTCAGTCGTGAAAGTTCTTCTTTATGCAGATGATTTGGTTGTCATGTCTGATTGCCCAACGGAGCTCCAATTAATGATTGACTCATTATTCGACTACTGCTCGTTATGGGGATTAAAAATTAACCTAAACAAATCTAAAATTGTTGTTTTCAGAAAAGGTTCAAGAATTTTAAATAATCTTAGCTGGAAGTATGGCGCCGATCAGATTCAGGTTGTAAATGATTACAAGTATCTAGGAGTAACTCTCAACTATAATCTTTCGTTTACTAAACACTTGGATTCAAAACTCTCCATGTCAAAATGTGCTATCAACTCTACATGGTCTAAATATATTCATCATCCTAAAATTAACTTTAGCAACAAACTCAAAATTTTTGATACCGCAGCTAGGTCTATTATGCTCTACGGTGCTCAGGTGTGGGGATCTAAAAGCTATGATCAAGTTGAAAAACTTTTCAGATTTTTTATGAAAAAGATGTTGTATCTACCAAATAACACTCCGAATTACATGCTACATTTGGAAACAGGCTTAAGAACTCAGTACCTCCGTACAATCTACCTGCACTTTGAGTACATTAATAAGGTACTGGAATACCCTGAAAGAAGATTACCAAAAAAACTTGCTCGGGAGACCTTAGCTCAAAAAACGTTTTGGGTATTAGACTGGGAAAACCTATGTCAAAAGCTTAATATTGATTTTGACCTGACGATAATCTCTTTCAGGAGTCTTCACAAAAACATCTTGTTAGCACTAGATACTCAAGAGCATGAAAATCACGTTTCCGATGCCAGAAGGTCCCAGTTTCATGATGTTTATCCACATTTAAGTTATAATATAACACCTTATTTCTTAGACGATAACAGTCCCCACCTGGTCAGTTTAATTTTCAAAGCTAGATGTGGTCTTTTAAACATTAATGCAAAAGCATTCAAAAAAGATACAGTTGGTATCTGTACAATTTGTAACTTAGATGAAACGGAGAATACTTATCACCTTATAGGCAGATGCCCAATTTATAAAAAAACAAGATTGCAATATTTTGGAAGTGAGATACTATCTATTGAGGAGGTATATGCACAGTTAAATGGAAACAACTTCTCTTCCCTGTACAATTATTTGGTAGCTAGTCTTAAATACAGAAAATTAATAATTAATGAATTTTTTTAAATAAAACTGCTTATGTGTAACTAAATGTATATATTACTCATGCAAATTTTTGTAATTATGTATGTATATGCATTTACTTAGAAAACAAGAAATATTAATCAATAATAAACTTTTGATGTCAATTTAGTTGAATAACTTTTTATATTATTATGCCAATCTGACAGACAACAAATAAAATGTTATGTCATAAATAAGATTTATTCTCATTATAGAAAATTGTTATTTTTATTATAATAATTATGTATATGAATTGTGTTAAATAAAAATCTTTTATAATCTAATCTAATCTACTCGGAATCCAAATGACATGAAGGTTCATACAGGATCATTCATTTCGTGGATTCATTAGTTTAATGTTTTCCATTTACGATAGTGGTTTACTTCTTCTTGGGTGTTGGAACAACAAACAATAAACACCGATTTTTCGAACAATATTTTCTTTGGTAATGAGGCATATTTTTCGATCGGAAAAGTAATGGTTTGATTCCAGCTGTGAAGAGGTTATCATTGAAAAAGAAGTAAAGTTCCGTCTTAGAGCCAACCCAACTCAGAAAAACCGGAACAAGTTTAAACAAACCAAAAATAAAGCGAATTATACTGTTATGTCCCAAAGAAGTAAGCATTTTTGGTAATTTGTTAAAAATATGAAGAAGTCTTCTTCTTGATCGTTCCCAACACTTGTTGACAATAACACTTCAGTTGCTAGCTCTCTCGCGAAAGCTGATCTTTTGCAAGGCAGTTAGCGCCGCTAACTCTCTACTGCCAGAGAATGTCATAACTCCACCTGTTCTTGAGCGCGTCACTGATTCGATGGGACAAAACTTTTGCCGCACTCGTGCTGTGGCGTGAGTCCGAAAGGATCTCAAATCCGCTGGTCCAGATGGTATTACCGCTATTATTTTGAAGAGCTTTTCTTCCATGCTGGCAAAACCCTTGCGAAAGCCCTCTTATGGGCTCGTTCCGAGCAGTTGCAAAACAGCAAACGTTTCGTGTCTCTCTCTGTTTTATCGTTACTTGTACGGTAAATTTTCTAGAGAAAGAGCCAGTTGCATTCCTCCCCTTAAATAATTCAACCGTAATACCCGCGCTTCCAGTAATACCCATCAGTTTACCCTCGAGTCCAACTTCGGACGTACTCTGAAGTACAGGGAATCATTTTTTAGCCGTACTACGCGAATGTGGAATTCTCTTCAACACTCTGTCTTTCCCAATCCTTACAATGTTCAAGAATTCAAGACCAATGTACACCGACACCTCCTTTCCTATCCCTCCCTCTCTTCCTAATGCACTCACTGTGTCTCTGGGATAAAAAGGGTATACAAAAAATATATGCTCAACTCAATTTACTATGTTAACCCAATCCAAAAGACAGTTTAAGATTTGCTTTATCGTTGTGGTTGTTCTATTTAATTTCACCCGTGCGGTGAACTCCTAAAACTTTCATCTCAGACTTTCCAACGACAACATTATAGTTTCCCATCCCAACCCCCTCTACCACTTTGAAAACAAAAATGTAAAACTATGTTAAGTTCTCAAAAAAAAAAAAAAACTAACATAGGTACACCAACATGATTTTTGGTAATTTTAGAAAATTGCAAACATGTTCGGCCATACATATAATTGCCTAAATCAACATTGCAGTACAAATTCTTTGTGAAATTTTCCGTATTGCATATCAAGTCGGTTTATTGTTTTAATATGCCAGACCATAAACTTCTTCCAAACAACATGGTTTCACTCTCAAAAACTCTACCTTACCGTCGGCGCGGCGTGTCGGTCGGTCGTCGTCGTCATATCTGGTAACTTAGACATCCGGTGAGGTGGTTGTATATATGTATAGGCCGCCGCACAGGTGTGCCATTTAAGGGAATCAGCAAAGAGTTGGTTTTGCGGAAATTGTGGGGAAGGCCATCGTTTTCCATAACTATTGCACCACCATCTTCAGCACACAGCACTGATGCTCTGCTAAGAGGTAGAAGGAATATTGTTAGAGGACCAATGGAATTGGATGTGGCTGCATGTTATTTTATCAACACACACACATAACAGTCAACCACTCCAACAATTCAAGAAATGTTCAAGGAATTCAGAAAGTTTATCTCTGACCAGAAAGACGTTGGTTTACGTTTTAGTAGGTAGAGATGTGTTGTCGTCCAAAGACAACTTCGAGCAGGAAACAGGATGCACCAAGCAACAGAAATTCTAGCATCCTTCTTCTCTCAGAGAGTGTATGTCGTGAAATAACTTGGGCTGGCATTTATGGTTTCATGGTTTTCCCTCATCGTGCGTCTACTGTGCTCAGAAGCCTCAGCACTGGCCTGTCATGAGTTCGTTTTGCTTTCTCCGAGCAAACACTTGGAAGAATTAGTTTTGCAGTTGTTTTGGTAGTTTTATATTTTCCGAAACTTTTTCAGTCAGTTTCGGTGTGTTCATATTTTTTGAGTATATTTTCCAAACTTCTAACGAAGTCGGTGGAGAGGGGAAGCGCACAGGTAATAGGGAACCTAGCAGATGTTGTGACCATTGAAACATAAAAAGAATATTTTATATTAGTTTTGAGTTGATGACGAAATCGAAGGGACGACCGACCGACAGGAGGACTTCTAAAATTTGTCTTACCTTAAGACCGACTGCAATTTGTTGGATTTTATTTAGTGGTTAAATTCATTTTTAACTTATTAGTTTTCCAAACAAGTTGGCTGATTCGAAATTCGCCAAAATACCGACAAGAACTCATTTACATAGGCAATCAATTGTTAAGTGGTGTTGAAATTCACTGAAGTGAGAAAATTTGCAAGGATGAGATGATAATGAGATGGCCTTGAACAAGAAAAGCGAATGACGCATGAACAATTTTTGAATAATTCTAGTGGAACGAGCTCTTTTGCAACATGGTGTATTCATTGAATCCTTGAAAATTATCCTTTTTGAGAAAATATCTCTCATTCTCAATAAGTTTTTGTCTTAAACTTTCATATGTCCTTGCTGCAACTGCTATGTGAATGAGTAGTTAGGTAATTGTAAAGTTGAAAATGTAAAATGAAATAAAAATACACATTTTTCATCGGAGTTCAGAGACCATCAGATCCTTGCACAATAAAATTTTTTCAGAAAGAAATACAAATGGCAATTCAACCGGGACTCTGTTACTATGAAAAAGTCAAGGAGATGAAAATACAACTTCGAATCATTCATGTATAAGTCTTTGTTGTTGTTTTTACTTTGTTTCAGTCCGTCGAGACTATGGTCTTGTTTATTCGCATGATATGTCTCTTTCCCTTGTCATGTTCATTTTCATGATTTTTTTGTTTGCTTTTCATTTAATGTTAAATGTTAATCATCGCTTTATTAACAGTAGGCCATGTAGGTAACGTACAATTTTTATTTTTTTGTTGTGTTCAGTTGAAAGAAAAAGCTTCAATTAACTGAATATGATATTCTTCTTCGGGGAAATTTATTAAGACCAGGACTGTATTCAATATGTGAAGTCGCCTTAAATAATTTGTGTTTTTTTGCTCACAGATTTACTTACTTACTTAAGGTGGCGCTACAGTCCGTTGTGGACTTGGGCCTCAATCAACAGGCTCCGCCAGCTAGCTCGATCCTTAGCTAGTCGTCTCCAGTTTTGCACTCCGAGTTGATTGAGGTCCTCTTCCACTTGAGTGCGCCACCTGAGTCGCGGTCTTCCTCTCCTCCTACGTCCCTCGGGAATAGTGTCGAAGGCTTTCCGGGCCGGAGCATTGGTGTCCATTCGCTCTAAATGACCGAGCCATCTGAGTCTCTGGACCTTGACCCTTCTGGCTAGGTCCATGTCGTTGTACAACCCGTAAAGTTCGCTGTTGTATCTTCTTCGCCATTCCCCTTCAATGCACACGGGGCCAAAGATGACCCGAAGAACTTTCCTCTCGAAACAGCCTAAGGCACTTTCATCCGATTTTGTCAGGGTCCATGCTTCTGCACCATACAGCAGGACTGGGATGATGAGTGTGTTGTACAGTTTTACCTTAGTTGCTCGAGAGAGGGCTTTTCCACTCAATTGCTTTCTAAGCCCAAAGAAACAGCGATTAGCAAGAGTTATTCTTCGTCTGATCTCGGCGCTGGTGTTATTGCCCGTGTTTATAGCGGAGCCTAGGTAGACAAACTCCTCTACTACCTCGAAGTTATACGTGTCTATTGTGACGTTCTGCCCGAGCCGTCGGTGTTGGGTGTCCTTCCTCGAAGACAGCATATACTTCGTTTTTCCCTCATTTACCGCTAAACCCATTTTTGCCGCTTCTGTCTCAATTCTCACAAAGGCGCCATTGACATCACGCTGTGTTCTTCCCATTATATCAATATCATCGGCGTACGCGAGAAGTTGAACAGATTTTTGGAAGATAGTGCCTCTGGTGTTGACGTTGGAGTTCTGCACTATCTTCTCAAGAACGATGTTAAAGAAATCGCATGACAGTGCATCGCCTTGTCTGAATCCTTTTTTGACGTCGAAAGATTCCGTGAGCTCGTTGCCAACCTTGATGGAGCAGCGTGAGTTCTCCATCGTCATTTTGCACAAGCGAACGAGCTTGGCAGGGACGCCAAAACTAGACATAGCTTTGTACAGTTCGTCTCTGTAGATGCTGTCATACGCGGCCTTAAAATCGATGAAAAGGTGGTGGGTATCGATTTGGAGTTCATAGGTCTTTTCCAGGATCTGCCGCAACGTGAAAATTTGGTCGATGGTTGACTTTCCTGGCCTGAAGCCACATTGATAAGGACCAATCAGATTGTTGACGAAAGGCTTCAGACGTTCACATATTACGGCAGAGAGGATCTTGTAGGCGATGTTTAGTAGACTTATTCCTCTATAGTTGGCGCAGTTTAGAGGATCTCCCTTTTTCAGGATCGGGCAAACAATGCTGAGGTTCCATTCATCGGGCATGCATTCCTCTGACCATATCTTACAGATGATTTGGTGCATGCTCCTATCTAGCTCGTCGCCTGCTGCTTTGAACAACTCAGCAGCTAGTCCATCTGCTCCAGCGGCTTTGTTGGATTTCAGCCGTGATATTGCGGTTTTCACTTCTTCTAGGTCGGGTTCACGGAATTGTTGGCTATCATCGTATCCGATGAAAGGCTCCTGTCTACGAGATGTTCTTGTTTATCTCACGTTTACAACAATTATTGTATAGGTTCTCTCGTAGATCACCGAAAAGGGACACAGATTTAGATTTTATGTTTTTAGGGTTCCGTACACAGAGTGTAAACGAAACCTTATACATCACTTGTTTCTGTTCATTCGTCTTTCACAAGCGTTTCCTTAGATCTTTAAGCTGATTGCATAAAATTGTACACTTTAAGTAACAGATTCAAAGTTATTGAAGAATGGTTAAAGCTATTCAAATCATGCAAGAAATGTTGATTTCATTCTTATCTTACATAAAATTTCCTTCAAAACTGAAAAGAACAAAATAGAGCCGGATAATCGAGTGCGGAACCCTTCTCGAGCGAGTTTATCTCTCACTTGTCCAGTTGTTTATTTAAATGTTTTATTTAATTAATAGGGGGAGGAAATAAACAATAACTATTGATGCACGCTAGGAAAAGAAACTTAACACCTCTGATCAATCTCGAGTCCTTCGTTGAACTAAAACAAATTTGCAATTTCTATTCTTCTCTGTGTCGTCTATTCGTTTGGGCCGGAGTGCATGTATGGTTGTAGTTGTTGCGCAGCATGGCCGTCATTAGAAATCCTACATTTCCACAAGGTTTCGGCCGATGTCACTCCACACTTTATACCTTTATATATCACTCTGACTCTGACGTCACTCCTGTCTCGAACAATCACTCTGTTGAGGATAATGTGCTTTCTGAATGTTGAAAAAAGTATTCGACGGCGTTTAGATTGTGGCTCTCGTTAATAAGCTCTAGCTTAAGGGTACTAATCAAAATATTATTTTCTTTTCTTTCTTCCAGGAAATTCTAAGTGGAAGCCTAAATTTGACTGGAGTAGCCCAAGGTTCAGAACTCAGACCTTTCCTCTATGACTGACTCGCCTCTCTCTCTCACCTTACACAATCAGATTCTACGAGTACAACACCAAACGTTGCGTTAGAAACAACATATCAACTCCACGTCGGAATTGCTGTGCTTCAGAAGGCTTGTTTTCAACTATTGCCACTTTAGATCAGCGGAAGCATGCAGACACCTAATTCTGAAGTTCCCAAATGGATCCAGCATTCAGACTCAAGAAAGCTAAATACCGCATCTGGGTTAACTTTTGTAACGGAACCCGTGTCCTCCTTTTGTCCTTGCTTTTGCATAGCTCGTCGGTGGGGTGGGTACTTGCAATCGCAGCTCTGGACAGTGTTACATTCACCCCTATCGCCAATTTTATGGGAACTTTTTTTTCCCGGGGAAACAAAAATTACACCGGAACAGAAGTTTCCCATCGAGAATCTCCCAAGAAATTTTATTTCCCCGGAAAGAAATTATACCAACCTTAAAATATTTAAATGATTTTCGAAGTTATTTTGAAAGCTTCAAATGAAAATTAAATATTTTTTTTGTGTCAAATTCAAATAAAAATAAATGAAATTGTGGGATTTCACATCAAGACAAAATCAATTTCGCTAAATTTTACGGACATATTTGATAGTAATCATAATCCCGAGCCTATTTTTGAAAGCCAAAGTCATTTCCTACCTGGTTACCGAGGAATTTGCATCAAAAGATATACATACATAAATGTGTATGTATACAACATGTACATTGGACATACACATGTACTTGTACATACATATAGGTACATATGTATGTGCATACTTTATATGGCATTACAAGAAGCTAAGAACTAAAACCAGGAGGAATGGATTTGAGGTCATACCTCGGTAACCAGACTTTGCAGATATTTTTGGTTATCAGTAGCTGATAGAGGGCTTATGGATCTTTACTTTCGCGTATCATTTGCTTTTGCTACCTGGAAAATTCGTGATCTTTAACGGCAATATTTGTTATTTCGTTGTTTAAACGCATTTTACCTAAGCTATTGGCCTATTACGTCGTTGATGTTTCCTCAAAATGTTTCTTAGAATCTATTAACGAACGTTTTAGATTCTTAGTCTGGACTTCCAGTGCTGCACCGTAGCAGCGGGATTCATTGGAGCATCAATTGAGGCTTGGTCCTCAATCTAAAAGAGTTGTCCAGAAATATTTACTTAAATTGATGATTCAGTTGTACAGATGATTCTTTAAGTTTTCTGAGTTGATCTTTAGCCCCACGACTCCTGTCCCTCTCTCCACCAAAGAAAAAAAGAAATAGTCTTCCATTTCACTCCATGGTGATGCACAGCAAGTTTTTCCCTCACAACTAACTTGGGGAAAATTCTGTTCCAAATAAGGAAAAAGTTCCCTGGAAAAAATTATTGGCGATACGTATTTTTCGAAATTAAGCTTTTTCCTTATTCTCGAAAATTATTCATGATAGCAAAGTTCCCAATTTGGGAAAAAAAACTCCAGGGAAAATTTATTCGTGATAAGGCTGATTACACTTCATGCCATATTTTATTAGGGTTCCAAAATAATGGAACCCGAAGATGAATAGGAGGGAGTATCACTGAAGGGAAAAATCTCAGAGAATTTACCCACCCGTCCTCATATCATACTCACCATGACCTTTATTTAAAAAAAAAAATTAAATAAACATGTCCGTTAAGAACAAAAAAAAATTGTTCAAATTAAAATCATAATTTTAATAATAATAATAATAATAATAATGTAACAAAAGTTGAAAGACAAAAAAAAAACCAATAACGACAAAAAAAAAACGAATGAATAGTAACAATACTTAAATTAAATATACCTATATAATCAAAAAAAATTAAAAATAGTAGGTACCTTTAATAATCCAGGTGCACCAGGAAAAACAAACAAAAAAAAAATCACAATTAATGGTAAATAAAAATTTAACAAAAGTTGAAAATAACACATAACACACAAACAAAAAAAAAACCCTGTATGATGTAATATTTTTTTTTTTTGTCTTCAAATTCCTCCTTCTTCTTCAATTTCTTCTTTTGCTTCTTGATTCTTCATTTATTTATATATATATTGATCTTGCATTTATTATATATAACGTATTTATTTATTTTTTTTTCGTGGTTCATTTATTGCACATTCTATGTTTATTTATATTTATAGTTTTGTCATTATGCGGTAAGTATTGTTATGTACTGTGCGTATGATTTTTGTTTTGTTTTGTTTTTTTGTCTTATTTTTTTATTTTTCTTTCAGATCCTCAACACTTTTACTAGCAAATGGGGCCAATTGTCCCGGAGTAGCTGGTGTTTGTATTTATATTATTTAAACCGTTAATCCTCCCTAACCTTGCGAGAACAAATAAGCATTGGCTCAAATAATTTTTCGTGACGTTGTTCCTTACTACTTCTACGTCCTATACACCATCGTGAACATCTAGAAATGTATTTCAAGTATCTCCAACTTTTACTGAAATATATCTTCAACTGTTTTTCACCAAGTACTTCTAGACCATCCCAGTTGTCTACCTTCTTCGGTGGGTTTCTTTTCTTCGTATTCGAGTTCCTGATTTGTTCTTGCATGAAGTTCAGCCATTGTTACATCGTTCGGCTCATATATCATAGTCCTCATTTCACTGGCAAAAACGTGATTTAAATAAGTAGAAAAGTGGCCCTTCCACCTGTTGAACTAATCCTCATCACCACGGATCCGTATATGTCCTTAACAACGGGTTGTTTAGAGCTTCGGACACCAGTGAGCCCTATAGGCGGTCCTACTGTCACATCTACTTGATCAATCGTAAACATGATTCTTTAGTTCATTAAACACACATAATACCTAAACATATAAGTATCAAGCCTTATAACGCAGATTAGTGTTGTTTGTGAAACAGAATATCAAGTTAAATTATATTTTATGTTGGATTTGATAGTCCAATACAATATCAAATATTCTCTTGCTACTTTCAAAGCCATCGGACTACTTGCTTTATATTTTCAATTAAATTCATTTTTCATTACAATTTTTGACAGGTTCAAATTATCACACTATACACCCCTGTAGTTTTCAATGAATTTGAATCGTATGCAAACATCACAAACACAGAATATCTATTTAAATTATGCATCCGATTATGAACAATAAAATGTTTGTAAATCAAGCGTACCAACAGTTCCCCACTCCCCCTAAAAACAATACACACACTTTCAGAGATTAAAAATATGTTAAACGTAACTAACTAGGAAAGTATAGTTGCTGCAGCAGGGAATAAATTCATCCTCAAGCATTTATAATCTGAAGTAGCTCGGCTTTACACATGGAACGAACAGAATGAAGAGCTGAATCCCAAGCTAATGCTGTGATGAATCTATGAATTTGTGAATCTTTGATGATATGGCATGGCGCATCTCATCTAATCTATATGGTGCATTTTGTGAGCTGCGAACTATTGTGTCATGCTAATGAGAAAAGTTTCAACCAATTCCATAGTAAGTGAGGACATGTAGGTACATGTGTAATTAGAATTCATGATGCAGAGTGCACTCGGTACTGTGTTGTGTGTTGAGCATGACGTGGGACATGTGTGTGAACAATAACGCATTGACTTGATCATTGTTTCCGACAAAACGTTAACAGGATTTGTGTTATGCAGCTTGAACTTAGATACATTTTTTTTTTATTATTCTCGTTTTCAATACGCAAAATGCACATTGTAGTGGAGAATATCAATTTTTTCTCTGTACCCAAAAATGTATATTTCAAATGAACAGAATGAAAAAGAGTAAAGTAGTAGCATAGGCGGATATTGATTGTATTTACTGAAGCGATAATACTACACGTTATACATGTTATATTGCATACAGGCATATGCAAGCATAATGTAGCATTGTTATAGTAAGGGAACTCATTATTGTACGGAGTATTATGGTGACAAATAATTTAAGGTGGCACTATTGTTAACAAGTGGCTAGACTAGCAGGCATCCATCGGAGATGAAAATTTGTATTCACACGGCCACTACAAAGAAACCCCTGGTTTGACGATGAAAGCGGCCAGCTCATGCAACTAAACAACAGGCATACAAAGCGTCACTGCAAAGAAGGACTCGAGCCGTTCACGAGCTCTTCGAACAGAAAAGGAGACAGGAGCAGGAGCACAAACTTCTCAGAAAGAAAGAAAGAAAAGAAAAAAAAATAGAAGAAAGAAAGGGAACATGAGAAGTGCGCGATTGAAGTTATAGAGGGATGTCATAACAGGAACGAAGCCTGTACAGACCATCATGGGAATATTGTTGTCGAAACACAGCCAGTGCTGAGGATATGAAAAGACCACTTTTCCAAGTTGTATAATTGCGATGATGGGCGAAATTCCACCAGCAATACAGAACCATTCATTTTGAGTGAAGCAGGCCAACAATTCCACCCGACATTGACGAAGTGAAGAAGCCCTTCGTCAACAAGCTTATAGGTCCTTATTAGTATGGGATCAGACCCGGAAAGTCCACAGTCGATCAAATATACACCCTACGAAAGATTTTGGAGAATACCCAGGAACTTCAAATCGATACTAACCACCGTTTCACCGATTTCCAGGCCACGTATGACATCGTCTATAGAACCAATTATTTAGAGCAATGTCTAGTATTGGCACCTCTGAAAAATTCAACCGCCTGTGTAAGATGATAATGGAAAACTCACGCCGTTACATCATAGTCGGAAAAAGCCTAACGGACGGTTTTGATGTCAGAAAGGTTTTAGACAAGGCGATGCGCTGTCACCATCAAAAAAAGGGAAAGGACAACTCCAATCCGTCAAATCTTCGGTCGATAAGTCTTCTACCAAGCATCAGCAAGGTATTCGGAAAGGTAATCAATAGGGCTCTGAGTGAGTGGGCTGCGGACAACAAAATAATTCCGGATAACCAATTCGGGTTCAAGGCAGGACATGACACCATTCATGCCGCGTCTGAGCTCGTTTCAGATATCCAATGGAACAAGTCCAAGAAACAATGCACAGGTGCTGTTCTGGTGGATTTAGAGAAGCCCTTCGACACCGTATGGTTAGAAGGTTTGTACCTAAAATTCACCAGACTACGCATCAGTAAACCATTGTTGTATTATGCTTTATGATATGCTCAAGGGTTGAAAGTTTGTTGTCAAAAGTGATAATGTAACTTCTACCACCAACTTTGAAATCAAAAAACGGTCTTCAACAGGGAGCGGTTCATTCGCCGATCCTCTTCAGTATTTACACCAGCGATCTGATAGGTAGCCTTATCCAGGCAATTGCGTATGCCGACGACCTGATTGCGGACAGAACTGCCCCAAAGGTCGAAGTCATTAGAATTCTCTTGCAACGTGACTTCGAGAAGATTCAGCGATATTGCGATGACTGGAAACCGAAAATAAATGTCCAGAAATGTGAAACAATTCTGTTCCGGACCTCGTTGGTTGGAGCCACGAGAATACGCGCAAGAATTGGCGCAAGATAGTTATCGTTGGGCCTCACGGACAGCGATTAACGAGCAAAAGTGAGGTAAAGTACCTCGGTATCTGGTTGGACCAGTATCTGTATTTCAACGGGCATATAGATGCTGCTCTGACTAAGGCCAGAGGAGTCTTCGCTCTGACGAAACGGCTGTTTTACAGCAGTCGGCTTGACCCCAGAGTGAAGGAAATTTGCCCTCATACGGCCGATGATCGTTTATGGCTGTCCAGTGTGGTTCAACGTTGCACCATCTAAATGGGAGAGGGGCTGTGTCTTCGGCGCTGTTTCGGTTTGTACCGGACACCGGAATTTCTTATGTACATTACTATTCTAATGAGGTTCTATTCAATGAGGCTCGGATCAACAGACAACTAAGAAGTAATCACAATGGTACTTTTTCATGGTCTATAAGTGTGTGGATCCTGTATCCGCCAGCACTTTAAGCTATCCTTACCTGTCTCCAGTTTTGCACGCCAAGTTCGTTCGGGTTCTCTATACCTACTTGAGAGACAGTCTTCCTTCACAGAGGCCGTCCAGAGAAGCAAGTTTTTGCACAAAGCTTCGTTTGTGTTTAAATTTTATGCAACGCAAATTTTAATTTTTTCCTTGTTAGCAACTTAAAGCGTTTTATCAGATGTTGCCATGTCCATGTCGTACGATCCGAAGCGGGATGACGAAAGGCATGAGCTATTCTTTGTTAAATTGCAGGCTATTTGGCTATTTAGCGTTTAACTAAAGTGGCAATTTGCTAATTCGGCTAAACGGCTATTTGACAAAATGCCTCCTTAGCAAAATGAAATAGCTAAAATGACTTTTTAGCTTTTAGTTTTCGGGTTTTTCGCTCTTGAGCTTTTGGGTGTATGGGTTTTGGATTCATTGCCTTATTGGGGTTATCGTGTTTTTGGGTTCATGATTTTTTGCGTTCTCGGGGTAATGAATTTGATGTTTTTCGGGATTTGGTTTTTTCGTTTTAGGGTTTTCAAGTTTTAACGTTTTAAGTGTTAAGTGTTTAATGGGTGTTTTTCATTTTCGGGTTTAAAGTCAACCAGTTTGTAGATGAAAGTAAAATCATGCAGATGCATGATTTAATGCTTAAAATTTGCTAGTTGCATGTTAAAGAACACTGGAACAACAAAAGCTTAGATACTCGTGACGTAACCAGTTCTTTAAATTACAAATCCTGTTTGTTTTATTTTTTATCTGGATTCTAATGAATTTTTCCCAAGGACATTTTTTGTCTTCTCTTTGAATCTTAATCCAAATAAAATATATTATTGCATCTCCTAACTGAGCTTAAAGTATAGTGTGGAGACATCTCATTTGTCTGAATTCAACTTGCTTTCCTAAGTGTTCGAATCCTGGAGCAAAATGAAATACATTGTAAATGAATCGATTGATTTGCTTATATCCTTGGTTACTACAAAAATATTCAATCGAGTAGTCGACACTTCTGAAAATAGTTCAACTAAGAATCAGCATTGTCATCGAACACCATTCATACAAAAGAGGATCCTTCCGTGCACACAACAACAAATTGTTACATGTTTAGCAATTTTATTCAATTGGACTTTCTTCCAAAATTGAATTGAAACAATTATCATTGCATACCCAAAGGGAATGATATTTTGGACAGTGTTGTGCTGTTCTGATATTTGTACGATTATTACTTCCGGCGAAATGGACAATGACGACAACAACAACAACGACCACCACCACGACAACAAATAAACGACATAAGAACGACAAAGAAATAACCAAGCTTGTGTCAGGCAGTAGCTATTTCCCTGGAGAAATTCTACAAAATGTTTTCATTTCTTCTTCGGATATCATCGGACCCGGACTCCGTTTCCATATCCGGCGGTCGTTCTCCATATCAGTTTCCTTTGCCTTCTGCTTGACATCCTAAATGTACACACATGAACAATTCGATACATTGCAATCGTACCGTACACTAAGTGGTTTGATGTGAGAGCATACTCTCACGCTCGGCTTGATTCTGCTTTAGTGCAAGGTGAATAATACAAAATGCAGTGAGTTGAGCCATTTCGTTCCTTGTTGTGTTATTCTTGGGAATTGAAGGAGCCTTTTTATGACCACTCTAAATTGGGCAAATAATCGTATGAATATTTCTGAAGCTGATTCTAGAGTCGAAGCAGGAGCATTCAGAAAACGACTTCTTATAGTGATGTGATGGGGATTTCTATGGTCGGTGTTTCTGTATGGAAATTGCATTCGCACTCTTGGATAATATGCTTTCTGTTTTGAGAGTGTTTATAACATTGGCACCTAGTGGCAATCGAATTATTGGCCCATTTAGAAACGACCAGAAATATAGTTTGCTTTTTTCTTCTTGAATATGGGTAATTTTATTAAATTGGAATTATGTTTGGCAAGTAGTAGTGTAGTGGCCGTAGCTTAGTAGTTAGGTGCGTTGGCTGCTAAGCCTAACGTAGTGGGTTCGAGTCCTACTGGTGCCCATAGGTTTTATTTCATCTTTCACGGACACTGCCTCTTGCGAAGAACTGACAAAACTTCCATGAGTATCATCTGTCATGAAAAAGTGCTTCTCAACTTTGCCGTACGGAATCGACGATAAAAATAATTCTTCATACGCACCTATAGAATTGTTGATGAGAATAAGCCACTTAGGCCTTGGCTCTTCAAGAGCTGTCGCCCCACTCTATTTATTTTTTTTGTGTTTGGCAAGAAGGAATTTAATTCAATGATAATTTTTTGTGAATTGAAATTTGTGTTAGTGTAAAAGGTTTTATGAATTCGAAGATATCGAAAGCCTACACTCTCCCTATTCTCTATCTCACAGCCATAGTCTTCCCTTTCGATAGTTGAGGCGCTGGTCACGTACGACTTTTTGATCCTTTTGGGACAGCTCCCAAATAAATGAACGTCGCGTCGGCTACTTTTACACCCTCTGTAAAATGTATTGATAGAGCTTCAAGGACGTATTCAAATTCAAGACTTATAAAAAGTGGTTCCGAAAGCGTCGTTATTTTGAAGAGTTCTAAAAACTGGCTATTGAGGTTGAAAATTTTCCTTTGTGCTGACTCTACATCCTGAGAGCAGCCCATTAACAGCCAGGTGCGGCTATCTATCTATTTTCTATCACAGGATAGAAAAAACAAAAAAAAAAAAAAAATAACCAAATGAACAAAGCAAACCGAATTCCTTCCATTAATAAAAAAAAAAAAAACTAAGTTAGAACAACCTTATGCAGAAACTCGTCCCATTTGTTTTACTTGAAACTTAATTATTTTTTTCTATATATGAAAGAACAGCCTAATTTTTGTGTTCGTTCACTAACCGGGCACACTGGTTGACCGATTTTCCTAATTTTTTCTCTAAATGCAAGAGCTTTTGGGGTAGAAGGTTTAGCAAAAATAAAATGTATACTTTTCAAATCACAAATGGTTCAATTGTTAAAAAATGTTTAAAAATTTTGTATTTCGAACTACAAAAAAAAAAAAAACTTATCAATATAATGAACACTCAATTTAGTTTGAAAATTTTGTCAAATATTTTTTTTTTCAATAAAAAAATCAAGAAAAAGTCAGTGAAGAAAAAAAATATTTGACAAATATAATTTTTCTTCGACAAAAAAAAAATGTCAGTGAACCTAGGAAATTATATTTGAACTAGCTGACCCGGAAATTTCCTAGAGTATACCCGAAAATTTCTAGAGTATGAAAATATATGTTATTTATTTTAAGTGGGTACGTATTTGTTATTTGTAACGTTTTGAATGTTGATGTAATGTGTCATTAATAAAATTTAATCAACACTAACGAGCTGGAGGTATTCCACGTATAATTATTGTCTGAATGAAAAACATGGTGTGCTCAAATTTAAGCCACAAACAGACATCATTTAGCTTTGAGTCAATAGTCATTGCAAATTCCAATCTGATGGAGAATTGAATGCTTTCAAATTGAAATGTGCCAGTTGCTTACGAAAAAACCGTTTTGCGAATAAGGCATTGCCACAATTGAATTGTCTGCTCGACAACAATACTACGTTAAGGACAATAATAAAATTGCATTGGATTCAGAATATTTGCGCAAACTATTGAGCCGAAGTTAAACGATCAACAAAAGTACCTATGTGTATGACACCATTAGATATGCAAGGTGTGATCTGTCTGAGATTTTTATTTTTTTGTGATGCACCCGGTGGAATGGGAAAATCATTTTTGTTATCATTAATTTTATCATCAATATGATCTGAAATTAAAAAAATGACTTGGCTTTTTCTTCTTCTGGAGTCGTGAGCACATTATTAGACATAAAACTGACATTAAAATATTTCAAAAAAGTTGATAATGGCCGAATATTTGTGTGGGAGAGCACAATGGCGCAACTTGAAGAATTTGGAACTCTGAATCTTTTTGTTGCTGAGGACAAACTTTGTCGATTATACCACGGTCAACTGCTGCAGACGTATGGAGTCGTTTAAAAACTTCTATTTCAGGAAACTTACATTGGCCAATTATTGGACATTTAAGAGAGAGTGGCGCGACAGATCTTGAAGAGCCAAGGCCTAAGTGGCTTACTCTCATCAATAATTCTCTGGGCGCGTGTGAAGAATTTAGGGAACCTTCAATTTAACGCCGATTCCGAACGGCAAAGTTGAGAAGCACTTTTTCATGACAGAAAAAGTGATTTTAACACTTTCTTAATTAAAAATAATTATTGATCCATACTGGAAAAATGTATTTTTCTTGTTGGAACATTGTCTGAAGAGGCTCAAGAATGTCAGAATAAGGACTATAAAAAATACTGACCTAGACATTCTAGGAAATGTAGCCGCATTGCAAAGAATCAGGATGCAATGAGCCGATTGATGGTGACATCTTACCCCTCAATATCAAACCTTCCCCATTCTTTTACCATGAAAAAGCATGATCGGTTAACTGGAGAAGTTATGGCTCTTCTACAAGACTAAAATTTCAATAAAATGCAATAAAAGTGGATTTTTTGTATTTTTCCACTATACTTTCTTGTGTTTCATTTTATATTCTGTATTTCCGATGACTAACATTACTATAATAGTATTTTTGACATTTTTTAGGGAATTTATATAAATTTCTTATAATTCTGACAAAAAAAAAATATTTTTTTAAATTCAAGGGGCGTGGCAGTGGGCGGTAATTCATTATTTTGATTTCTTACGTGCCAAGTTATCATTTCTGAAAATTTCATTCAAATCCATCCAGTGGTTCAGTTTTTATAGAATTTTTTCCGCACTGCCATATTAATTTCCCCAGTGTGCGACGCACGAGCACAAACACAAAAATATTCTTAAGATCTCAATTCTCAAGTAAGAAAAGTGTAGTTGTTTTGTAGGAAAAGAGAGAAAACACTCTCAGATGTCGTAACAAAAAAAATTCATTCATGTTTTTCAATGCCCCCGTTTACCCCCCACCAACAACATTCTGTAAAAAACTAGCCAAGTCTCGATGGAGCTGCTTGTTTATCTCATTAACTATAATAATAAAGAAATCGCAGTAAGGAACCAAGGCTTAGAATGACTTTGTCTAGTTTTTATTACTTTTTACAGGTAAAAAAGCAGCTCCATCGAGACTTGGCTAGTTTCTTACAAATTGTTTTTGGTGGGTAGTATTGTTCAAAAAATGAAGTTCCTTATGCGATGAGCTTGTTGAGGCTTCAAGACTCATCGTCTGATGAAACCCAGTCTACGTTTGGGAGATTAAAATAACCTATCAGGAGGTTATTATTTTAATTACCAGCTCTGATGTAAGGGTTCTATTGAGAGATTGAAAAGAAAATTAATTTGAGATGATGCTATTTCCAACAGCAATAAGAACTCCTCTGCCAACCAGATTTATAGCATGACGGTCTTTCCTTTAAACTAAGAATTCTTTATCAAAGAGTTCAGAATCAAGATTAGTGTCACTAAGCCAAGTTTTCGTAAATACAAACACGTCATGAGGAAAAGTTTGAGAATTTTTAAAAATTGAAGTAGTTTTCCCAACATTCGGCACAGTTGTTAATGTCCTCAGCCAGTTCAATGAATTCTTTATTGGTCCTTGCGTTAATTTTTTATTTTTTTTTTTGGCTTTGTATGGGAGATTTTTTTTTCGATCGAAGTAGGAGTAGTTAAGATCTCTGCAAACTGCCTACGCCTTGAAAAAATTGGTGTTGGAATTTTTGGCAGTGGTGAAATTTCTTGAAGAAGTTTGGTTGGCGTAGGGTTATTAAAGCACGATGAAGTGTGGATTTCATTTTCTGAATGGTTGCAGGAATGCGTGGTGTTACTTGCGGTTGGAATAGCCTATTCTGAGACTGTGGCAGGAATAGGAGCAGTTTCCGAAAGCTGAGCTGTTGTTTGGTTATCTTGCATTGCAGATGAATTTGGATGAAGAATCGTTGCAGATGACTCGGAAATGCTAAAAAAAAGTGATCCGGAATAAAAGGGGTAAATTCCCGAAGCCCTGAATCCTGAAACTCTATTTCCAACAGACGCTGCCTTCTCCCATGCAGCCCCAATTAGAAATGTGTCGTTTTACTTCGAAGTCCTTTTACGTTTTGGTTTTGGAAGGAGATCGCTTGCAGTTTTTTGGGTCCTCATTTGTAAGGGAAATCGGATATAGTAAATTTTTCCATCTATTAGGAATAATGAATTCCTTTATTCGGTGATCGCTGAAGCTTGAGCATGTATACTATTGAAGTCAACATTTCTGACTTGCACCCCATGAAGATTGGTTACTTGTGAAAGCGCCACGTAGGCTTGGCTACAAGGGAATATGAAGGTGCCAATGTCTATGAGGCCATTTTTTAGATCTTGTGAATTGGTAGGACATATGACTTACCGATTTGTAATTTTGCCCTGCAGTATGCCCGGGTTATGTCGATCTTTAATATATCCTAGTTTTTGTAGTTTTCGCTTTATGTGGCCATTAAACTCTAACTGTGTACCAAATTTCAGCTCTCTGATAAAGTACTTGAACTATTTTGATGATCATGATCATGAGTAAGTAAATGAGGAAGAGTCATGGCGGGGGCACTGTCGCTGCAGTATGTCACTTTTTGAAGATCATCTCAACGATGGGCAAAGCTATGTCACTAGTAAGTGGTAGCTCAGTTTGGTATAATTTGATTTGATAAACCAAGCAAAACGTAGGAAGACGCTTGTTGGATGTGATCCTCAAAGTGTTTATTGTTTGTATTAAATTGGGATGTTGCTGTATTCCAGTAAATTGCTTGGGTTAAATTTATGGACGAAAATCGGTTGAGGGTGCAGGAAGGGCATCACTTATTATTAACGTCTAACCCGCCTCTTTTTCAATTTTTCTAAAAAAAATTAATTCGTAAAAGTTCTTTTAAATACAAATTCCCCAAATTTTTCCGGAAATGTTCAATTTAAGGGAAATGGGTGCTTCTTTAAAATCAAGCCAGCAAATCAATGGCACGAGTAGATGCACATTCTAATGTGAATCTTCAATTCTTTGAAAGTTTCTTTGAACCTCAACGGGTAAGAGGTATTTTTTGAACTCAATATTTTTTTTTGCTGCCCGTTTCCATGCCATTCGTGTGCACCATTGCACACAAAGTAGGTACCTGTGTAAGGTGCTCGTATCCCTATCTATTACTTGTTTCTCAAGCAAAAAAAAAAAGAGAGAACAAGAAATGGAAGACAAAGTTCGAATCGATTGTACTTTGTGTGACACAGGAATAAAAGGATTCATCGCATAACGTAGCAGTTCTTCTTTTGGATTGGAAATAAATACATAAGCTTAACTTCCTCGCCTCGGTTTTTATTCGTTATTCTTCCTTATCCGAATGCGCGCTGTGCTGCTAATGCTAAGGATATTCTTGCACCCTGAAGGCTTAAAGTTGTATTTTAAATAAAAGTAGAAGGAAGAAAATGTGTACGGAAAAAAGTTGAGACATGTTTAGGGCCTTGCTACTGACGAGATTGATTGATTCTGTTCACACTCGAATATATTTCTCACTTGAACAGGGACGAATTCATCACATTTAAGATGTACATAATGTAGGTATAAGAACTAGGTACGTACTGTAATATATGGCTGCCAAGTTTATTTTGGGTGCTTCAACATTTTAACAGTTGTTACTGGCTGTTATTGTTGATTGAAAATCATTTTTTGAACGATTTTGGCAACTCGACTAAAAAGCGACTTGAGTAAGAGGGGAAAAAAATGTAAAGATATTAAATGTAGAAAACTGCCTTGCATTGCTTTCTTGATTGTCATTCTTTTTTATTTCAAAACAAATCTAAATGCCCAGCCTTCATTCCACCCACGTCGGTCGGTCGTTGTCCTGTGATAGGTTTTAACTTGTCATTGATTTGGCAGTTGGCCACACCTGTTGTTTGTCTACAATGCTGTTAGTTACTCTGTTTGATGTGAACAAATCACGAACACCTTAGACCATACACAGAAGAAACACAATCAAAAACGGCATCTTACTAACGTCCTGCAAACATCAAACCAAGCAATTTTGTTTCTAAGTGTCAGGTACAAGTTGAAAAAAAAAACACTCTTTAAATCGAGCGATAGCCAACGTCAGCTAACAATTTAATTGCCATTCATCATTTTGTCTTATCTGTCTGATTTGAAAATAACTGCTGCGGACCTAGGCTCATATCTAAATGTGCAATGATCGGTGGTCCCGATGCCATGGCCGGTCGAGCAACTTTTATCACGGTAAAGTTGTCCTAGGAAATTCGATTACTTCTGTTCTTTTAGTTTGTATTTTGTTGGGATAGAACATAGAACAAGCAACCGTGCAGTGTTGCGTGGATAATGACATTTCTGTATTCTACAATAGAATGGCGGACTGTTTCGGTGTAAGCGCATTCGTTATTTTGATTGATTGATATTGATGCATGCGACAGACGCAATTTAATTTATTTGGACGGTTTGAGAGGAAAATTGCTTTGGAGCAGTTGTCGTGAGTTAGATTTTATTAAATTTTCCTTTGCGTCACACACATAATTGTGAAACATTACATACCTACTTGTAGGGATGCCAGATTTGAAAAATTTCTGTGCGGGACAAACAAATATTTAAGTGAATGAAAAACAAAACTGTTCTTTAGTTTAAAAACATTCTTTTATTTCAACGTATATTGATTAACTTCCTAAGTATTATTAAATAAATAAATAGAAACTTAACATTCTTCAGAAAAAAGTTACGTTAATCTAAAGAATATAACAAACAAACAATTTAAACATATTTTTGGCTGATGTAATTTTAGAAATTATTTCGTTTTAGCCGTATTTCGCTAAACAGGATTCTTTAAATTCTTTACAAGACATATCGAAATTTTTCTTTATCATACGCTCTGCTCTTATCTTATTTCTTTCTTCCCGCCAAGAACTGTAATGACTGAACTGTAATGTTTAAGAAGCCTGTCGACGATGGACGGCACGAACTACTACAACCAACGAGTAGGAACATGACTCAAATCTCGGACTATTCCTCATTGCACCATTCCATAAACTCTTTAAGTTCGGAAACGTTTTTAGTGCTTGAACTAAATTCAAAATGGTTCTAATATGATCTGAGCTTTCTAGTATTATTCAAAATATGACAATTACATCCCATTGGAAAACTATTTTCTTTTTTGAATTCCGTGAAAACAGATTGATTCTTACCAAAATTTACATTTGCGTTATCAGCCGTAAATGCTGTTATATTTTGAACGCATAAACTGGATGATATAATTGCTCTTTTGAGAGATTCTGTGATACCTATCTTTTGATTTTTCAGAATCCAATAAGTTTAATAACTTGATGCAGACACCATGACTTCTTTAAAAATATCTTACAATTAAGGGGCCAGTTATAGCTATCAGAAAAACGGATCAGAAAAAAAATTCTTTTCCATATTTGACTACTCTAGAACTTCATTTGAGCAAAAATATTGATGCAATTCGACGAAAGTTTGTTTGAAATATTTTTTTCAAAAAGAATTAAAACATTTATGACCGAATTTAATTAGAAAATTGAATTTAAATTTTTTTCTGATGAGATTTCATTTTTCTGAACAGCTGATTGTAAAAACTTCAAAAATATTCCATTTTGTTTTCTCATGTGTTTCGATTTTTTTCTGTTCCAATAACTTCAGAAAAAAAATTTCTGATGAAAAAAAAAATTCTGATGTCATAAAAAAAAGCGCAGAGCTGGACTGACATTTAATTTCTGACACAAAATTCTTGGTTGCTATAAACCAAAGATTAAATAAGTAACAAGATGGGAAACAAGGCTGTCAAAGTGACAGTTGCCTACAAGCTTCGGACCATAGTTACTGTGAAAGTATGCGTGGTTTTACCAATACTATCACAGTTTGGACCATAGTTTTTGTGAAAGTATGCGTGTTTTTACACAGTAAATATGGTCCTACCATATTGTTTTTGTTTTTATATTATTCATGTACCAGGAAAGAAAATAAAATGAAAGAAAATGAAAATTGCGGGATCTAGGGAGTGAAACGTAAGTCAGTTTCCCATCTTGTTACTTATTTAATCTTTGCTATAAACACTCATCAGAAAAATGTTTCAAGTTTTCACTGTTCCAATTTTTTCTGATGGATTTTTCTGATAGCTATAACTGGCCCCTAACGGAAATGTTTTAATGTTTCCTTTATTCGGCGCATCAGTGCCAATAGAAAATGGTTTTTTCGAGTCTTTCGTCAAATCAAAAATAATCATCTTTTTGGAAGCACGACTCTCGAATATCGAACAATCGACTTTATGAAAAAATAAAGGTTATGTTACAAAATTATTGAACAAGAAAAATGTAGGGTATTTTCGAGCGTTTTCCGGGACATATATCTTCTCGGCGGGACAAAACTTTGCCGCGGGACACTTGCGGGACAAAGACGGTTTTCCGGGACATCCCTTGTTGTAAATGACACAGACTTTATAACTATACAAATTTAATAAAAAAGCTTTCAAAGACTGAAAATAGAGAAAGCTGAGAAGAAAAATAATAATCGAATCGCCGATCTTGATTCATGTTTGATGAGATGATAAGCTTAAGAAATCTCTATATATATAAAAATGGATGTGTGTTTGTTTGTATGTCTCTTATAGACTCCGAAATGGCCTAACAGATATTTGTGAAATTTTCATGGTTCATACTGTTGTATTCAGTGATGATTTCTGTGAAAAAAAAAAAATTGGAAAAACCTCATGGGAGAATGGGAAAACTAGAAAAACTAAACAAAGGTCGGAAATTAGATTTTTTTTTGTTTGGAATTTTTTGGTTCAAAATGGATTTTTGAATGGTTTTCATTTTACTCATTGGTTTTCAAATGGAAAATTGCATGAAAATTGTGGATGCATTGGTTTTCAAGTGGAAAACTGGAAAATTTCAAATGAAAAACTGGAAAATTTCAAATGGAAAACTGGAAAATTAAAAAATGAGAGGATCTCGGAAAACTCATTGGGTTTCAAAGGGAAACTGGAAAATGTGTGATGGGGAACTGGTAAGCAAGAAAAAGTAAAAAAAAAAATTGGAAAAAGGGAAAAATGGAAAGGCAGAAAAAAAATTGGTTGCGGGTAATAACTAATGGTGTAACATTAAGCGTGTAGAAATAATTGGTAGCGGGTAACAGAGTAGTGTCGTAACGGTGTAGCGGATATGGGTAGACGTACTGGGTAGCACCAGGGGGTAGTGGGTTGGGTAGTGTGGTAGAGGGTTATCCTTATCGATTGTCGATTGAGGCAGTACGGAGTCTGCAGGGCCAGCTAGTAAAGTATACAATTTTAACCAATCCAATATGATAATCTCGTATTTCAACCACCAAGTATTGATCCAATCAGATATCAGATGGTGCTCTACGATGTAAACTAACGTACATAATAATTCTGCTCAGAACCTCGGTCGTTCAGACCACGGGCAGCTTTTAACAAAGTTAAGTACCTCCAGTGCTTCGATGCTGTCTCAGATTTAATGGAACAACGGAGTATTTTTGCGTGTGTTTTCATCAGATGTTCTCCTAGTCCATGTCTCTGCCCCATACCTGAGGACCGGGATGATGAGGGTTTTGTAGAGTGTCGCTTAAGTTGCTCGGGAGAAGACCTTACTACTCAATTTCCTTGTAACTCCGAAGAAGCAGCGATTGGCAAGAGTGATGCTTCGCTTGATTTCAGCGCTGGTATTGTTGTCTGAGTTGATAGCGGATCCCAGGTATTCAAAGTCCTTAAGTAGGTCGAAGTTAAATCTGTCTATGTTGACGTTTGCTCCAAGACGTCGATGTTGGTTGTCCTTTCTTGTTCACAGCATTAACTTGAGCTTGCCCTCGTTAACCGCTAGACCCATCTTCCTGGCCTCCGTTTCAAGGCTCACAAACGCTCCACTGACATCACGCTGTGTTCTTCCAATTATATCCATGTCGTCTGCGTATCCTAGTACCTGGACGGAGGTTTGAAAGATTGTACCTCTGGTGTTGACATTGGATTGGAGCTTTACACAATCTTTTCAAGAATGATGTTGAAGAAATCGCTTGACAGCGCATCGCCTTGTCTAAAACCTTTTTTGTCATCAAAAGGTTGGGTAGGTTGGGTTTTTTGCTAAAGATACCTAATATTTTGTCTTATTATTGAGATTATGCTTTTTCCGGAATTATATTGATAATATTCTATAAAGATACTCAGTACAAGAAATTAAAAAAGCTTAAATATGTGTGCAGGTCGGTTCCGTGTATAATAACGCTAAGCGTAATAAGGTCGACTTGAAGAAATTGGGCTTATTTCACTTTCTTTAAGTGAAATATAAGGCCAACTTTTTAATGTTAGCCTTATTTCGCTCGTTAAAACTGAAATATGGCCAAGTGTGCCTTATTTCACTTTCAACAGATGTGTTTATGTACTTACGCTTGTATCTAAAAGAAGACTTTTTGATAAGAAAACATTTTTCTTACAATACTTGTTCTTTTTTTTTAATTAGTATTTTTGAGAAAGTAAATAAAAGAAATTAAGAAACAAAATGTAAAACAATAATAAAAGTGCTTACAAAAGATGCTAGTGCTACTGTTCACAATTTGCCTGCAAATTGTTATCTTATGGTAAAACAATTGAAACAAAGTTTAAAAAAGCAGTGCATAACCATTGTGCGTGGATTATGACATATAACACACAATATGCTTACACTGTTACTAAAATCGTTTTGCTCCTCCTTCTATTCTCTCTTAAAATGACATTTCGTCAATAAAAGTCTCATTTGTCTTTTTGGTCGTCGGATGTGAGATTTATTTTGTAAAAATCTGTCTCCACATTCGGAAATTGTTTGAGAAAAAATAAAAAAAGCAGTGGCGGATTGACGGAGGGGGGGGGGGGGGTTTCAAACATCCCCCAAAAATTAAATTCAATTTGAATATATACAATATAATAGTATCGATTTCAAATAAGAATCCTACTATATCATCACAATTTACCGACTGTTACAATCTGCGAGGTTTTTTTAAAAAATCATCAAGTATTTCATCAGAACGATATTCTGAATATTCAATGATGCAAGCCCGTTTAACCGTTGGGGGCCAATTGTACTTTGCAAATATGTTTTGAGTCTTTTGAATGCAGAAAATGAACGTTCTGGCGTCACACTTGTAACTGGTAAAACTAATCGAATACGAAGTATTCGATTTGAAAAAAAATCGACATGTTAGCTTATAAAGGTATGAAAAATATCCCTTAATCAAGTGCTTCAAATACATTTTTCATCTTCCGATCTCCAACTCGCCTTCTCCACATCTTGACTTCTGAAACGAACCCATTTTCAGAACAGTCAAGAACCGTTGCATAAAACTCTTATAATCCCTTGCACCTATCAACATCGAAATAATTTTTCTCAAACAAGGTACCAAAATTTTTTAAAAACATTTTGTATTTTGTGAGACTACGTCGAAGATCAATTATTATGAAGAATGGGTTGTAAAATGCAATTCTGTAATAATCCTTGACAGATTCAGGGTTGCCAGGTCCTGAACTAGTTCCATAGCCCAATTTGAAAAAAATTGCAGCCCAAAATCGGAGCCGAAAAACTAGCCCAAATAGTAGCCCAATACCAATTAAAAAAACAAAAAAAAAACATTTCCGATAACTTCACAATTTATTTTAATTTTAAGAACAACCAAAAATGAATTTTTAATAAAAAAAAAAAAACAAAGAAAAACAAAATAAATAAGTTCATTTAATTAAGAAGAGTTAGCGTCTGTTTCACAATATACAAGTAAAGTTCTGATTAGTTAACCAGCACTTAAATTAGCTGGCAGTTAAATCCTCCTGTTAGTAAGCTTTACGTTAGCTAACTGCCAGTTATTCCAATTTTCCATTTGGAAAGATTTTGACAAATTGAAAAAAAAACTGTAGGTCCTTGGTTTTGCTAAATCGAATATGGGAAATATTAGTGAACAAAATGAATTTGTATGGAATTACTATGACAACGACAAAAAATAAACAAAAATCAAAAGGATATTTGTTGTTGTTTCGGAAATTACTTCGGACAATTTTCTATAGGTTTTGCTCTCAACTTATTACAGGTCAGAACCACTATTAACTTTTGTGGGCGCTCGCAAATAAGAAGTAATATACGGCAATGAATAGATTAACGACCTTATAGCGTTCAATCAATAGATACCAGCCTTTGAATGTTTTAATTCTTTGTTTGACTTGTGATTGTTGGCCATACCTATTACCAATCAGTATACAGGGTGATTATCAATCGAATCATATTTGGTATTGCAGAATGTAATCCATCGAATCATGCACTATTTTGAATAAACCCGAAAATACTGTGAATATTTCTAATTTGGCAATTCTATGATGTCCAATGATTCCATGAAATACGTTCTTAACTCAGAATAACTAACTAACTCCGCGGTTTCGGTGTGGCTCCACAACGCGAAAATCTCATAAAATTCATCTTCCATTGTCGTAGTATCTGAGTTGTATAGGTATTTGTATTATTAAAGAAAGTACATAACACACCGCTTCTTTCTTTAATCGAAAACGCGCCCGAAAGTCAACCTCGTCCAAGGATTCCATAAAATCCGTTCTAACCCGGAATACGCGGTTTTGTGGTGGCTCCACAACGCGAAAAAAAACTCATCATACTCGTCATCTGACGTGTCGAGAAGAATATCCATTTTATCGGAAACAAATTGCGATTATATAAAAATCCTTGCTTTTCAGAAATTGAATTCTATTTTAATTGAAAAAATGACAAATCTTTTTTTTTCTGACTTTTAATTCTATTAACTGGCAGTTAACTACTTTATAGGGCACTTCATCCTCCCTATAAGTTACTTGACACTTTAACTACTAGTTAGCTCTACTCAGATATTGTGAAACGCTATTTTGAATTTTAACTGCTAGTTAGCTTCCAAGTAGCTTAACTGGAACTTTACTTGTATATTGTGAAACAGACGCTTAACAAAATTATCAGATTAAACATAATTATTTAATTAAATATTTAATTGTTGAAAATCAGTCTATAAGGACAATATCTTCATCAGAATCATTGTCACTGTCATCCTCACGATCATAGCCATTACATTGGTAAATTGTTTGGTTAAATTTACTTATCATGTCATTTGTGGGTGAAAAATGTTTGCAGCAAATTTTTTAAACCGTAGCATCTATACGCAAACGCATAATTGCATCGAGCGATGCTGTAGTTAACCGATTCCTTGGTTTTGTTTTTACACAATTCATGAAAGAAAATGTCCTTTCAACTACAGCATTGCTGATAGGCGAAGTTAACAATTGTATTATTGAAATGTTTTTTCGTTAAGAGCCAATTTAGTCCAAAATTCTTCCAAATTAAGTTGGAAATTTGGAGGGAAAATACGGACTCCTATCAAAGTAGAGGGAGCTTATTCAACTGTTCTTCCAAACTTTGAACATTTTCCACAGTTTTTTTTTTTTTTTTGTTTTTTGGAACGATTTTCATTAAGGCGTACAGTCGGACTAAAATAGCGAATGTCGGACTTCTTAAAGGGTATTTTTAGAGAGAGAGAAAAGTGCTTTATTCATACATATAATTTACTTGAATGAAAAAATATCGCCCAAGATTAGATTTGGGCTATTTATAGCCCAATTAGGATTGGGCTGTCATACCAAATTGTTGTCGGCAAATTTTGGAAAAAGATAGCCCAATTTCCGATAAATAGCCCAATCTGGCAAGCCTGGACAGATTCAGCAATGACGTTGCATCTTTCTGTTTGTTGTGGTTTCTTCATTTCATTCTCATGTGTGCCGTCTGTGGGCTGGCCAGCGAAACCGTGTGGGTCAAGGCTGATCTACATGGGAACACAAAGTGCCAAGAAGTACAGTGGAATTTATGTGCTGTACTGCTTCTACAAATGCTTAACTGAATATCTCCCTCTCATTCTTTAAAGTGAGTGTGAAAAAAAATTGACGATGACCAAGCTTTCACTGTGCACAAATTTCTCAAAACGAATACACCCACTTTTTTGTACTTTTAACACTTTGTGTTTCGATGAAGTTCAGCCTTAAAAATCAAAACTTTTTGATTTTTAGTGTGTGTGTCACGGTCGGTGTGATGTCTATATGGGCATGTTGCACACACATTTTCATATTTTCGTGTGTGTACACACAAGATTCGCACTGAAAATTTAAAAAAATTCAATCGAAAACCCCCCCAGATTGAAATTCTAAATCCACCGCTGGGAGAAAGATAGTGAAAAATTAAATATTTCGCGCGAAAAAAGTTTGCATTAAGAATATTAATATAAGATTTTACATTTCAGCTAACATTAAATTTTATTAAGAATTCTATCAAATAAAAATGATCAAGGATTTGGATCTTGAAACAAAAAATATAGTAGGCACAATTGCAAGCAAGCGAAGCTGAAAAGCTGAAAAAATGTTGCCCATTTGTATATGTATTTTACCACCCAAATTGATTCTCTTTTGGGCAAAATTTTTCAGCTCACTTCGCTCCCCATTAGACTAAATGATCTTGAATTTTCCGAATCGGCATCATCCTTAGACAACAGTGAAAAACGATATTCAAAATGAATCATTAAAATGCAGCATCATCTTTCAATGCCCTTTAATGCAATATAAAAGAAGCAGCAATTTAGTGAGAAATGTTTAACTTTTCACTATCTTTCTCAGAAAAAAGGTTTCCAGTATTGTTTCAACTTGTAATTTTTCAAAAATAAAAAATATGTTTATGTATTGAACCAGTTTTACTTACATATTCATGGAAAAAAAAGAACTGTCAGGTCAGGAATTGCTTTAAGTAACATGCGAGAACTATGCTTAAGGTTCCATTAGTCAGAAAATGGGGCATTGTCGGATAGTTGATGCACTTAGGAAGTAATTTAGGACGACTTAAAATTGTTTACAAAAATCAACTTCCAAGATCGTTGAACGGCTTAGCCATCATACCTAGACGTTACAATCATTGCAAAGTATGGTGCATAGTTTAATAGCTTATACTGACATCACCTAATATAAAGTTCATTATTAAAAAATAAAAAAAAAACAAGATCTCAACTTATTTCTTTGTTCATAATAAATATTAGTAATTGGGTACCATTACAGAAGTAAAATTGCCCAAAAGAGCATCAATGCAGCGTATGTAACTAAAAAACATTCGAGCGAATTTTGTTTTATTTTCATCACCCAAATTGACTCTCTTTTGGGCAACATTTTTCCACTCGCTAGTTACCTACTTAATTTCTTATTTCAAAAGCTATAAATGCTTAATTATGTAATTTTTAAACCATTTGAGAGTGATGGTAGAGTTAAGGTTTAATATCGCAAAAGTAATTGGTTCTGACGTTTTCAGCATGAACTATAATTAATAATTTCCCTGCATACACATGATGCTAAAAGAATGAACTCCCCATCAAAAATAAATGTCTTTCTGATGGAGCTTTTTGTACATTTGAAACAGCTTTGTTATTTTAGAAAAAGAGATGCAGCAAAAAAAAAAAACTGGCCAATTATAAGATGCTTAGTAGAGTGTTCTAGTCTCACCGAATCCCAGATTTCTGTGGGTTTGCATTTTTACGACACGTTATGCAGAAAAAGCCTTGAAAATATAAGAACTCTACTCTACTCTATCTAAGTGTCCTTGTTGCAGGGAAACTGCACAGGCTACAATTCAAGCATTTGCTTAACAGATTGGGGTGATATTTCAAAAACTAACTAAGTTTATTACCAGAAAGACAAATTATGGTTTTATTTCATTTTTCCAAAAAAAGTAAAAGCAACTTACGGCTCTATTTCATTTCGTTGGGGCCTTTTTTCATTAGGGCATAGTTTCATTATCAAAATATACCACGATTTGGGGCCTCATTTCATTCTGTCTTTGAGGAATTTTTTCATGGGCCTGATTTCGCAGAGCCAGTCATATTTTCTAAAAATTATTAATATCTTGAACTATTTTTATGAAAAAAGAAGTACTTTTCTATTTAAAATTTTGTCCATGGTTTTCTAATCCCCATTCCATGTGGCATGTACCTACCTCGCTTATCAACAAACAAATGAGGTCAGCCAGGTCCAGCATTAATATTTTTTATTCCTCCCAACAAAGTGCTTAAAGGCTCATCGGACTTCATTTCGTGCAGCTTCTGTATTCATGTTTTCTTTCTTGGTCTTGCTTAGCAACGTTTTCTAAGTAAACAGTGGATTCGTTTTTGGTAGAGAGCAACGATACCTAAATCAAATCGCCTAACATTCCATTTTTATTGTCTTCTTCTGAACCCGTTTATTCTATACCATTGTATTTCTATCTAACAATCGATTGTGGTGCCATCTTAAGAACTGGCACAGTGCTAATTTTTTACGTATGTTTTCTATAGGGATTTTTTTTTTTTGGTTCGATGTAGCACAAAATATCGAAAACACCATTCTTGATACTACTACCGGAGTCCATATACAATGTTCTATACTTACCGCCTGTCAAACTGAATTAAAATTATTTTAAAAAATATGTTCATCAAATTTTTTACCATATTTTTAAAGGGTGCACTTCCATAGTAATGTTAAACAGCCGTGTTGTTGTTCGTCTATGCAATAATCCAATTCAAACACAAATCGCCAAAAACCGAAAATAAAAATACGAGAGATCCAAAGAAGCGAAGATTCCCCAAAGGCAAAGCATTTATTCCGTTTAAACACGACTTATGCCCAAGGACACTGGTTTGAGTTTTCAGTTTAGACATCGACTCAGCTATTACAAAGGAAATCACTTTATCCTTGCGCCACACCACACCACCGTGCACCGCGTCAAAGCCACCATGGCCGCTGGATTTTTACTTACTTAATAAATTTTTTTTTCCTTAAAGCAAAACTTTGCATTCATCCCCGTTCAAAGTTGTTTTGTTTTCTCTTCTCTTTTGTTTTGTTTTATTTTTTTTTTTATTTTTTTTTTTGTGTTTTCATAGCATAATCTTCTTTTTTTTTCAACTGACCCAGATGCAAAGACTGAGTAAAAGGATTATTCATTTAGGCAAATGGCAAAACTTTATTTTCGCTTAGCAAGTCCGAATAGGAAATTGGAATTTGGATAAGTAATGACCGCGTGATGATGGCGATGATGATAGAGCAAAAGAAGAAGTGTTGGGAACAAAAAAAAAAAAACAAAAACAAACAAAAATGGGTCATTGCAGCAGAAGCTATACACAGTTTGTTTGGGTTGGAGATTTCGGTTTTTGTCGATGGCGGATATTATGAATGGATTTTTTTACTTTTCTTAACTTCGCTTAAAAACAATCTGTGAAAGAATTCAAAGGAGTCGACACGCTTGAAAAATATGTATTAACAAAGGTGATAAATTTATTTCAGCTTTTGATCAATTACTATTAAAAACCTTATTAGAGTTCAACGCACTATTTTGTTAGTTATTTTTCATTTATTAGAAGGTCTGAACTCAACCCTTTGATTCTTTTGTTTATTTTTTTCCTTTTTTGCTTCTTAGAATGCATCAAAACAGATCGTATACTCCCATCAGGTTAAATCTTCTCGTACACTGCACTGAGTCGAACGAATGTTCAGAAAATTTGTATTATAGCACTTTATCCTAACACTTAGTGCTACCATAGAGTAGGGCTTCTAGTAGCAGTTGCATAAGGCTGAAAATAGAGACCGAAGCGGACAAAAATTGTTTTTTTGTTTGACAAAAAGTCGTTTTGGACCCACAACGAACCCGAACAAATTCGGTGTGTTTTGCCACCGACAAAAATCGACACAAAATTAGGTTGCCGTTTCGCTATCTGGATTTTTATTTTCCAAACAAATTCATCGAGATATTATAGACAAACTGTTGGAATTAATTGTGTTTTCACGCACAGTTCCTGGTACCCACATACATCTACACACATTCATCCACCCACACAAAAGGAATCTATGTTTTGATGTTCCTTTCAGCTTTCACAGCAAACGGTTAAAAGGCATTTAATTTTAGAAGCGAGTGTAAACAGTTCATAAGGAATTTAACCCTAATTTGCATCTATTCTATGAATAAAAAAAGAATCATTCTAAGAAAATTCTGATTCCGAAGACGAAATTATGCCGGCTCCAATCGGCATTATTGCAATTTGTGAAGACATTGACTCAGCATATAGAAATTAGTGGGTCCACCGTCCACCCTTTCAATCAACAAAGGGAAATGGAAAATACTTTGACATCTTTTATATTGCAACTTATAGCGTTTTTTTTTTCTGGTAATCCGGAATTGGTAAACAGAACTGTCCGATTCCGGATACCAAACGATTATGCAAACACATTTTTTGCTTCTAATGGTTGAATGTCTATTTTTTTGTGAAACCTCATGTACTGAATTGCAGATGACATTGGTTTCATTTTCTTAATCTATACACATGGCGGCGAGTACGTATGTGCAAATGTGTACATGTATGCGTGATTTGTTTTTGATTCCGACTTCAAATTCGAATTCATTTTTCTGTTCTTTTCAGAACAAGAACTGTCATCTTGTGCTTGTGCCAAGTGAATGAAATCAGAATCGTTCGGAACAGTTCCGGACGACCAAAACAAAAACGCTATAAGGCTAAAAACACACCAAATCAGACAAAACGTTTGTTCTGTTGTCCCCGGACACGCTCTTATAAGGCAACACATACTGTTGAAATGTAGCATTTCAATAAATTCATTTCAATGCTTTCCAGCTACTTTGCCTTATATGATTCAGAAACTTTTTGCTTCAATTGTCAATTACTAAAATTCTAATGTAAATTTATTTTCCTCACTCTCTTTCAACTTACTGTTCAGTTAACATCTCTTTAATTTATTTGTTTTCTGTTAAATAAAACTTACGCAACAAATTACAATTTGTGTTTTTCTGCGCAATCTCAAAAGGTTATGGGCCCAGATTAACAATTTTGTTGGAAAATAAATAATAAATTAATTTAATTAATTTCTTTTCTCGTTTTGCAAATAAAAAGAGATATCCAAAAGGGCTATGGAAACGAAGGCTATGATAGAAAATTCAATGTTGTCACACAGGTTATGCAACACCAATTTTCGAGCATGGAAGTTTCAGATCAGTGCTATCCTTCGTAGCCGCGATCTACTAGATGTAGTAGATGGAACAGTAGAGAAACCCGGTGATGAACAAGCAGCAGAAAAATCAAGATGGTTGCAGCGAGATGGAAAGGCAATGGCAATTTTGTTTGCATCACTAGATGCAGAGCAATCGTCTTATGTTCTAGATTGTAAATCAGCTAAGCAACTTATGGATATGCTGGAGAGTATTCACCAGAAAAAGAGCGATGTGAAAGTGATGATGCTATACGAAGATTATTTCAGTTTGCGAATGGGAAGTGATGAGTCCGTGACGTCACATGTGTCTAGGGTACGACAAATTGCATCAGAACTAGAAGATCAAGGGGAAACTTTGTCGGACAATTTAAAGATGTGCCGAATAATAAGTAGCTTGACACCAAAGTTCCAGAATTTTCGTACAGTTTGGTACAACATTAAGGAATGCCGAATCATGGAGACACTTTTGTCCAAACTGCAACTGGAAGAAGATCAGATGAAAAAGGCTGAACGGGATGGCTTACATCATGAAGAAACTAAAGCACAAGAGGTGGCATTTAGTGCCAAGTGCGCAAATTCATATAGAAAGAAAAAGAAAATTTACAATGACAAAGAAAAATCGGTGTGTCACACATGTGGTAAAGTGGGCCATTGGAAGCGTGATTGCCCCGAACGCAAAGGCAAAAACAATTTTAATACCAACAACAAGGTTGTGAAATCTGTTGCTTATGCAATAACAGATGATGTTCTTTCGGCTGACTATGCTGATGTGTGGTTAGCGGACTCAGCAGCAACACGACATACAACATTTCGACGAGATTGGTTCTCAACATTTTCTTCTGAAGGGTCACATAAGGGTTTAAAAATAGCAAATGATGAAACTTTGGATATTGAAGGAATAGGTACAATTGAAATTGAAGCGTTTGTCAATGGAAGATGGGAAGCAAGGGTAATTGCAGATGTTCGCTACGTTCCCAAAGCTAAAGTGAACTTGTTCTCTATTGTTCAATTGGCGAAGAAGGGATTTGAAACCAAATTCAAGGACGACGGGTGCATTGTAATTAACACAGCCGACAAAACCGTATCAGCAACTGGGTACATTGACAACAATAATTTGGTTAGAATGGCATTTAGAAAAGCAAGTTTAGATCGGGCATGTTTTTCATCAGGTGAAGATAAAACATCAGCTGGTACCTTACAACAATGGCATCGACGCTTGGGGCATGTAAATGTAGCAACTATTAAGTCAATGTACACAAAAGGTCTGGTGGCATTAAATTGACTAATCAAGATGATTTTTTTTGTGAAGAATGTCAATTTGGCAAAATTCACCGAGTGTCACACCCATCAAGAGAGAAAAGAACATTAGCTAAGGGCGAATGTATTCATGTTGATTTGTGTGGGCCAATGGAAGTGGTAGGGGCTGGTGGTGTTCGATACTTTATGCTGATGAAAGACGAAGCAACAAGATTGAGATTTGTTTATTTCCTGGAACAAAAATCAGAGGTTATTGGGTATTTGAAACAATTTTTGGAACAAACTGAGAACGCATGGAGCTGTCGTGTTAGAAGAATACGTTGTGATAACGGAACAGAGTTCATTAACAATAACGTCATGAGTCTATTCAGAAACAAAGGAATCGTTTTCGAGCGAATTGCACCGTACACACCTCAACAGAACGGGTTCATCGAGAGAGACAACAGGACCGTTCAAGAGTCAGCTAGGACCATGTTGCTATCGAGTGGTTTAGCGAAGACACTTTGGCCGGAGGCAGTACGAACTGCAGTCTATATTCTCAATCGAACATCAAATGCACAAAATCCAAATAAAACACCATACGAGGAGTGGTTTGGCGAAAAACCAGAGTTAAGTCACTTGAGAGTTTTTGGCACAATGGGGTTTTTACACATTCCAAAGACCCTCAATCGAAAGAAATGGGATGCCAAAACTAGGAAAGTTTACTTGGTTGGTTACGAAACTACCAAGAAAAATTTTCGACTTTACGAGCCTTTTTCGAACAAAATCGTCGTGAGTTGTGATGTTAAGTTCAGTGAAAATGTTGTTCGAACAGAGTATGTAACAATCTGTGATGACAACAGTGCCGATGATGGAGGAGAAGATCCTTTGGACGAAACTCATATCAAGCATGTCAAAGCAGAAGAAACAACAATTATTGATGCAGAAGAAAACTCAGGTAATGAAAGTGTCGACCATGAAGATAAAAGAAGATGTTTGCGCCCTAATCCTAAGAGGGTTGTTCAATATGATGCTGAAAGAGGCTACTCAGCTGCATTTATTGAACCGTCTTCGTACAAAGAAGCTATGGAGTCAGAGCAGTCTTCAGAATGGCAAAAAGCAGTTGAAGAGGAGCTCAAGTCGTAAGAAGAAAATCAGACCTGAGATATCATCGATAAACCGGAATCATGTAAGAACGTCGTTGGTTTTAAATGGGTTTTTAAAATCAAGGAAATGCCTAATAAAGAGCCGAGATACAAAGCACGTCTTGTTGCGAAAGGTTATTCGCAGAGTTTGGGTATCGATTACACCGAAACATTTTCTCCCGTTGTGCGGTATGATTCGGTTAGATGTGTTTTGGCGCTGGCAGCTATTTACGACATGGAAATAGTACAGTTCGACGTAAAAACGGCCTTTTTAAATGGAAGCTTAGATGAAACAATTTTTATGAAAGTTCCAGACCAAGAAGACCATCAGGAAGGTCAAGTATGTCGGTTGAAGAGAAGCCTCTATGGTCTTAAGCAATCGTCACGCGCATGGAATTCTAAATTCGTGGCTTTCATCAAAGATTGTAACATGGAGCAACTGCAAGCCGACCATTATGTGTTTGTCGGAGAAATCGATGGAGAAAAGGTAATCCTTTTGCTTTACGTTGATGATGGTTTAGTTTTGTCATGTAGCAAACCAGCAATCGATACTCTAATCAAAAAGCTTCGCAACACATTCCAAATAACGTTAGGAGATGGAAGTTTCTATGTTGGGAAGGAAATCAATCGAGATAGAAGCTCGAAAACGATTCAAGTCAGTCAATCAACGTAAATTGATCGAATTATTCGAAGATTCAACATGGAAAACTCGAGATCAATTTCGACACCAGCTGATGTTGGCACTTTTCTTACTAAGGAAAGTGATAGTGACACGGAAACTGTTTTTCCATATCGACAGGCATGTGGTTCTCTCATGTTTGCCGCAACGGTTTCAAGACCCGACATTTCATATGCAGTGGGAGAAATATGTCGATTTATGGAAAAACCGAATCAAATGCACGTGAAGGCATTAAAACGTATCTTCCAATATCTGAACTATACGAAAAACATGAGCTTAACATACGGTTACGACTCATTGGACTGGGAGTTAGTTGGCTACACAGACGCTGACCATGCCAGAGACGTTGAAACAAGTCGATCTATTACAGGGTACGCTTTCTTGATTGGGAATGGTATTGTTACCTGGAAAAGTCAACGGCAGTCACACGTCACCTTGTCCACGACTGAATCAGAATATGTTGCATTACGTGAAGGTACCAAAGAAGCAATATGGCTTCGAGAACTTTTCCAAGAGCTCGGTTTTGTACAGAAGAAAGGAACAATGATGTTCTGTGACAACCAAAGCGCTATACGTTTGGTCAAGAACCCGGAATATCATCATCGAACCAAGCATATCAACAAGGTAATGCATTTCACTCGTGAAAAACAACTCGATGGAGTCATCGAAGTCAAGTTCGTAAAAGGTGATGACCAATTAGCAGACGTTTTCACAAAACCATTGCCAGCTTTAAAGTTCAAATCTAATATTCTTCGTCTTGGTTTGGACCTTAAAAAAACTTGCTTAGTTTGAATTTAAATAGTTTCTTGTTAACTTTTATTTGAACTTAATGATTTGAAAATAATTCATTGTAATTTTGATAATGTTGATAATAACTGATGAATTATGTAAGTGTTTATGAAATAATTTTTTGAATGAGTGGGAGTGTTGAAATGTAGCATTTCAATAAATTCATTTCAATGCTTTCCAGCTACTTTGCCTTATATGATTCAGAAACTTTTTGCTTCAATTGTCAATTACTAAAATTCTAATGTAAATTTATTTTCCTCACTCTCTTCCAACTTACTGTTCAGTTAACATCTCTTTAATTTATTTGTTTTCTGTTAAATAAAACTTACGCAACAAATTACAATTTGTGTTTTTCTGCGCAATCTCAAAACATACCGAAAACGAAAACACATGATAAAAAGTTTTGTCCGCTCGTCAGTTGCCGTAAATATATGGGGTTGTATAGAAGCAAAACACATCAAAGAAGACAAAAAGTCCGGTACAAAATATGGTGTTATGAATTAACACACACCATAGTTAACAGGACAAACAGATATCGACAAAACAACGTGACAGTTGTATAGTTTGTATAGGAGCAACACACACTGTAGCTGCATCCACAACCAAGAAATTATGATGTCAATGTCTGAATTTTGGATCCCGAACAAACTGGCCACACGACGCTTATCAATACGCAAACATGTGCAGGGCTTAGACCAGGAGATGCGCTGTCATGTGAATTTGTGACTTCCTTCCCAAGAAGCTGTGCCTGAGGCCTTCACAGCGATTGAAGATCAGGTTAGCTCGTTGGCCTTGAAGTGAACGAGGACAAAACAAAGTACATACATGTCCAAAGCCTAGGACAATTGTACATCACTGTTGGTAGCACTAGCAGCAATTTCAAGGTAGATAAGGAGTTCACCAATCTTGGAACTAACATCAATCCCAAAAATGACACACTAGTGGAGATCTGACAAAGAATTATCCTAGCGAGCCACGCTGCTACTTCCGTTTGGCAAAACAAATGGGTTCAAAACTCCTCTCTCGAGTGAGGACTTTGATAGTTCTACTCTACCGCTCCGAGTGCTGGAATATAAGTGAAAAAGGGGTAATGACTCTGGGCACTATCGAAAGAAAAATTCTTCGACGGATATTCGGTCCTGTTTGCGGCGATGGCGAATGAAAAAAAAAGTTCAACCGCGCACTGTACGAGTTCTACCAAGATGTGTATGTAGTAGAGAGAATGGACGACAACGCAGCTAAGAAATTCTTCTCTTCGCAAATTTGAGACGTCAAGGAAGACCGAACCTGCAGTACAAGGACCAAGAAACTGAGGATGCCAGAGCGCTTGGCTTTGTCAATTGGAAAATACATGCGAGGGACTGTTCACAATGGAAAACTGCTGTGCCTTAAAATGATATTCTGAGTGAAAGTTAGTAAGTATGGTCATCTCTGTCAAACTAGTTTGTTTGTAAGTACATGATGATGATAGAAAATCATCCCGCTTACGCGTCATAGAGTTCTGCTACAATATTGACATAATCGAGAGAACTAAGCCTTATGTCTGCGGTGGATTGTAAACATCCAGACAAAAGTAAGGAATGGTGGTTATGGTCAATGAAAGGATGAGGGAGGAAAGGATATCGCCTTGTTCGCATCTTCTATCAATTTACACAAAAAACCACCTTAAATAAAAGCAGAATTACTGTTGATGACCACTGTTTCCTTCATCTTAAAAGAGACTTCTAGAACACCAAAATATTTCTATACCTACATACATGACAATCATTATCGATAGACTTTTAGCCATACTTGCTTCAAAGTTTAGAAAGTGCGAAGACTGCAGGTGGCAGGGTCACATTGAACGATTGAACAATGCTCTTCATCGTAATATCTTCGACTCCGAATCGAAAGGACTGTAATGAATCATTTCACTACACAGTACTATTTCATACGACAGTACTCAATGTGTGACCAAACCAAATACTTATCTTATTTATGCATCCTATGCTTCCTTCAACCTCATACCAATAAGTATAAAAAAATAGAGTGGCGCGACAGCTGTTGAAGAGCCAAGGCCTAAGTGGCTTACTCTCAACAACAATTCTCTGGGTCCGTGTGAAGAATTGAGGGGACCTAAAATTTAACGCCGATTCCGAACGGCAAAGTTGAGAAGCACTTTTTTTCATGACAGATTGATACTCTTGATAGTTTTGTCAATTCTTCGCAAGACGCAGTGCCCGTGAGAGATGAAATAAAAACTATGGGCACGAGTAGGACTCCAACCCACTACGTTATGCTTAGCAGCCAACGCACCTAACCACTACGTTACGGAAACTACCACCAATAAGTATAGTGTACTTAATTTCGGACTATAAATACACCTGCTACGATCGTCCAAAAATCAGTCTGTTGCCTCGATTTTCATCGAGGCAAGTCACGATCGCGAAAATATTAACCATAAGACTTCCCTCCACTAGTTTTAAGAGGTCTTATTAAAAGCTAACCTTTGCCAAATATATCCGTGACCGCCGGGTTCACCCGTTGATAGCCATGTTCGCCTGTTGATAGCCGATTCGTTCATGACCGCTGGTTTCACCCATTGATAGCCAGGTTCATCTGTTGATAGGTTGATTCGTCCGTGACTGTCGGGTTTGCCCGTGATAGCCGGGTTTGCCTGTTGATAGCTGAATTCGTCCGTATCCTATAGGTTCGCTCGTTGATAGCCAGGTTCAACTGTTGATAGCCGGGTTCGTCCGTAGATAGTAAGGTTCACCTGTTGATAGTCGGATTCGTCCGTGACCACCGGGTTCACCTGTTGATAGCCAGATGCGTCCGTGACCGCCGAGTTTTCCCGTGTATTGCCAGTTTCGCCTATTGATAGCTTGTCACTTATACACTAGAACTATCGAAGCTGTTATGGTAACGGACACCATTTCCCAACCTATTGAAGAAGATCACCATGAATCCGGATCAGAGGGATACCAACTCATGACGCAAGGAGAACGAGTAACTTGCAACATCCATTTAACCATATATATTTGTGATTTAATTTGAGACATTCTGAAGAAAATCAAAGAAAAGTTTCGTACTTTTTTTAGTAACATCCTGAACATACTGGCGAGCTAAGCCTCAGCCTCTTACCCAAAGTACATGACAGGACATCCTGAAATGAAAGTGGGGATTCAGCCGGATGAGAACCAAACCTACAACCGTTTGTAATGGTAACTAAAAGGTAGTAACCCCGTTGCATTATAAAAACAAAAGTGATTGGTTGTTATTGTTTTTATTAAAAGTGTTTTATTAATTTGATTTAAGTTTCATAATAATTGTTAATCCTTTCAAATTAAATCAAATAAAAACAATCAAGCTGCCTGCATAAAAACTCAGTTTTTTAGATATATGTCTATCCGATTGAAATTTCAATTCATTTCATGTTCGTCTAAGCCCACACAAAAAAAAAATGTTTTTTGTTTTAAATACACATTCCACTGCCAAAGCCATTTGTGAATCGATATCTACTTGCTTTCAGTTTGTTTTACGCTCATCAAACCAACCAATAATTAAAACGTTTGTTTCCATTAATTTTCTATGAGTGCCGTCATTAGTAGCAACAGCGAGCAGCAATTAAAATTCTCATTTGATCCGAAGAAAGAAAAAATGATGAACAAAAAAATCAACCCTTATAAACATGTCATCACTCAATTAATTGCCTAATGATGGCAAAGCGAGTTAAATTTCCCATTAAAATGTTCATTAACGCACTAATAGAATCCAATACAAATCGAATTATGGCCTTTTTTTTAAATAAACGACTTCTATAAATTATCCCACCCCCAAAAACACAACGCCCACTTGCTATCCCTAATTGAGTCATAAACTGAAATGTTTTCCATTGATATTGATTATTTTTTTTTTTGGAGTCTCTCTCATACTCTCGTTTTATGTCATAACAAATTTTGTGTCCGATGTATCAGCAACAACAAGGAAAAGCTCAAAGAAATATCCTCATTTTGTAAGGATGGGTTTTGAGGACCCCAACTAAAAAATAAATCCTTCAATTTCATTGTTTTTGTTTTCATTGGAAAAATCATCCTTTCCGGTCGTCTTGTCTAAAGGTTATTTTTTGTTTCCTAGACTCGTAAACTCGCACATTAGGATTATGTAACTGATCCAAAAGCAATTTATTAACTCATTCATTTGTGACAATATCCTGGTGTACATTAATCTATATATATAAAAGAACAGCCTAATTTTTGTGTTCGTTCGCTAACCGGCCACACTGGTTTTCCTATTTTGTTCTCTAAATGCAAGACGTTTTAGGGTAGAAGGTTTAGCAAAAATAAAATGTATACTTTTCAAATCACATATGGTTCAATTGTTAAAAATTGTTAAAAATTTTGTGTTTCGCACTACAAAAAAAAACTGATCAATATACGAACACTCAATTTAGTTAGAAAATTTTGTCAAATATTTTTTTTTTTCAATAAAAAAATCAAAAAAACAATGTCACTGAAGAAAATTTATTTGACAAATATAATTTTTCTTCGACAAAAAACCCGGCAAACGTTGTTTTGATGTATGAAATTTCTAGAGTATATGTATGTATATCTTATTTATTTTTAGTGGGTACGTATTTGTTAATTATATTGTTATTTGTTACTTATAACGTTTTGAATGTTGATGGAATGTGTCATTAATAAAATTTAATCAACACTAACGAACTGAAGGTATTCCACGTATAATTATTGTCTGTATGAAAAACATGGTGTGCTCAAATTTAAGCCACAAACAGAAATTATTTAGCTTTGAGTCAATAGTCATTGCAAATGCCAATCTGATTGGGCAGTTGCTTCCGAAAAAACCGTTTTGCGAATAAAGCATTGCCACAATTGAATTGGTTGCTCGACTACAATTGTACTACGTTAAGGACAATAATAAAATTGCATTGGATTCAGAATATTTGCGCAAACTATGAAGTCGAACAAAAAAACCTATGTGTATGACACCATTAGATATGCAAGGTGTGATCAGTCTGAGTGGTGGTATATATTTTTGTGATGCACCCGGTGGAATGGGGAAATCATTTTTGTTATCATTAATTTTAGCATCAATATGATCTGAAATTAAAAAAAGAGTTGGCTCTTTCTTCTTCTGGAGTTGTGGGCACATTATTAGACATAAAACTGACATTACAATATTATTTCAAAAAAGTTGGTAATGGCCGAATATTTGTGTGAGATGAGAGCACAATGGCGCACAAAAATTTACTTGAAGCCTTTAACCGCAACTTGAAGAATTTGGAGCTCTGAATCTTTTTGGAGCTGAGGACAAACTTTGTCGATTATACCACGGTCAACTGCCGCAGAAGAATGGATTCGTTTAAAAACTTCTATTTCAGGAAACTTACATTGGCCAATTATTGGACATTAAAGAGAGAGTGGCGCGACAGATCTTGAAGAGCCAAGGCCTAAGAGGCTTACTCTCATCAATAATTCTCTGGGTGCGTGTGAAGAATTTAGGGCACCTACAATTTAACGCCGATTCCAAACGGCAAAGTTGAGAAGCTTTTTTTCATACTCTTGATACTCTTGTAAGTTTTGTCAGTTCTTCGCAAAAGGCAATGCCCGAGAAAGATGAAATAAAAAAACTTTGGGCACGAGTAGGTCTCGAACCCACGACGTTCTGCTTAGCAGCCAACGCACCTAACCACTAAGCCACGGACACTATTGGACATTGGAAATGGAATAAATAATTTCACTTGATACTGAAGGCCGAATTTCACTTCCAAACAATTTTTATTGCAATGCAAATCCACGGAATGAGTTGATTCAAGACGTCTTTCAAAGTATTGAAGTATTGAGTTGAAGTGCAATAATGGCTGGTAAAGATTAAAGTCTTTCTAAAATCGATGATGTAAGAATTTATTTTGAACTAGACAAATAAATGCATAAGTTTTTGCCCACAAGTCGTTTGAGTGGCTTGACACAATTACAAATGAAAACGATGTAGTAAATTTTACAACGAGACTGAGTTTTTGAATTTTTTGCATTTATGCATTTATGTACCAGGACTGCCTCCACATTTTTTAACTCTGATGGTATGAGCATTACTATGTTTCGGGACATCAATCAACTTAAACCTTACAGTACTACAAGACTAGCCGTGAAGAAGTCAATGGCATACGTCTTTAGTTTCCTGTTCGACTTGAATTCCCTGAAAAATAAATAAGACGCAAATCAATCTTTAAAAATATGTGGTTTTGATTTAGAAATTTCTGTTTTTCCTCATGGTCAGCTATACAGGATATCCTGTAATTTGTCTGCCATATACTTTGGGATGTGATTCCTGGTCATATTCCTAGAAAATAATCCTTCTAAGACAAAGTTACTTTTTCACCACTTTTTGACGATTAAAAAAAAGGCTAAGTTTGTATTTAAGTGGTGTTCAATTTTTCTTGCCCGATCAAAGTGTTGACTTTAAGATATTTTTTTTTTTCAAATAATGCGTAAAGAACATACAGTTTTATTATTTTTACCTTATGAACAAAAAAATTAGCAAATAAAATCTCATTGATAAACAAAAACCCATACATTTTATAATACTTGGAAAAATCTAAAACAGCTTAGAACATCGAATTTAGGTTTTTTTGTCAATATTTTTATTGCAGCACTTTATAATATCCAAATAATTGTTAGTTTTAAGAAAATTTATAACATTGTGCAATCCTGAAGAGGGTTAAAAGCATACTTATGCCTATACCTGGCTTGCTGTCAAAATCCTAATTACCTTACCTCTTCTCAGGGAGCTAAATTTGGGGAAGATTCGTTTAATGGGTAAATTAACTAAAAAAATTATGTAAAAGAATTGAAAAACGAATAGATTATTCATCAGATTAGCAAATACAGGCATGATTTTTCTAAGAATATTGTTCATTTCTGCCTATCCATCGATTACCGTATTCTTCATCCTACCAATCTCTAATTTCCGAACCGTTGTGGGCCGAAGCCCTGCGAAGCGGGCAGGGGTTTTGCTAGTCCTTTTATAAATACACAAGGTCCGTTTAGAACTCTTGGTCTTTCCAATGATAGTGAAGTGACCAGGAATGTAGATGAATATGGCTATAAGTTCCCTATCCTCACTTTTATGTGTGTAAATCGAGTATCTGGTAGAAATTCATTGTGTCACCATCTAGCGCACAGTCATAGAGCAGACAAAATGAAAAAAAAACTCCTTTCTCGATACAATCCGTTTTATTTACAAATGTTATCCCAACAGAAGCGGAACAGGAAAGGATGTACGTTTTTGTAACATCGACGGAAATAAAAATAAAGAAGAGAAAACGTATTGCCTGAAGCACGTTGTAGCGTCATTACTCGAGGAGTAGGTATTACATTCTTCATTTAGATTGGACTAACAGCATAAATGAATTCAAAAAAAAAGGAAGGCAAACTTGACGATTCGATTTTTCTTAACAGATTTAATGTTACTTAAATCAAATGCATTTTCAATCAATCTCAGCTCAGGTGATTTAAGTTTGTCGACAAAGATTGACATTTTGCAGTTTTGTGTAAGGTTCGTGATTTTTATTTGTAGATAAGATTTGAAAAATAAGGTTGAGATTAAAATATTGAACATGCAAATGAGGTCGCAATAGCAATTCATCTGTCTGTCGAAACCTTAATAAAATGTATAACTGCGTTTCTTTTTAACAAATTTCTTTCACTACTTAAATATAGAAGCCGAATATAAATAGGAACAAAATTTTAAGATCAATTCGTAGTTATTCAAATGCTGTGCCCCCGCCGCTGACAAGTCGAGTGCGAAGCAAACACTGCCCTACCATCCTTTACTGTAACCATATCGCCGCAATTACAGGCCTCTATTTGAGAACCTCTGGATTTGACCAGAACGCAGACATTTTTGTCATCCTGTAAGCTATAATCGCATACTTAAAATCTAATTTCAAGACTGTAGGTCATTTAGTTCCGAAGCTAAGCGAAAGCAAAGTTTTGCATTTATGACACTAACTCACTTACTCACTCACTCACTGATGAAAAGAACTTGTACTTCCCATAAACGCAGATAGCTGACATTTGGAACAAGGTTAGGGTATAATGAACGCGAATGATGGCCGATACGAAACACCATTGCTATTGCATAAGAATCAAAACCAGCAAAGAAGAGTTTGTAATCATAAAAAAACTACTCCTAAAAAGAAAAAACCTTTTCCAAGTGGCAATTTTCCATCATAATGGGTGGTGGTTCCGGATACAGATTGGTGCAATGGTGTCATGATTTTGTACCCTTGTAAATCCGTCAACGGCCAAATCACACAACATTTACTAAATTAATAAATAAAAACTCCATCGAGACTTGGTGGGATTCTTTTTACAAGAACTGCTTTTTTTCTCTTTTGCAAATGAACGCAGACTCAACTTAGGGGACCGTTGTCTTTGAAGACTGCGGTAGTTTGCGGCCTATGCGTCTTGCGAATGCCCCGCAAGAAAAAGTATAAACTCTAAAGGGGTCAAATTACACAATGTTTTTGGCTAAATCACTTCGCTTTGGGGCGAGATAACCATGTCATGAAACCGCTCGTATTTCGTGCAGCTATCGATTAAGTCTTGACCTGTGTGGCACGTAGCTCCATCCTATTGGACCAATATGTCATCGCTGTATATATCATCTAATTCAGGCCAGTGGAATCAAATCAGCCACCACACTTTGGATAGTCGACTTGGAAGGACGCAAATCATAGCATTTATACCTTGAACGTGTTGCTCAACGTTGTTACTTGTCACGACGATTTGTCTTAAATGATTGATCAATGGCAATATGGCTGCCACAAACTGTCACAATCAAACCGTTCCAGTTTGAAAATCCTTTATAAAAGTGGGGATTAACCCCGCAATGTTTGGCTCAACAAACATCGATGTACTCACTCCCTATTGACAATATTACTTATTTGTAAATTTCAGTAAAAGTTTACATTGGAACAACAGACAATAATACAGATTTTCGAACAACATTTTATTTAACGATGAGGCACATTTCTCACTCGGTTGGTATGTTACCAAACAAAATTGCCATTGCATCCAGGAAAAAGTTACTGTATTGTGGAAGGTGTCATTGGTTCGTATTTCTTCGATGATGCAAACGGACATAGAGTCAAATCAAGCGATTTGGCTGGCGTGGCGTGCCTAGGCCGGATATTTGGTTCTAACAAGACGGGACAACAAGCCATTAGCCACATAAAGCTACAAACTTAAGCTTTATTGAATTTAGAATTTAGCAACGTTAATCGACCACCAAGTTTATGAAATTTAACATCGTGAGGTTTGTTTCTGTGGGGATACGCAAAATACCGTGTTAACGTAAAAAGTCACTGAACGCGAAAGCAATTTCAAACTACCATTGCATTTAGGTAAGGGACTGCAACTATTCATAGGGTTTCCTTCAGGCTTTATCCAAACAGGGCGGTAGAAGCTACCCTGTTTAACATTCTTTGATTAGTTCTCGTAGTTTTAGGGTTATTCCGAGTAATACGGGCAACCAACTGACAAACCCATCAGGTAATCAACGCACGAATTCGGGTAATCAATGGACGAACCCGGGAATAAAAGGGAGATTCCGGGCAGTCGGCGTTTACCAACCCGGACAATCAACAGATGTATTCGGCAAGCAGGAATAACCCTTAATGCTCAAGAACATCTTTAAGCACTTTTTTTTTTATAATGAGCACACACTCAAGGGGTTTTTATACCCTTTTTATGCCATAGGACAACACTGAGTTACTTTAGGAAGGAAGGAAGGGGCTAGAGAGGATGTGCTGCTGTACATTGGTTTTTAAATTTCATGAACATTGCAATGGTTGTAAAAACAAGAGTGGTGGAAGAGGTGTTTCACATTGCGGTCGTAGTACGGCTAAAGAACGGATTCTTCTATACTTGAGCGTTACGAACCGAAGTTGGGCTCGTGTGAAAGCCTGATGGGCCCATTCCTGGAAGCGCGGGTGATTATGGTTGAATTGGTATTAAGGGGTGGGAATGCAACTGTCTATTTTCTGCTAGAGCACTTACCGTACTGTTGGGAGGAAGTCGTTTACTTAATGTAATTTTATTTTGTAGTATACCTTTAAACTGATCATGTTTGAACAATGTTCGGTCGGTCGCCAATTATTCCACGAGTAAAGTTTATTTGCTTACGTTTGACGGTGACAGGTAGATGCGGAACGGACAATGATCGGTAGAATAATGATGATAATGTGTATATGTATGTATGGATCGTATTCAGACGTTACATACATTATGTATTCCATTTATTGGAAGACAAAAAATGTAGAACCAATGAAGATTTGAATGAAATTCATGTGCACTCACTGATGAACAACATTTTGATTTCTCACATAATTTGGTGGACAAGATCTCGCAGACGGCGGCGCTCTTTAGGCTCTTAAATAGGACACTGAAGTTCTATCATACATGCGCTTTTCTAACCACATCTTTCTATATTCTCCAATATTTCTAGCACAGCACTGAGGGAAGAAGACAGAGAGATACCTAGAAAGAAAATTAATGTAGCAGAAACCGATCGACCGACCGACGCATTTAGAGAAGAAGACGATATTGTTTCATATTATCGCAAAGCTGTTGGAATACTATTTTTAAGTGTAAGTCAAATTTAAAATTTCAGCTTCGTTTTGAAACATCTACAAACTGTTTTATTTATTTTGTCTAATAAGGGATCCATCCCAAATGGCCAATTGATTCAGTTCACCTAAAATTCTTCACAAAAATCAAGCTTTTTAAACCTAAGCCCTCTTAAAACTAGAAATGTCCTATGACTGTGTTCCTTGTTACCATATTTTGTCGTTTGTCATCAAAACCAGCAAACCTTTCAACTTCTCAATAGCATATACAGCTATTTTTTGGTTAACCATTACCTTTTTGGGCTCTGACGGGCTGGGCCTTGATATTGCTGCTGCTTTTGCTGGCGTGGATTTAGCATTTAAAACCACAAACTCTCTACAGTTTGCTACATCAACCGCAGAATCACAAACACTCGAATTTTGAATATCACTTCAACTTCAACTCTCCAACCCAATAGCACCGGAACAAACAAATAGTCTCTACCTATACCTATACCTACTGGCAGAATCTTAACCTAGCTAGAGCAACATTCACCTCAACATCTGGCTTTGCCTCCTTGTCGGTAACAACGTATAACGTAACAAAAACCCACCTTCATCCGATTCATAGAGCATCGTTTTCTTTTCGCTTGTATTGAGGCTGAAGCTCTGGCTGTCAGAGTGGAATGGGGTAGTCTTCTGCTTTGTGACGTGCTGAGTTCGAGTTCCATATTCACAACAGACTTTAACAAATTTACGCTTCTATTAGATGAAACTATTTATCAGTGTTTGTGCGAAATCCTTCTTGGCGGCTTTAGTTTGCCATGTTCCTTCGTGCTGTGGTTTATGGTGTTTCTTTATTCAGGAGCAGATGATGATTTACATTTTGTTTAAATGAATCGCTTTTCTGCTGTCATGATAGTTAGTTAACGCCTTCCACCTAAGCTATGGATGGAGGTGGCAAAGGCATATAACATACGCTTCCGCTTTTGTTGTTGTTGTTGTTGTTATTGTTGCTGTGTTTGATGATGATTTTGCAATTTCCTTACCACAACCACCGAGCGTTGTTTGCAACCCTGTTTGCCACTATTCCAGTATAACTTAAATGGTGGAATTTCTATATGCCTAAACAACAATTTTAGAGTGACCAGAGTAATGTTTTTATATACGCAACAAAAATTCAGGGTTTCAAAGACATAGACAATATTTTCTATTAAGGTTACCTCCGATGTATGTAAATGACAGAAACATAGAGAGGTGTGGAGAATACCAACGACTCCGATGTTGATAACTGCTTGTGACAATTTTATCATACAAGAGTTCTTTATGGCAATTTTTCATATGGGGTTTTCAAAAAATAACTTATTTCATGAGTTAAACAACACGAAATGCAAAGGCGTCAGATCCGAAAGGCCTTCCATCGAGATGAAAATGGAAAACTCACGCTTTTCGATCATGATAGGAAAAAACTTACAGATGCATTTGACATGAAGAAAAGTGTTGACAAGGTTATGCGCTGCTATGCAGTTAGTACTTAGATGGGGGGACCGCTTTTGTACATAGTGTATCTGCCTGCTGAAAACGTTGGCAATAAGAAGAACAACTATATTCAGGTGGAGGAGCACGAATTCGAAGTAGTACGATCCTTCAATTACCTTGGGTTAATAGTAGCAGCCGATAACAATATGGAAGAAGAAATACACGGCCGGCTGCTCAAAACTAACAGAACCTACTTTAGTTTTTCAAGGCTTTTTGCTTAAATCCAAAAATATTACCATTGATTTGAAACTGCTGCTGTATAAGATGGTAATCTTACCAGTACGCCAAAAGCACTCTGAACTCTTAGCTGCGTGCGAGAGAAATCTCTTCCGAAGAATAATTGGTCTGTTTACGAGGAAGGAAACGATAAAACATATAACTACGAACGATATCAAATCTACCGGGAAGCAGACGTGATGACAAAAATTAAGCTTGGTAGACTAAGGTGGGCTAGACACCTACCTCGCATAGGCAAAGAGGAACCTGTCTTCCACCTAAAGCCTAGGGATATAGAACAGAACAGATGACGTCAACCTAAGGAACACAGGTAAGAACTTGGTGAAGGAGGCCCGGATTCCGGTTGTGGCGCACTGAAAGCAGGAACTTCATTGGCAAGGCTGACGATGATGATGATGATGATATGCTGACATTCTTAAAAAGATTATGCAAAACTTAAACATCAACACCAGTCCGTAAACTACTATAGGATACGCCGACAACGTTTACATAATTGAAAGATCACAGCATGATGTCAGTTGAGCGATTGTGGTAGGATGCCAATAATATGGGTCTAGGTAATGAGGGCAACACCAAGTTAATGATTTCAACAATCTCTTGTCAATTGCCGCTTCCTTGCACTAACAGTCGGGGCCTTTTAATAGCGGCTTGGCTTGCTCGCTGTTTTTGAAATCGGGGTGACTGTCTAGCCACATAAGGAAAATATAATTTCCGGATCCTTAACTGGTCACTATGCTTCCTCGATAGTGACGTAGACTCCAGCGCAGATATGATTACTAATATGATTATTTTGGGAATGAAAACTTTTATCTCGAATAGGGTTAAAAGCATCAAACCCAAGGAAAATTCATGGTTTGATTCAAGCTGTAAAGAAGTTATGAGGGAAAAAGAAGTAAATTCCGGTGTTTTACATGCAAACCCAACTGAGGAAAACCGGAACAAGTTTAAACAAGCCAGGAAGGCCTGCATTGCCCAAATTTTTACATGACCAAAAATTTATTTATTTATTTATTTATTTCATCAATCAGAGTTACAAAAAATCTCTTATAGATCACAGATAAAGAATAAATAATACAAATTACTATAACAGTACCTACATTTACATAAATAACAATCAAATGATAATAATAGAGCATAAATATGAAAAAAGTTTCTTCTTAAAACAATCCCTGCTTAAAAACATATTAAAATCAAGAACATTAGACATTGAGTTAGCCTGCCTTAAACAACGAGTCATAGATTCATTATTACCGTAGTTAACTCTATGAAACGGGACAAAAAATAATGAACGTTCACGAAGTTCACGTGAAGGCGTGTAAAACTTTACTAGGGAGAGCAAGAAGGGACAATTGATTTTAAAATTAATGAGATCTCTAATAAACATAATTTCAAAATAAACTCTTCTTGTTTTAAGACTTTGAATTCCTAACAACAGACACCTTGTGTTATAAGATGGCATTTCAGATCTCCACTGTAAAATATTAATAGCAATTCTTGTAAAACGTTTTTGGATTCTTTCAATTCTCAATGAATGATTAGAATAAGAAGGATTCCATACAATGCAAGCATATTCCAGAATCGATCTCACATAGCTGAAGTAAAGTGCTCTTAGTGTATAAGGATCTAAGAAATCCTTTGAGTTACGGTATATAAAACCCAGCATCGAACTTGCTTTAGATACAATATAGTCAATGTGACTACTGAAAGTAAGTTTTGAGTCGAAAAAAATCCCAAGATCTTTTTTTACACTGATTCTTGATAGCTGCAAGCCACCTATATTATATAAAAAGAGAATTGAAAGTTTGTTTCTATTAAAAGACATACATTGACATTTGGACACATTTAGATGAAGCTCGTTGATATTACACCACATAGAAAGTTTGTCAAGATCATTTTGCAAATAAATACAGTCTTGAATAGAATTTATAGAATAAAAAAGTTTTATATCATCAGCGTACATCAAACATTCACAATTTTCAAACAAACTTGGAATATCGTTAACAAAAATCAAAAACAGCAAAGGACCTAAATGGCTTCCCTGAGGGACACCGGAAGTAACAATGATTGGTTCAGAAACATGATTGTTAATTTGCACTCTTTGAATTCTTCCTTTAAGATAAGACTCCAACCATTTCAGAATAGAAGAATAAAAGCCAAGTTTTTCTAATTTGGACAAAAGTATTGAATGATTAACTTGATCGAAAGCTTTCGAAAAATCAGTAAACAATACATCACATTGAGAGCCAAGTTCTAAGCAATTTGTTAAATAATTATTGAAAGTAACAAGGTTTGTAGTAGTGGACCTTCCACTAACAAAACCATGTTGTAGTGGAGACATAACCTCTCTCAAAAGAAAGACTAATTTGCTATATACAATTTTTTCGAAAATTTTCGGTATTGCTGGTATTTTGCAAATTGGGCGATAGTTACTGACTTCGTTCTTGGAACCAGACTTAAAAATTGGGTTGATGACAGATACCTTCCAGGCATCTAGAAAGACACCATCTCGAAGAGAGCGGTTGAAAATGACAGTGAGTGGAGGGGCTAAGGCTTTAGCACACAATTTTAAGACGATAGGTATTATTCCATCAGCACCCGGAAGTGAATCGTTTTTCAAATTTAAGAGCTCACTTTCAACCTCTTGGGAAGTAACACTTAATAGACGAATATCTACAAGGTTGGATTGTGAATGACTATCAACAGTAGCATAAGTGGTAGAAGGTTTATAAACAGAACGAAAAAAATTAGCAAATATATTACACATCTCAGACAAATCATTTGATGTCACACCTTCATAGTGGATTAAATTTGGGATACCAGTTGAGCTTTTCTTTTCATTGATAAATTTCCAAAAACGTTTACTATCTTTCTGAAGCAAAGTTTCCATGCTCAAAATATATTGATTGTATAGGAATTTATTTAGAAAATCAAATTCTTTTTGTAAGCGATAATAATTTTCAAAAAGAGTTTGATCACCTTTTGATTTTTTATACAATTTATAAGCTTTATTTTTCCTATTATTAATGTTAATCAATCTTTTGTTATACCATTTTGGTTTTGAAGACTGATTCTTTATAAATTTTGGAGTGAATAAATCAATTGCTTCTTGTAATGCACCAATGAAAATATTATACGAAGAATCTATATCGTAGTTGTTTAAAGCAAACATAGACAGACGATTAGACGATAAGGAATTTATGAATTTTGAAATTTCAGTGAAATTACATTTATTGAAATCATAGCAGAGATTATGTTGTGTATTTTTTATGTACTCATAAAAAAAAATTTCAAAGAAAGAGAAACATCCCAGCAAACATTTCATTCAGAAATGAATCACAATAAAATCAAAAAAGTGAACAAATCGACCGAAAAAGAATACAGAAAAGAATCATTTTGAGTTCTTTTACCTGGGCTCTTAGACACCGATTTGAATCATTAAAGGGAATCATTTAGGATTTTAAAAGTCTTCATTTAAATGAACGTATATAATGTTCTATATATTCATTTAAATGATTACTTCATGAACCTTTTCTGAATCATAAAAATGATTTCAATATGATTAATTAAAATGAAGGTATATACTCAGAATTCTCTCACTTAAATGAATTATATTGGAATCATTTTTATGATTCAAAAAAGGTTCAAGAAGTAATCATTTAAATTTTTTTCTTTTTTTTTTATTTTTTGGTCTTAACACCTTTACGTCACATACTTGCAACCATAAAATACAAAAATCAATTTATAAAACTTTTATATTTTATTGTGCTTATTTTAAAACCCGTACAATTGTTTCGGCACCGTCATCACCACATCAAAAACTTTTGCCAAATAATAATTCACGATTTCAGGTTCAAAACGATAAACGAAACTTTTGTCGCGACAATGACCCGTTATCCTTACTCCTTTGTAAGGAAAATAAATAAGGGCGAACAAAAAATCCTCATAAGGATACACAAAGATTCAAGAAAATGAGCGAAAACTGATAATGCACAAACGTTTGCAAAAACTTTTGCATAGAAAGATCCACCAACAAGATCTTGTATACACTCAACTCATATTTGTGAAGAAAAAAGAATGAAAAATGAATATTGTTTTTTCGTTTTGTTTCATTTTTTCGAATCTTTGTGTATCCTTATGAGGATTTTTTTGTTTGCCCTTATTTATCAAATCTCTCACCATGTCCCCCGTAAAAATGTGAAGGATCTTTCTGTACATTTATAATTCATTCACAAAACTGAACGTTTTATGAAAATTGTTCTTCATCAAATATCTATTAAGATTATTTGGAAAACAATTTATTTGATTCAACCCAGCCTCAGCTAGAGTGTCTACAACCACACTCTCACAATCATTATTTATATTGAATGGTATTAAACGATTTTCATCAGGAACTTTTAACCAATTAATAAAAGGCAAATTAAAATCACCTAAAATTATAATTTTATGATATTCTTTTAATTGACTTTGAATATGAAAGAAAGAAAGAACGGCGATCAAAACACCTCCTCCACGGCTCATACCAGTTGCAGTTGGACATCGATTATTGCGGAAAACATTGTATTGTTGAGAATCAAACATTTCAGAGCTATAGTGACACTCAGAGAGCCATGTTTCAGTAAATGCCATGATATCATAGCAAAGAGATGATGAGAGAAGAAAAACAGATTGCATTTTTGTTCTAAGACCTCCAACATTATGATAGAGCAAATGTAATTGAGTGGCTTGAATCGGAGAATGAGAATTTAATGAGTTCAAAGCTGGAGCAATTGTATCGACGTTGCAGGCTGTTATTGTTGGTCGTTTTTTGCATTTTCGCTCTCGTTGTTTGCTTTTTTGTTATCATTTTTAGCAAGTGGAGCAAATATTTTGACCTTGATATTGAGAGGCCAAACTTCAGGGTTCATAATTAAATGCAGTTTATCACTTGGGAAGCTTAATTTAAAATTTACAAATGGTAACTTAGATAAATCAGAATCTTTTTTTGTCAGTCTATAACATTTAAAATTAGAGGGGGAAACATTTAATTTAGGTGATATATAATCAATAATTTCTTGTGGATCAGTAGTGTTTTTTAATTTGGAAATATGAATCCATTTAATATTTGGAACTACGCTCAGAGGGGAGTTAGAGCTAGTACCAAAGAAAGCACTGAGATTATTAGGACCGTTATTATTAAGGCAAAAAATACTGCAATGTCCCAAAGGCAGTAAGAATTTTTGGTCATTTGTAAAAAACATGAAGAATTCTTCTTCTTCCTCTGTCCCTAAGCTCGTCGACAATCGACTAACCTTTTTGCAAGGCAGTTCGCCGCCAACTCTTCGCTGCCAGAGAGTGTCATGACTCCTCCAGTTCTTGAGCGCGTCAATGATTCCATGGGACAAATCTTCTTCCCCACTCGTGCTGTGGCGAGAGTATTAAAGGATCTCAACATACATAAATCCGCTGGTCCGGATGGCGGGGATCGCTATTATTCTGAAGAGGTGTTCTTCCACGCTGGCAAAACCCTTGCGTAAGCTTTTCCATCTATCCTCTTCTTCTGGGTTCGTTCCAAGCAGTTGGAAAACAGCATTTGTCCAGCCTATTCCAAAAAAAGGCGAATCTTCTTTTCCCTCCAATTATCGTCCGATTGCACTTACGTCCCTTCTTTCTAAGGCAGTACGGCTTTCGCAGCAACAGGTCCACTGGCGATTTGATGGTTTATGTCACCGAACAGTGGAACAAATCCTTACATCGTTTTGGAGAAAGTAAGATTGTTGCACTTGATATTTCAAAGGCATTTGATAAAGTCTGGCATCTTACTCTTTTATCGAAAATGCGTGCCTTCGAAATCGATGAATCCCTTCTTCGTTGGATAAGAAACTTTCTTTCTTTCGAATCGTTCAATACAAGTTGTATTGGACGGATTCAAGTCTGAAACCCTCAATATAAATGCTGGTGTGCCCCAGGGCTCTATTTTGTCTCCGACCCTCTTTGTCATTTTTATTAATGATCTCTTGTCTGTTACTTCTGATCCAATAAATTGTTTTGCTGACGATAGTGCCCTTAGCTTCTCATATTCGTTTCCAGATTCACATCCCTCCTCTTCGGATGTGGAACTGCAACGGCAAAATATGATAAGCTCATTAAACTCTGACTTAAACAGCATTGTCCAATGTGTAGAGTTTAATGCTTCGAAAACTCAATGCTGTCTGGTATCGTTGAAGCGAGATATACCCCCCTGCCACTGTCCATGAGTAGCACTTGCATCAATGAGACCGAACATCTAGAGATTCTCGAGATTCTCACTGACCACCTTGTGGTCCGAGCACATACGCGATGTCGCCAAAAATGCCGCAAGATGTTTGGGTTTCTTAAGACGGTGCAAGAAATTTTTCTCCCCGTCTGATCTGGCTATATCTAATCTGTAAAACCTATATCCGTCCAAAGCTTTATTACAATTTACATCTCTGGGCTCGTGCTCCAGCTACTTACCTAAGCCTCTTGGATGGAATTCAAAAAAGAGCTGTAAGAATGATTGGCGATAGAGAGATCACTGATGCATTCACCACTTTAGACCACCGTCGTAACGTTTGGTGTCTCTGTCTTTTTTATCGTTACTTCTACGGTAAGTGCTCTAGAGAAATAGCCAGTTGCATTTTAACCCGTAAACAATTCAACCGTAATACCCGCGCTTCCAAGAATGCCCATCAGCTTACACTCGAGCCCAACTTCGGTCGTACGCTGAAGTACAGAGAATCGTTCCTTAGTCGTACTACGCGAATGTGGAACTCTCTTCCACACTCTGTTTTTCCCGATCATTGCAATGTTCAGGAATTTAAAACCAATGTACACCAGCACCTCCTCTCTAGCCCCTTCCTTCTTTCCTAAAGTACTCAGTGTGTCTATGGCATAAAAAGGGTATAAAAACTCCTTGAGTGTGTGCTCATTATAAAAAAAAAGATACCAACAAGCCTTGGATATGGATGGAAGTAATGGTAACGACCCACTCAAAAGATTGAAGGATAACCAATTTCGGTCTTGCTAGACAACATGCAGCCGAACGATTATAGGAAGCCCTAGACTGCGATAAGCTGTTCTACGAAAAATGAAGATCTGCGATATCTACTACGGTAACTAAACTATCGGGTACAACATCAGCGTCTATTTTGTTTTGTATTTGGGACTCGACTCAGGAGAAAGGTCTTGAGTTTTGAATCTGTGAGTGAGCGCATGACGACAACATAAGCCTCATCTGCGCTCACGCTCTCACTGAACAAAGACAGGTTATACGAGTTCCTGGACAAGACCTATGACTATGAGCAATGCTTTAGCTATGACAGACAGGACATCTTTGGTGGAATAATAGGAAGACAACGGATTCAGTTTAATCGACTTCGCTGTTAAACGAGACGCAATGGTAGCAAGAACGTGATTACCACATCTGGTTACCATAATGGGACATGGTAATCTAATAAATCATCCGGAATGATCACATTCTGATCGACACGCACGATACTTCTCTAACATGCAAGATTTCCGAACTACCTCTTTGCAGCCAAGTTACGAATGCGGATCGGATCGATTGGAATCGAGACCAACATACAAATAAGATAAAGAAATAAATTGAGTGGCGCGACAGCTCTTGAATAGCCAAGGCCTTAGTGGCTTACTCTCATCAACAATTCTCTAGGTGCGTATGAAGAATTGAGGTGATCTACATTTTAACGCCGATTCCGAACGGCAAAGTTAAGAAGCACTTTTTCGTGACAGAAGATACTCTTGGAAGTTTTGTCAGTTCTTCGCAAGGGGCAGTGCCCGTGAAATATGAAATAAAAACTATGGGCGCGATTAGGATTCGAACCCACGACGTTCTGCTTAGTCGTCAACTCACCTAACCACTAAACTACGAACACTACATACACAAATGCTAAAAGGAAAGAGTTTGGTAGATCCTTTTCTGATCGTGTCTCCGAAAACATCTTCCTCCCATCCTTTGCTGCCACCACAAAATGTAGAGAACCACGGTATGGTGCAGAACATGGACATTGACAACATCGGATGAAAATGCTTCGAGGGCAATATTCTCTGAGTGGTTTTTAGTCCCGTCTGCATAAATGGGGAACTGACACAGGGAAGGGTGGGTCATGTAGAGCAAATGGAAAACAATGCTCTGGCTATAGTCGCTTTGAATCCAACCAGAAAGTACGTTTGCGATAAGGATGACCGGAACTCTGTAGAGGCCGTCAACCAGCTTGACGTGTGAAACTGGCGACAGCTAGCTGCAACCAAGCTGGCTTGAGATGCTTACTGGATGGAGGCTCTGAACTTAAGCTCTTCCTTATAAGTGAGTTAGTAAGAAAAATATGTTTCTTATGTTCCCTCATGTTATGAATAAGCCCATAACCTGACGGGAAAAAAAACAAGGTAGTGATTTTTTTTTTCATTCGCCTTCTAAAACGGCCAAACAAAATGTATGAATCAACACATAATTGGTTTCACTACCATTGAGTGCGCCAGCCGCAAGAAAATAAAATATGGTCACTCCAAAATATTAAAACCCAAAGATGACAACAGAGAGCGAGCGCCAAGGAAGATTTTGATGTTGATGACGATGATGATGGTTTCCTTTAAAATCGGCTTGAATATTATCTAAACCTCTCAAGACAACAAACAGGCAGGCGGTAAGGCGGTAAGCTATAGAACAAGACTTAAATATATAGATTTGCTGATTTTAAAGATACTCTTAAAGAAGCCATTGCGAAGGGTTTTTGGTCTTGACTTTTAGTATTTTTGTTTTGCCTTTGTTGTTGTTGTTGCTGCCTTCCCGGTTATTGTTGTAAATGACACTCGAGAGAAATTACCATTAAATGGATGATTTGACAAGGGTACTTATTTCTCTTGTTGGTTACTTTGAATAGCGACTTCTCGTTGAGGACCTGAAATCTAAACTCAAACCAAAAACCAATTCCGAACTCTACTTCCGTTAGTTAACGCTATAAAATAAGGGTTGTGAATGTTGAACACTATTATATTCTTTTCTTTGTATAATTATGTACTCTGAATGGCAATTGAAAATGAGTTCGAGAATAATTATAGCCATTGACATTTATTATGAAATAAGGAAATAAGGGCAACATGGTGTCAATTGTTTCGCTTTAACACTACAGCAATTAGGATATACAATATACGTTCATTTTCAATGTTTGCAAAATTGATTATGTCAACTTGGAGAGTTTTTTAATGGCCCCAAGCAGAGCTTAAGGACCAGTCGTCTGACACACATCTGGTAGATCAGCACTTACAATGCTCGCCCATGTAGCACTCAAAGAATAAGCACAGAAGGCTAAGGTAGATAACGAAGTATGATATTTTTTCGAAAGCATTAGTTAAAAGCCTGTAAAGCTGACTTAAATCTTTAAAGCTTCAATGTTAAGTGCTCAAAAATACCTTGCCACAAAAATCAAAACTTCTGCAAACATCTTCATAGAGGGAAACACAAAACCTATAATTCTAAGCATCCTCATAAAATGTTGGTTCCCACATTTATTATGAAATGAAAATTTAAACGATTCAAAACAAAACAAAAGAACAAACTATATTTGTCTTTCCTCAAAACAATATATAAACTTCAAATAAAATGAGTTTATTATATTGTTCTAAGGTAGCCATAGTCGACCCAACCATCATACTCATGCATTAACTTTTACACACTTGTTCTGTGGCTTGTTGAGAATACCACTAAAATGTTGTAAGGCATTTGGGCTGAGTGGACATCACCATTAATGGATGTTTCCGGTGCCATGCCAATGCCAACCCTTTCTCGATTACAGCTTCAACACTCTAGCTCTGGGCGCAGCATAGGGCGATATGGGAGATGCTGTCTATATGGGAAGCAGGTATTGTATCAAGGTACTTGAGAGCTGAAGCAAGCCCATCGGCATTATTGGAATTTATTGACATGTGAGAAGATTGTGTGGAATAAAGAAGGAGGTATTCTATTCTCCAAGATGTGTGACTTTTATAGCTTGAAGTTGCTCTTATAGACCGAAGCTATTAACATTAATCTTTGGCACGAAAGAATGTAACGAGAAGAATTCTCAAGTGCTTCATCAAAAGCTGATAATGCCTTCTGTTTTGATAATAATGTTTGCATACAGTTTTGACAGGGAGTTATTGTACGTGGCGTTATTAAATTTGAATTGAAATTGTTTGGGCAGTTTGTGTTTTTAATGAACTTAATTGTATGGCTTATAAGAGGGACTTTTAAGGTGTAAGACATTCAGAACTTGAATTTAATGCTTTTTCCTTACTTGGGAGGCATAAGTCATAGGAGCAAGGAGGAATGCAAATAATATTGGTTCCGAATCGCTGGTGTAGATTCTCTGGACTCAGCTCAGGATATTAAGGAACTTCAGAGACTGCCATCAACAAAAGCGCTTACAATTGAAGTGAGGGCAAGACTTAATCATGCTTAAGAAACAGTCCCAGCATATTCACAAGACACATTTCCAGAAAAATCTTACTTTCAAGAAGATAAATTTATTATTACTAATATCAATCGACAAAAGGAACCTTCGTTTATGATTGCTAACCGAATTTTCCGAGGCGGAACAAATACACGATTTTTAAACCTCGGTTGGTTGATAATTTCTTGGCGTTTTGTATTTTGACCTTTGAAATGATCACAGATTAATAGGGTCATTCAGTTTTTGTACTTGAACATAAGGCTAAACAAAGCACTCATAACGATACATTTTCAATGAAAATTTTATTACTCAGTCTGGACTTTCCCATAAGTGTGAAAAGCAATGGGTATCATTCAAATGGCTGCTTCGGGAGTTTCGAAACATGCGATTCTTCTGAGGTACTTTTTGTTGGTTTTCAATGCCTCTAGAGTTCGGGGATTATCGACGTGAACACGGTCTTTTAAGTCAGAAACAGGTGTTACGGTGTCATATCCAATGATGTTTCTTTTTCTGGATGCAATGGTCTTTTTCGCTCTCCTGTGGGTTTTCTTAGCCCAAATTACTACAATTTTGTTTGTTTACAAACCCTCCGAGTAAGAAAATGGGCCTCATTGCTAAAGAAAATGCTCGGAAAATCGATGTTTATTGGCTGTTGCTCTCAGGGTCAGATTTAGCAACGGGCCAGGGGGGCCATGGCCCCAGGTCCCCCACCAGTTAGGGGCTCCCACCAATGCTACATTTTTCAGTTCAGAAAAAAAAGGATTTTGGAAAAAAAATAATACAAAATATTATTTTTTTTAAATTTGAATGCTCAATAACATTTTTATGTAGCGAGTTTTGAACGATTGCTCTAGAGCATTTCAGAGCGCTTTTTTGACTTTTGGAAAAATGAACTGAAAAAGATAATTTATTTTTGGAACACTCTTAACAATTTCGAAACCTCGATGTCTGAAGTCGAAATGTCTGTTCGTCTATAGTTAAAGGTAAGCTTCTTAAAATGTTTGGGTAATCGTTGCCAAAATAGCGTATAATAAACACTCTATTTTGGCAACGATTTAAGACATAATCTATTAGATTGAAGTGAGAATAAAGTCTAACATTATTTGGTGCAGTGAAGGTGGAGTGTTTCTAATTATTCTTCGATTTCATTTTTTTTTATTTAAAAAAAAAGTTAGCTAACGTTTGATTACTTTTAAAACGATCATACTGAATCGAATTATATTCTCAACTTCATAAATGGCCTGCAGCCAGTAAGAAAGTGATGTTATCAGATCAATTTTTCAACTATCGTAAAAATCAATGCTGTCTAGTATCGTTCAAGCAAGATATACCCCCTCCCACCTCGCCTCTGTCCATGAGTGGCACTTGAATCAGTGATATCGAACATCTTGAGATTCTCGGTGTTTGCATAAATGCCGCAAGATGTTTAGGTGTTCTAAGACAACACGCCAGAAATTTGTTTCCCCTTCTGATGTGGCTACCACCTATGAAATATATAAACGTCTAAAAATTGAGTTCAACTCCCATGTTTGGGCTGGTGCTCCAGCGACGTACTTAAGTCTTTTGGACTGTATATAGAACAGAGCGTTCAAGATGATTAGTGATCATACCATAGTTGAGACATTTACGTCAATTGAACATCGACGTAATGTCTCATGCTTCGCCTTCTTTTACTGTTATTTCAACGGTTTATGCTCTAGTGAAATAGCCAGCTGCATTCCTCAACTTAAGATATTCAACCGTAATACCCGCGCCTCTGGGAATGCCCATTAGTTCGCCTTCGAGCCCAACTTCGGACGTACAGTCATGTTCAGGGAATCATTCTTTAGCGTTACTACGGAAATGTGGAACTCTCTTCTACACTCTGTGTTCCCCAGTCGTTGCTTTGTTCAAGAATTCAAGACCAATGTTAACCGACACCTCATCTTAAACCCTCTTCATCTATCTAATTTTTCCTAACGCCCGCACTGTAAAAAATAAATAAAAATAGAGTGGCGCGACAGCTCTTGAAGAGCCAAGGCCTAAGTGGCTTACTCTCATTCAACAATTCTCTTGGTGCGTGTGAAGAATTGAGGGGACCTACAATTTTACGCCGATTCCGAACGGCAAAGTTGAGAAGCACTTTTTCATGACAGATGATACTCTTGGAAGTTTTGTCAGCTCTTCGCAAGAGGCAGTGTCCGTGAAAGATGAAATAAAAACTTTGGGCCTGAGTAGGATTCGAACCCACGACGTTCTGCTTAGCAGCCAACGCACCTAACCACTAAGCTACGGACACTACGCCCGCACTGTGCTTATTATAAAAAAAGAAAAATAACCCTTAAGTTCAACCCTTGCAAACTGCTTCTGCTTCTAAAGATTTAGGATGTCTCAATGTCTCAACCAACTGATGGCACTATTTTTCACAAATCGACTCCTTAGTGTCGTGAATAATGATAATCAATGATCACAAAAAAGAAATTGGTAAAGGACACGCATTGCGAGGGGACGTCCGATATCTACTAGACACAGTTTCACGAATGATTCGTCTTCTCTATGTATTTAGTGGCTACCATACGTTTAAACGCAGTCTTTAATTCATTGCTGTCTTTCCTGGATGACCTTCGCGTCGATGTTGGTATGACATGCGTTGAACCACGAAGTAGAATATTTCCCAATAGGTGCATAATTCAAATTGAATTCTTAGTACTTACTCTAAAACCATCTGTTTTGATATTTTCTACAGCTTCCATAATCTCTTGGTCATTGGCGTTTTCTTGCAATACCTTACTTAACGTATGCACACTCTCTATAGGTTATCTATTAGTATTCACAATGTCTGTCGCAACTTATATATAGCATAATCTTGACAAGGAATCTGCTATATAACATCCCAGCCTGATCGACAATTTTAAATTTAAAGGCTGAAGCCGAAGAACCCATCTTTCAATTCTAGTAGTTGGTTTGAAGTAGGCTTAAAAATTGGTTCCAAAGTTTTTGGTCTATTCAAGCAAGGTTATAATAAAAATGTTATACTGCTTAAAACAAAACCAAACTATCTGTTTAATGCTGAGTATATAGAAAGACCACCCACTTCTGAAGACTGTACAACCGCGATGACGAATCGAATTCCGCTGTGGGGCAGTATGAACCGTTCAATGAAGACGACGCAAACTAAGATTTCCGTCTACTTGACCTTGAAGAAGTGAAGACAGCAATATCTACTCTTAAAAACAACAAAGCCGTGGGAGCTGATTGAATCACTGCCAAACTCTTCAAAGCAGCCAGCGATGACTTGGTAAGGATGCACAAACTGATCTGTAGAATATGGTCGGAAGAGAGCATCCCCGATGAATGGAACCTCAGCATTATTTTCCCGATCCTGAAGAAAGGAGACCCTCTAAACTGCACCAACTACAGAGGCATCAGCCTAGTAAACATCGATTATAAGATGTGAACGCCTGAAGCCGTTTGTCAACAAACTGATAGGCTTTAAACCAGGAGAGTCTACCATCAATCAAATATTCACATTACGTTAGATCCTGGAAAAAAGTCAAGAACTCCAAATCGTCATTTCCATGCGCGTATGACAGCATCTATAGAGAAGAACTGTACAAGGCCATGTCAAGTTTTGGTATCACTACAAAATTCATTCGTCTGAGCAGGATGACAAAGGAGAACTCGCGCTCGACCTCAATGACGCCTCTTTGATGTCAAAAAAGACTTGAGACAAGGTGATGCACTGTCATGCGACTTTTTTAACATCATATTGGAACGAATAGTGTAAAACTCCCCGTCAACACTAGACGCCTGTGCAACTACTCACGTACGCTGATGACATTAATATGATTGGGAGAACGCAGCGTGATGTCAAAAGTGCTTTTGCGAGCATACAGACAGAGGCTGAAAAAATGGGTTAAGCGGTCAATGAGGGCAAAACAAAGTATGAGAAAGGACACCCAACATCGAAGTCTTGGACAAAACGTTACGATGGACGCATATAATTTCGAGGTAGTTAGGGACTTTGTTTACCTTGGCTCCGCTATCAATACGTACAATGACATAAGCGCCAGGATCAGACGTAGATTAACTCTTGCTAATCCCTGTCTCTTCGGGCTGAGAAGGCAATTGAGTAGTAAAGCTCTCTCCCGAACAACTAAGGTGATGCTCTATAAAACCCTCATCATCCCGTCTTGCTATATGGTACAGAAGCATGAACCCTATCAAAAGGGATGAGAGCGCCCTAGGCCGGTTTAATAGATAAGTTCTACGGAAGATTCATGGTCCTGTCTGCATAAACGGTGAATGGAGGAGAAGATTTAACAACGAACTGTACGGGCTGTAAGGCAACACTGAACTAGCTAAAAGAGTGAAAGTCCAAAGACTCAGATGGCTTGGTCACGTGGAGAGTAAAGAAAGTAAAGTCTTCGAATCCACCCCAGAGGGAAGGCGCAGTAGAGGAAGACCAAGGCTCAGGTGGAGCGCGCAAGTTGAAGACGACCTCAACCAACTGGGCGAAACTGGAAACAGTTATATAGGGACTGAGCTGGCTGGAGAGGTTTATTGCTTGAGGCCCAAGTCCACCTCGGACTTAAGCGCCATCTTAAGTAAGTAAGTCTCTGTTTAAGTCTTTAAGTATCTCCTTTCTACTACAGAAAGAATTTTGATAGCAATTTCCCCATCAAAATCAATGAGAAAAAACTCCAGGGAATTCACGAGAAATTTCCCATGGTAAAAGTGTTCATGATAGAAAGCAATAAATTTCTAGGGAAATTTAAGCCATCATTCACGACACGAATTTTCCGAACGTGGGAAATATTTCCAGAGAAATCTCATTCCCGATAGGGTCCAATATGAAAAATTGGAAGCTACAGCTCCGAAGAAACAAGGGCTTAGTGTCTCACACTCCTCAATATTTAAAAAAAAAAATGTATCAATATTGTTCAAAGTTTTAATACCCAGGACTTACTTATACTCCTTTGCTGTGTAATGTAACAGCAAATCTTCCTTCCTCATCATATATTTGAATACAATAATTTTAAATAACATTCCAATGAGTTTGATCCTTAGATATCTCAATATTAAACAAATTTATTTATCAAACACAAATCAAATTCAAAAGCCTATTTTCCTGCTCCAATAAAAGCAGGTAAGCAGTAAAATTTTGAAAATCAAACACAAATAAATTCGACTTCATGTGCAGACATCTCTATCGGAGCTCTTTGAAAGATAATTTCATATATGTAACTAGCGTAATTCACTTAAATCTTTAAACTTATGTTTCAGTAAACAGCAATCAGAGCCTTAGTTCCACTTCGATCGAATTCAATACAAGTCGATAGAGTACCTATACGCTTTACATTAAGTATGTTCTTCTTTGTCCAAAATAGTAGAAGAATCCTTCGAATTTACTTACCCTTCCGCACCGTCTGACCATCCCAACGACCCACGATGATGACGGCCGAAGAAGGGAAGGAAATTGGAATCCCTTTTTGCGATACCCTGAATGACCATTATAATGTGTATATCTGTATTCAGCCAATGTCCGTTCTTTTGTATGCTAATGTAAGATCCAAATAAAAGCTGCTTTCAAAGAAAACCCAATATTATTCTTAAGATACTACTCCGGTCCTAGCATATAATTCACTAACCTGAATTCGCCTTGAAAGCCACTCTCAGCATAGAAAAGATGTTTCCAAAACAGATGTATTCATGTCTTGTTCGTTTTTTTATTTTGTTCTCTTCCTCTTTTTTTTTTTGTAGTTATTCTTATCGAAGAGAAGGCTTGAAATAAATTAAACTAAAATGTTTAGTAACAACACAATGATATTATAATCCTTTCAAAGGATATACTTATGTATGTTTATATAGAATCCGAATCGGGGAGGAAATGGACGAATCCATTTTGTTTCCATTTCCGAAGCATCCCTCGCCTCGCCAGCATTTCATTATTATTTTCGTATTCAAATTTGCCAGTAGAACCAGAACACAAAAAACGATAAGTGTCCTTTATGCAGGACACGAAATCAACGAGGACGACTACTACAACAACAGCAATGACTATAAGTCCTTTTTAAAATATATATTCAATTTTTTTTTTTCTGGTTTTTATTTAAACAATCGTTCAGGAGTCATTTCCAATGGGAAAACTTCATTTCAAGCCATCTCATCGTAATCGTCAGTAGACTTCATCATCAGATCTGGTCTGGATTCGTCCTCGGCTTGGTTTATCTCAGCTTTTGGACAACCGGCAGGATGTTGGATGTAGAACATCGAGAAGTGGATACACTTAGATTGCTCTAAGTTCGGAAGTGGATTTTAGCGTTATCGTGTTTTTTTTCCTTGTATTTTTTATTTCAATTCGAATTGTCCATTCATATTCTTGTCTTTAGTGGATAATTTACATATACACTTCTTTTAGATGACAATATCAATGTATAAGGACGTTCAATTGTTGTTTTCCATTATATCCTTGTTGTTGCTCTAGTATTTTCTGGAGTTGGCGTTTGTCTTATTGAAGGAGATGAGAGAGAAAAGGAATTGAAATTGCACTTCGAGTCATTGACTCAACAATGGAAATGAAAACAATATACATATATAAGACTCTCAAATAAAAATTTGTTGTCCATTAATGTTGTGTGCGTTGAATTTGAAATATTTAGGGCAAACTTTTGCAAAACGGAATGAGGAAGTTTGAGAAAAAGACACATTCTGATTGAGGAAAAAAGTTGTCTGTTCGCAAGGAATTTAAAATGGTTCCTTATTAGGAACCCATAGAAAAATGAAGATTCTTTTCGAATCAAGTTTCGATTATTTATTTAATTTAATTAACAACAACTAGAATAAATTTGTTTCTTTGAATCACTTGGTGTTTCTTTGTTACAAGATTATATAGGAACAAGAGTTGTTTCTTCTCGGCTGAGTGTTACCTATTAAATCAAAGAGGCTGTGTACCTACGGTCTTAGTACTTTTTAATAAAGAAGAAATCGAGCACATACACATCAATAAAAAAAAAAAAAAAACAAGTATACGCCCTAGTGCACTTGAACACTTTAAGGCAACATTGACTTAATTGTTTTTATTGGTTTGTTTGCTTTTAAAGAAAGGTAGTTAGGTGTAGTAGGATCTAAGGATCTGCTTTACCTTTTCCTACACACCAAGTGCTTACTTAACCTATAAGCGGTAACCAGCGGGTACTGGTTATATAACTAGATATTACTGGAGAAACTTGAAAGCCCGAGTGCAAAACGGAGAAACAGAAGCACTTAACCAACGACCTTACAAATTTGGAGGTTAGTGCAAGAGGCTGACAACCCCTCCAAAGTATAAAACTGAAAAGTTATGAGAGAGATAGTAGCTTTGGATAATGACCCACATCTTATGGGAACCAGACCTGGAACGACAACGGACTATGCATACCTCAATAAAGATATAGTCATCATCGTTAGATCCGAGAGAGCTGCGCTTGAGGCATTCACAGCGATTGAAGAACAGGTGAAAATCTTTGGTCTTGAAGTGAATGAGAACAAAAAAACATACATGCTATCAACAAACAAAGCAACATCTGTCCACCGTGTAAGACAAAACGTCACTGTTGGTAGCAGCAATTTCGAGCTAGTTAAGGAGTTCACCTAACTTGGAACAAACAGCAATCACACAAATGACACCTAAGTGGATATCCGACGAAGAATAACCCTAGCGTACCACTGCTATTTCGGTTTAGCTAAACAACTATGATCAAATCTTCTCATTCAAAGACAAAATGTCTGCTATACAAAACTTTGATTTTACCAGTCCTACTCTACGGAGCCGAGTGGTGAACGATAAGGAAAAAAGGAAAAAAGTATGTGACGATTACAAATAGAGAAGAAGGTTCAACCGAGAACTGTACGAGTTGTAACAAGATTTGGATGTAGTCCAAAAGACCAAGTAAAGACGACGACTCGGGGACATCAAGCAAATGGACGATAACGCTCAAGCCAAGAAAGTCTTCTCATACCAGCCCCCAGGTTCGGAGCGATAAGGAAGACCGAACCTACGGTTCAAAGACCAAGTGTCTGCGGATGCCAAAGCGCTTGATTTCGACGACTGGGGAGGGACCGTCCCCGATGGAAGGCTGCAGTATCTCAGACTGATATTCCTCAAAGATTGGGAGCCGGTTAAGTAAGTTGTAAGTAAGTTGATTTAAAAGAACTGATAACAGTTGAAAAGGGCATGCAGGTGGACATGGCTCAGGGGAATGAGTAGTTGACTGCTAAGCTAAACGCTACAGCTTCAAACTCCAGCTTCTGCAGCAGTCTTTTTCTACGAATATCGCCAGCCTATCTGAGGCCACCTGTGCGATAATATGAGACAATACAAATGTATGTCTCCTCCTCTTTTCCACATTCTTTCTTTTTTATGCTGTCTCTCTTTATCGTATGCCTTGTTTCAGTCCCAGCCGATGGCCTCAGTCGCCAGTGGTACTATGTGTCTGTAGTTTAGTTCGTTACACTCATGTGCGTACTGTAATGTCAATGTCAATGTCAATTAAAAGGACTATGAACTAAAAGATACGTTATTAAAACTGCATCCTAGGTACAGTGGCATTTTGATCGGGGGTGATTTTAATGTAAATATTCTAATTAATAATAGTGCAACGAGACTACTTAATCATTTTTGTGATGTTATTGGACTGTCAGTTTTAAATTCCCTTTGGCCAACTTGTTTTAAGTCTGATTCAAATCCATCCTTACTGGACATGTTTTTGACAAGTTCTAAGAGGAGAATTTTAGGAAATGATCAAATTAGGCCTACATCTGATTTCATTCATGATTTTATATTCTGCTCTTATCAGTTTGAAGTAAATAGAACAAATCTGAATCGTACAATTAGTTATAGGTCGTATAATGGCTTCGACCATGAGAGTATACAAACGAGTTTTCAGAATTCTGAATTGAATGAGATTTATTTTTCATCAGATGTTAATTCTAAAGTTTCAATTTTTAATAATGTTGTTACCAGGCTGTATAATGAATATGTTCCAATTGTTACAAAAGAATTTAAGTTTAAAAAGTGTCCTTGGTTTAATGAAAACATAAAGGCTATGATTAGAGAAAGAGAATGTTTGTTCCGGAGGTTTAAAAGTAACAGAACAGAATATAATAGAAGACAATATAAAGTTGCTCGAAATAAAGTTATTTCTCTTATTCGTAACTCCAAGCGAGAATTTATTTCATTGAAGCTTGATCCGTCTCTAGGCTCTAAGAACTTATGGAATAATTTGAAAAAACTTGGTGTTAAAGAAGACAAAAATGAAAACAAATGTCCTTTTAGTGCCCAAGCTATGTCTCATGTCTTGATCCCCCCATTTTCCGGTTCATGTATTCCTCATGATTTGTTTGATGTTTCTGATGATCGAAGTACTTTCTCATTTGTCTGTATTAGTCCTTATGAGTTATTTTGTTCAATTAAGTCAGTAAAATCGAACTCCATTGGTCCTGACGATATTTCGCCAAAGTTCTTAAAGCTTATACTCCCTATCGTAGCTAGTCATCTTCTTCATGTAATAAATTTTTCTATTTATAGTGCTCAATTTCCTGATGCGTGGAAAAATGCTAATATAATACCAGTCCCTAAAAAACCCAATCCTTCTAATGCTTCTGATTTCAGGCCTATCAGTATATTATGTTTCTTGTGTAAAGTATTTGAAAAAATTATTCACGACCAAATCCAAGCCCATATAACTGAAAGCAATTTGCTATCACAGTGGCAATCCGGGTTTCGCAGCAAACACAGCTGTGAGTCCGCGGTAGTTAAAGTTACTTCGGATTTTAGATTTGCGCTTGATTCTGATAAATTTGGTGTCATTGTATTACTTGACTTTTCTAAAGCGTTCGACTGTATTGATCATTCCATCCTTCTATCTAAACTTAAGGTGAAATTTAATTTTTCTAGCACCTCGCTTAAGCTCATGAGCAACTATTTATTGAATCGAATCCAACGGATAAAAACAGATGTGGGTACTTGTGATCCTATTATAATCAACACGGGTATACCACAGGGCTCAGTTTTGGGTCCGCTTTTATTTTCTTTATTCATTAATGACCTTCCCTCTGTAATTAAAAACAGCCAAATTCATTTATATGCAGATGATGTTGTACTATACATCTTTCGTCCAATTGGTCTGATGGAGGATGGTATAGTAAGGTTAAATGAAGATCTTAGTAACATTCTCACATGGTCGAAAAACAATTCGATGAAACTTAATCCAGCTAAATCTGTCGCCATGCTTTGTTCTAGGGAAGAGTTAAGTTTTGAAGATGTTCCCCCTGTAATTCTTGACAATGAAAGAATAGCGTATGTAAGTGATGCTAAATATCTTGGGTATAAAATAAATAGTAGGCTAAGCTGTTGTGGAGCAATCTCAGATACTATAAGGAAAATTTATTTTGGTCTGCGATCTTTGAGATCTTCCTCTGAGTTACTATCCTCTGACATTAAAAAATACCTATTTAAGTCGTTGATTTTGCCATACTTTACTTTTAACTGTTCAGTCTATCCGGTTCTTGATTGTCAATGTAAGCATAAGCTATATGTTGCTTTTAATGATTGTGTTCGTTTTGTATATGGTATTCAGAGACATAATAGTGTATCCCATTTACATCATTTCCTGGTTGGTATGAGTTTTGAGAATTACTTGAGATTTAGACTTATTCTAAGGTTTCATAATGTCGTCCACAATAGATGCCCTGCATATCTAAGTGAATCGGTCCAATTCGCCAATTCTCAGCGAGGATTGAAATTAATTTTACCGCGTTTTTCGCACATCATAGCTGAACGCTCCTTCTACGTATCTGCAGTTCGTTTGTGGAATTTACTTCCAAACGAATTGCAGAATATAGCCTCACCTTTCGCTTTTAAGAGGAAATTATATTTGCACTACTCAAATCTATAAAATAGAATATTTGCCTAGTTTTATATTATTAATTAAATTAATCTATTATATATGTTCATATTGCTTAAAAATACTTTTTTATCCTTATTTACTGTGCCTAATGTATTTATCAAAATGTAAATGAAATCGAATTTATTACTGTTAAAATCGTTAATTGTGCGTATTCTAGATACTCTAATGTATCATAGTTAGCTTTAAATTTTATTGAAATAAATTGAAATTGATTTTGAAATTGAATTGATTTGTTACAAAACAGTACCATAAATCGTTTTTGGATAAGATTTGCGGATATCAAAAAGCTTCATTCAATATAGAATTTATAGGTTTCCCTAGTGTGAAACCTCCTCTTTATCATACCAACGCAACGGTCAATTCGAGAACTGAACATTAGTTTCTTTTTCGCATCGTGCATGAAAACAACGCCTGAGAAAAACTCTTCAGTTTGGTTTCATTTTTCGGTTTGACCTTGAACAGGAGTCTGATTTTGACTAGATTCAGTTTATTCCTTGATTCATTCCCTTTGAATTCATCAAAGATAACACTGACAATCACGAGATAAGCCGTAATTATCTTAAGACTAAGAACCAGGAAGCAATTTGTAGTTGCTGTAGCATTATAAGATGAACTTTGTTAGATATAAGAAATAAATTGAATAAAAAGCTGTACAACGAATAGTAAAGGTTACTTGTGCTTAGTCGAGAACACCCTGGACAGACTGAGGATACCTGAACCTTAGAAAATAAGCATTATATATAGATTGGCGCCCGAGAAGATTCCGAAGATTCCGAAAAAGCAAATAATAACACTTTCGAAAGCTTCTTAACACCGAAGAAACTAGCCAACCAAGTGCGATAACCACTATACCTTCACAAGCCACTGAACCAGTTCAACAGAAGTGTTAAAGCGTAATTTATCTTCACCTCCGGACTTCGACTTGTCTAGTGCTGCCGACCGTTCCGCCAATTGTCCTGTACTCTTTGCTAAGAGTAATGAGCGACCGCAGCAGTATTTCCAAACTTGGGGATTTCTACTACATGAAAAGAAACAGGAGCTGACTGACAGTCTTACGTCGGAACAGACATTTGCAAAATTTAAGAGATCACGGATCGAATCCAACCACTGTGAAACTTGAGAGAACGCCATCGAGCGCTCGGAGAGTAATGGCCTTGATATAAACACTACCAATGTATAAACGCCTCAAGACAGATCTGACAATTATGTCATTTTTGTCATATCTGCACATTTCTCGTATCCATCTAAACCAGTTAAAGAATGAGTTCAGAAGAAAATCGTATGGCAATTCGGGAAAGTTGTCTCGGATTCGAACGGCAAAGTTGAGAAGCACTTTTTCATGACAGATTGATACTCTATGGAAGTGTTGTCACAGTCAGTTTTTTTTACAGGAGGCAGTACCTGTGAAAGATTAAATAAAAACTGTATGGACAGGAGTAGGATTCGAACCCAAGCGTTCTGGGTAGTGTACTGGTAACGTACATACCACTACGCCATGTCACTGCATAGTGACAGGTTTAATTCTTCTGGGAATGAGAACTTATATCCCGAATAGGGTTAAAAGTATCAAATCCAAAGAAAAGTCATGGTTTGATAGCCGTAAAGAGGTTATCAGGGAATAAGAAGTAAGTTTCCACTGTCTTAAGGCCAATCCAAGCGAGGAAAACCAGAATAAGTTCAAACAAGAAAGGAAGGCCTGCAATGCCCATATTCGACGGACCAATTTAAATATCCGAAAATTAAGGCAACAATACTGCAATGATGTACAAAATGCAGTTAGCATTTTTGATATTTTGTAAAAAATAAATATGAAGAATTCTTCCTCTTTCTCGGTCCCTAGTCCCTACGCTCGTTGACAATGACACTCAATTTGTTTGCTCTCTCGCAAAAGCTCACTTTTTGGTAGGCAGTTCGCCTGCAATTATTCGCTGCCAGAGAGTGTCAGTACTCCTCCTGGGGGTATGTTCCCAAGACATGGCGTGAGGTAAAAGTCGTCTTTATTCCAAAAGCCGGCAAACCTAGCCACATTGAACCCAAAGACTTCAGACCTATATGTCTCACGTCTTCTGTACTCAAGACACTTGAAAGACTTATCGATATATGCATCCGCAGTTATTTAAGACCTGAGAATATATCACCTTTTCAACACGCCTACACAAAAGGTAGAAGTGTAGAAACGGCACTACACTGCGTACTCAAAACCATAGAAAAATCACTTGACGTTAAGGAATACACTCTTGCATCATTCATGGACATTGAAGGAGCCTTCAATAACGTCCACAGCAATGCAATCGAGAAAGCACTTAATGATCAACGCACAGAAGAAGTAGTTATCAAATGGATTATGTGTATGCTGAAAAACAGACAAATACATAGTGAACTTGGTAACGCACACTTAGAGATGTACGCATCTAGAGGAACCCCGCAAGGCGGAATTCTCTCACCTTTATTATGGACCTTAGTGATGAACGAGATCCTTATAAAACTTAGGAATAACGGGTAAATACCTTACCACTATTAGCGAACAATTACAAAGCGCATTATCAAGGGTCAGCAACTGGACCAAGAAATGCGGTCTTAATGTAAACCCCCTTAAAACAGAACTGGTTCTTTTTACAAACAGAAGGAAAATCCCTCCGTTTGATAACACAATACTAAAAATCTCCGACCGAGCGAGATATCTCGGAGTTATTTTGGACAAGAAACTCAACTGGGGTCGAAATATCCAAGAAAGATATAAGAAAGCCACGATCGCACTCTACTCATGCAACAAGATTCTGGGTAGAAATGGGGGACCAAACCCAAAAATAGTCATGTGGATGTACACTGCCATTGTCAGACCGATTCTAACCTATGGCAGCTTGGTTTGGTGGAAAGCGCTGTAGAAATCCACGAATTTAAAAACACTCACCAAAGTACAAAGAATGGCTTGCATCTGTACTAGTGGTCTGATGAGGACTACCCCAACTGCGGGTTTAGAAACGATCCTCAATCTCACCCCAATAGACCTATTCGTCCAAGAATCAGCAGCAAACGGCGCGGCGCCCTCAGGCTCAGCAAAACTAACATCTGGAAAACTAGCCAGAGCGGCCACGCAGCTATTCTTACGAAATACGTAGATACCAATATCTGCACAGATTATATGAACCCCTTCTTAGATTTCAACAAATCTTTTAGTACTAGGTTCCCCAATAGACTTGATTGGGAAAATAGTGTGCCCGACTCAACCATTACCATCTACACCGATGGCTCTAAAATGGATACTGGAGTAGGTGCAGGCTTCTACTCCGAAAGCGTCGACCTTGCCAAATCATTCAGGCACCCCGACCATAGCAGTGTCTTCCAAGCTGAGATCTTGGCAGTGAAAAATGCTGCTAAACATATATCCATGATGGCAATATCACACGCGGACATCACTTTTTTCATAGATAGCCAAGCAGAAATAAAAGCTCTCTCTGCCACCCAAATCAAGTCGAAGCTTGTTTCTTGCTGTCGCGAAGAACTAAAGGTTCTTGGCACACAGCATAACGTAAGTCTCTGCTGTGTTCCTGGCCATAGTGATGTACCAGGCAACGAAAAGGCAGATGAACTTGCAGGAGAAGGCTCTACACTGGAACCCTCTCTCATAGACAACCATATAGGAATCCCGTTATGTGAACTGAAACATAACGTCAGTAAGATCATCATTCAAAAATCAAACAACAGATGGAATCTCCTAGAAACCTGTGTTAACACCAGGAAGCTATGGCCTAGATACGATAAGAAAAGATCCGATTGGATTTTAACTCTTAACAAACCCTCCCTAAGATCCCTTATCGGCATTATTACAGGACAGTACGGATGACCTTTGTAGAGGCTGTGGTGATGAGAATGAGCATGAAGACACTGCTCATTTTCTCTGCCACTGTCCTTCACTCTGTCTCATCAGAAAGAAAACTCTAGGCAACTTCTTCTTTAATGAACTAGAGGAACTATCAGAACTGCCAGGCAAAAGCTTACTAAACTTTGCCAAGACATCTAAATGGTTAATCGAACCACATGATTCATAGGAAGTTACAACACTTCAGGGTACCCCAATGGATCTACATTGATCTAAGTGTGATGGTGACAACATCAACTATCAGCCCTAACCGAAAGCACGCATTTTCGATAAAAGAGCAAGATGCCAGACTTTATTAAATGCCTTTGAAATATCAAGTGCAACAATCTTACTTTCTCCAAAACGATGTAAAGATTTGTTGCACTGTTCGGTGAGATAAACCATCAAATCACCAGTGGACCTGTTGCTGCGAAGGCCGTACTGCCGGTCATTAAGAAGCTTTCGGTCTTCGAGATATTTCTTAAGCTGATAGTTTATCAGCGTTTCCATGACCTTAGAAAGAAGGGACGGAAGTGTAATCGGACGATAATTGGAGGGAGAAGAAGATTCGCCTTTTTTTGGAATAGGCTGAACAAATGTTGTTTTCGGAACGAGCCCAGAAGAATAGGATAGATTTAAAAGCTTACGCAAGGGTTTTGCCAGCGTGGAAGAACACCTCTTCAGAATAATAGCGGGGATGCCATCCGGACCAGCGGATTTATGTATGTAGAGATCCTTTAATACTCTCGCCACAGCACGAGTGCCGAAGAAGATTTGTCCCATGGAATCATTGACAGCGAAGAGTTGGCGGCGAACTGCCAAGCAAAAAGGTTAGCTTTTGCGAGCGAGCTAACAACTGTAGTGTCATTGTCGACGAGCGTAGGGACAGAGGAAGAAGAAGAATTCTTCATATTTTTTACAAATGACCAAATATTCTTACTGCCTTTGGGACATTGCAGTATTTTTTGCCTTAATTTTTGGTCATGTAAAGATTTGATCCGCCGAATATGGGCATTGCAGGCCTTCCTAGTTTGTTTAAACTTGTTCCGGTTTTCCTCAGTTGGGTTGGCTCTAAAACACCGGAACTTTACTTCTTTTTCAGAATTGATGTATTTATTTGGTTCACCAAAGGACTCTTACAGTTTTTGGCGAGTTCATTCATTACTTCATTCGCAATTTTTTGACTGCTTTCCACCAAAAATCAAGAACTAAAACATCAAAACAATTTGAACAATTTTTAACGACAATAAAATGTATAAAAATAAATACTTTGCCGAAGAAATCCACCTCGATTTGACTTCCTTAAGCATCCAACAAAAACCCAACAGCCAACGCAACGTTAACCATCACAAGACAAACAATAGAACAGAAATTGTCATACAGTCACCGACAAAAGTCCCCGGGGCCAACTTCGTTACTGAATGTTGATGAAAAACGAACCATAGCCTTATATCCTTCTTCTGCTGTGCTGTGCTTTGCTTTGGTTATGTGTGCATTCATCAGCCATGAATTTGCTCAAGGAGCTAAACTAGACGAGGATGTATCCTGCGTAATACTTAAATATATATATTTCTGTCCTGGCTGGCTATATGTGGAACAGTGTGAAACAAGCTTTCTTCAAGAACAATGCCCTCGACTACCAATCTGTCAATCCCTTGCCCTCGTTCCCCAATCGTCATAGTCGATGAAGTCGTTAGTCGTTGTCGTCTCGTCGCAAATGTAGACATTGCTTTCAGTGTATTTGCTCAAAAGAAAAGACTCACAATGTTGCAACAATTCAATCTGTTGCGGCATATAGTAGAATTGTGGGCGGGGTATAGGAAAAAGTCGGTTTCAGGAGCCTGATTCTGATATGATGCTTCCTGTACACGCACGCCTACACTTTGTCAGTGAGATGTGAGAAATGCGAAATGCCAGAGGATGACAGAGAGGAAGTTAAAGATGGAAAACCGTTCCTTTGGCAGGATCCAGGATGATGATAATAATAATAATAACAGCAACAATGTTATATAGGCTTTAAGCTAAAAGTTCCTTGTCAGTAACATGACTTGAAAGGACGATAACAACGACCGATGCCAACGACGACGTGCTGCCACACTCCATTAAAACTACAAGAAATAAGGCGAAATTACATTTTACAATAACTATATGCTATGCTCATGGTCACGTGGTGTGACTAGCTCGACTTGATGTTGATGTTGATGCTGATGATGTGCGTGGCTGTAATAAAACATATACCTAGACCTACTCGTACTTACACAAAATATCAAAACAAAAAGTTTTCTTTTTGTGCAAAAAAAGAAAGCTTTCGAGTCTAGTCCTTATAGTTCGTACAATTTTGGGAGAAGGATAAATCCAAAACAGGAAAAAGGAAGAACGGAAAATTTAAGAATCATGTTTGTTGATTTTCTTGAAATATGTTTTTAAAAGTTTCGAGGCAGAGACTGCGAACCGAGTGCGAGTAGGTTTATGTCATGCGTCATGCGAGGATGAGATGCCAGTTTTTATTATGACAAGCTACAGATAATTGTCAATTAAGGTTTTTCGGTGTCTTGTTTTGTTTTTTGTTTGGTGTGGAAGACGACGACGGCGAAGACGTGTCGAAAAAATGTTTTTCTTGTTTGAAGTTGTTTTCACGTTTTCTCGGAAAACTTTCTGTCCAAAAACTGTTGTTGGTTGGCTTGGCATGACATATTTAATTGAAGAACGAAAAAGTGACAGTTTGAGAAATTGAACTTTTACAACTTTCTTACATTCAAATTAACAAATTCAATTCAACAATGTCCGTGGAAGAGAGAATGCAAATCGCATCAGAAGAGTTGGATAATATATTTATTTCTAGACAAATTACAGCATCAGACTACAACAAAAAAAAAAAATATGAGTGCGACCCATGTAGTCCACACGACAAACTTCCCAGAGTAGAGTAAAATAAGTAAAAATATTCGTTGTTTTTGTTTTATAGTTGACAATGCACACGCACGTTGGTTTTGAAAGTCAAATTCCATAAAACTGATGACTTGAGGACATACATTAAGTTCATTGAAAAACGTTAGCACCATCTTTCAAAAGTTAGTCGTATCAGCTCGTGGACTCATGTACAACTACTTTGCATAGTAAAATACAGCCTATTACTCCTGAATATTGTAGTTTTCTATTAAAATTATATGACGGAACAGCATTTGATGGTTCAGCTAGTAATCAAATATAGTCTATGAATTGTTTTTTTTTTCACACTAACTATAAGATTTTTTGTACCATTGTTGAAATTATTGCATAAATTATCATAATTTTCATTATATTATGGTTGTCTTAGATTTTTAATTGCCATTAAAAAAAATGCTAAGTAGATTTCGCTCAAAACAACACAATGCCGCGTCGAATGAGACCAATTTTATGACAATACGATGAGTGGTTCCCGAGATAATTTAGCTGAAGAAATGTAGCGCACGTCCGCACATACGCACCACATACGCACATACGCACATACGAACACACATACTCACACACAGACATCATCATAAAAACGCTTGATTCGGATTCTAGTGACCTCGAAACATGGAGATATGCAAAAATTGGAGATTCACAAAATCGGACCCATTACAATAACTTCCTCTTTGAAGTTAAAAATGTCTATGGGTTAAGATTTAAAACTGTACAAACAAAAAAAAACAATATCTAATTCACTCACTTTCCGTGTCGCCCAGCTTGCATCAGGGCGTCATCCAACATGTCAATGTCTGATCCATTCCCTTGCAAGCTGGTGACAGTAAGAGTTGCACATGGTAAGTTAGTTGAGATCATTTACCAAATGTTTTGATTTATAAACGTCCGAAGCAGAGGCGTAACGTGCCCAAACCTATTACTTGCAAAAACGAGTTTATAAGCGATCGGAACACAACTAAAGATTTAATTCAAAACTATTGTTTGATTTATTGAATCCGTTAAACAAACTAACGTTAGAACTTAAGACTAATATTACACTTATTCTTAAATTTATAGATTTACAATGCTTTAAGCGATTTGCAAATGTGAATAAAAAATCTAAACTGAAGTATTGAAAAAATTTGCTTTAAATGTTATACTTTTAAAATTATCGCTTACGGAATATACTAAAAAGTAATACTTGTTGTAAACTGAAATCAGTTGGTTGAGGGGACTGTTTTTGCCATAGTTCGATCTGCTTGATATAGGACGTAATGGAACTTGTCTTCTAATACTTGTACGGCTATAAATAAAGTTTAATTCTTCCAAAATTGATGGAGATATGATTGACCCATTGATTAATTTTATAATAAAGCACAGTTGAATGTACTCTCTGTGTTTAGAAAGCGATGGAAGATTTATGAGCGTGAGCCTATGATTGTACGGTGGAAGTTCTAGCCTATTGCACCATGGGAAGAAACGGAGGCAGAAGCGCATGAACCTTCTTTGTACTCCTTCTATTCTGTTTGTATGGACTGAATAAAAGGGAGCCCATATTATGCAGCCATATTCCAATATTGGTCTTACAAATGATATATAAAGGAGTTTAAGGATATAAGGGTCGCGAAAGTCATGTGAAAACCGTTTTATAAATCCGAGTGTCTTATTTGCTTTTTTAATAATATAGTCATAATGATTTGTAAAAGTTAATTTAGAGTCAAGAATAATACCTAGGTCAGAGAAAGTAGAGAGTTTAGTCAAATAAGAAGAGTCTAATTGATAATTGAAAGTCAAAACATTTTGTTTGCGTGTAAAACACATTGATTTACATTTGTCTATGTTAAGTAAAAGCTTATTTGTAGAACACCAATCGCGAAAACTATTTAGATCGTCTTGTAGGAGTAGACAGTCGTCAAGTGAGTCAATACGTTTGAAAATCTTAATGTCATCAGCGTAAATTAAAACAGATGAGTTTTTTATAATAGAGGGTAAGTCGTTAACGTACAAAATAAACAGTAAAGGTCCTAAGTTGCTACCTTGTGGTACGCCAGAGTTGGTATAAAAATAAGATGACCGCACATTCCTAAAAATTACGCTGTATGGTCTATTATATAAGTACGACGAAATCCAACTAACAAATTTATCGTTAAAGCCTTGGGATTTTAGTTTGAAAATTAATGTTTTATGGCACAATTTATCAAAGGCCTTACTGAAGTCTGTGAAGACACAGTCAACTTGTTTCCGCTTTTCAAACGAATCTAAACAAAAAGAACTGAAATCAAAGAGGTTAGTAACTGTTGACTTATTTTGAACAAAACCATGTTGACTGTCACAAATTATAGATTTACAATTAAACGATATGACTTTACAAATAATGGACTCAAATAACTTAGGGATGACGGATAGTTTTGCAATGGGACGATAATTTTTTATTTCATTTTTACTACCCTTTTTATGTATTGGTGTTATGTACGAAACTTTTCCAAATTTCAGGGAAAAATTGAAGACTTGAGCGATTCATTAAAAAGAATATGAAGAGGATAAGATAAATAGGATGCGCATTTTTTCAAAATATAAGAAGGTACACCATCTGGACCAGGACTATAACAAACGTCAAGTTCTGAAGCTTTGCGAACGATTTCATCTTCAGAGATCCAAAGACTAATTGAGTTCAAATGAGGGAAATTGTGTGAGAAGGCCAATAGCTCAGGCGTTTGACCGGAGTTCGCTACTTCAAAAGCATCTTTGAAAAAATTTGCAAACATATTTGAAATTTTTTTAGAGTCATGGCTAAGTTCGTTGTTGAAGGACATGCAGTTTGGATATCCGTCAGTATTTTTCTTTCTATTAACATAGTTCCAAAAGTTTTTTGGGTTGTTTTTTATGTCGGTTTCAGTATTTAAAATAAAGTCATTATAAAGAATATCTGAATAGTCAATAAACATATTTCTTAGCTCATTGTATAGTACCAAGTCATTATCAGCTTTTGTTTTTTTTTTGTTTATCACATAGCTTTTCAAGCGTTATTCTTCTCAATGAATATATTGTTACTGCATTTGGGTATGATACTGAAAATACGATTTGAAAAAATGTTGCGTTTTCAGTGGACAGTTTCCCTCAACCCCCACGACTAGCTAAGCTTCTGAACCGCTGGTTCACAAGCTCTGTATTTATTGTTATTCCTGGCGAATTCGCCGGTTAATTTTCTGATTCATCTGCGCCAATGTTCGAATCAGTTGCAGAAGTCCTTCAAAAACTTTTTCTATTTATAGAAATTGTTTCCAACGTTATCCCTAGGCTTAAAGCGTCCTCGTCTACGCCATCCTTCCGACATAAATTTATTCTCCAGCGCTTTCTTCTGCCATGAATTGTACCACCAAGCAGTTTTCGCTCCGGTAAGTCTTTCCACATACGAGCTAGGTGTCCAATCCACAAAAGTCTAGCAAATTTAATTTTTATCATTACTCCTCCTTCGCCGTCGATTTGATAAAGTAATAACTCTGGTCAATCAGCAGGTTTATTTAAGGCCCTTGGTTGCACTCAGTACAATTTCCTTCAAAGTTAAAACCGTTGCCACTAGTGGAGGGATGTTTCAATAATGAAAAGGCGAGTGCTGCACGGTCAGCGGAGGAAACGGCCAAAAACACTAATTTCGTACTAAAAGTTGAACTAAAAACTAAAAGTAGTATAGAAAGGCTGTACAGAAGTACGGACCTCCGTATGAATTTCTCTGCTAACACTGAGTATGAACAGTAGGAATACGAATTGTAATTTTTCCTATGATTTGAGGAGGTCATCAACAAAGTGTTGAAGGAAGAATTCATGTCTGCTGACTAAAAAAAAAAGGAAATCTTATGTCATGCAACAGGCACTTGCTAAATGTTTCATACAAATCCTTTCCAACGTACTGATTGAGCGTTTTAAACCGTTCTGCAACACAATAACCGGAACGTACCAGTGTGGTTTAAGACCGGGCAGAACAACGATAGACCAAATATTCACACTGAGGCAAATTCTTGGAAAGACCAACGAATTTCAAGTCGAAACCAACCATCGTATCATCGACTTCAAAGCTACTTATCGTAGCATCCACCTCTAAGAGCTTATTATGGCGATGTTTGCTACCCTTAGAACGGAGGCGCCGAGTGTTAGACGATACGAAAAAAAAGGGGAAATGTTACTGGGCACTTTCAAAAGAAAAACTATTCGACGGTTTTTTGGTCCCGTAAGCGACGATGGTGAGCTGAGAAGAAAGTCTATACAAGCTGTTCGAAGATGTTAGATGTAGTCTAAAAGACCAAGAAATGACGACTACATTGGCATGGTCACATTTGCTCAGCAAAAAAAGCCCTCTCTTCGCAGGTCTCAGGTTCGAGACAACCAACAAGAAGACCGAAAAAAAAACCAAGTAACTTAAGTAGTGCTTGGTTTTGAAGGCTGGAAAATTCATACGGAAGACCGTCCCCGATGGAAATTTGCTATAACTCAGGCTGAGATCGTACAAAGTTTGGGACCCGGTTAAGTAAGTAAATTTTGATGGTATTGTGGAAATCTCAATCGCGGACAACATTCTTATAATAAAGGAAAAATGGCAATAAACATGACGTCACAAAGAGTTTATGAACATTAGACCAAAACCGTGAAAATCGGGTGATCAAAAGGTGTCTAGAATTTAACATCCCAACCCAACACAACTTCTGTTTATTTACTCTAAGGCTGTCTGCGACAACAAGTAGCAGTAGCAATAGTACTTTACAAAATTGGAAAGAATTCGGCATCCCAAATAAACTAATTAGACTATGTAGTCTGATCAGTAACATTATCAAAGGACACAGCTTCGAAGTAAGGGGTATTCTCGGAAGGAATTAAAATATCGTATTGTCCAGTCTCAAGATGAGGGAGGATCTCGGAAGGAGGGAAAAGGCAAAAAAAGTAATAGTCACGAATTAGGAGATTATATAGCCCTAAGCACCATAACTTGTTGCTAATCAACTCTTATGTAGGGAAAAGTTGCTCGACTTTCATACTTTATTTTATTTCTACTTGGCAACTTTTCTGTAAAAAGAGCAAGTGAATTATAAAAAGACAAACAAACTTAAATGCTAAAAATATGTGTATTCATTTTGTCGTCTTTGTCGACGTTATATCTTACTTGTGAGTAAAGGTGACTTATAGTCAGCTGCTTGTTGTTTTATAGTCTAGTTGGTACGGTTGTTCTTCCTTTTATAGTCAGAGTGCGCGTAGTTGTATTTTTTTTTCATTTTTTTTTTTTTTGAATTTTGATTCTCTCTCATTACACTACTAAGCTTTTCAATGCTCTTTGATTGAACAAGCCTAACATCGAAACTGCTGCTGCTTAAAATCATCGCCTTACAAGTGCTCATGCTAATTTAATTATCCGACACTAAGTTGCTTAACTGAACGTAAACGCTGATGTGTGGATTGTCCCGATTGACATTTGCGTTACTTTTTCATGTTTTTTTTTATGTAAATTTAAAAAAAATCTCAATAAGAAATCTCAATACGATAAGAAATAAAGGCAAAACCGTGAATTTCAGACAACCACCTTTTAAAATTCTCCTTGTGGATAAACCCTGTCCCATAAATAATGACACAATAAATTAGTTTCATTTCAAATGTTTGTCTTTTACTGCAGACAAAAAATAAATAAAAATCACGCCAAGATAAATATAAATCAACATCTTATTTGCCTCGACAAAGTCCTGCTTTTAATTTTATTAAAACATAAAATTTATTTGCCTTTGTTTCCCTCATCGAACGACATATTTAAACACCAATCTCATTTGGACCTAACAATCGATAAACAAGCTTAAATTTCGCCCTCATAAATAAACAACAATATTAAACCTCTCCAAATAGATAATCAACTTTATTGGCAAAACACTCAATTTAACTACTGGTCTTCCTCATCCTATTCGCATCCAAGGAAAAATCGAATTACCGATATATACTCCAGAGAAATAACAACAACAAAATCAACGCCGCTGTATGTGTGTGTATCTTGATAAAATAGCCAATAAAATAAATATTAAATCTGCACTCCCTGCACTACCTCCCTTTCGCAGCGCCGACAGCCGACCGACCGACCAAATGACCCTTGTACAAACTTTAATTTGCTAGCAATGACGATATGGGAGGGGGCACATCGGCGCGGCGGCCATGGCAATGGCATTTCTCCGTTGTAATGTTTTCGTTGTCCATTCAATTCCTTCCACTTCAAAAGTACGAAATAAATTCAACCAGAGCAATCCTTTACAATAATATTTCTATTGCTGCGAAAACAAGAATTGATGAGGCAATAAAAAGTAATAAAAATCTCCAATACCAACTTTCATAATAGACGGTTTTCCGCAAATCTCCCGCACCATCTAGTCATAGGCAAACTCCGCGCGTCACGTCATACCAAGTCGTTGCCATTAGCAACAGCATTTGCTTTTAACATAGAAAGAACACTCTAATTGCGTCGTAACCACGCAATACCATGGCAGCCTCCTTAGCTCCACAAAACCATCCCATAAAAAAAGTCATCATTCCAAAACGCAGAGTAACAAAGTGGCCACAGAACGCAACGCACAAAAGGACGACGGACGGTCGGTTGGTCCAATTGGAAAAAGAAAAACATCTATTCATTCAACATCCGCATCCTTCAAGTCCTCTACATATTGGCGCTCATATAGCCCCCATCAAGTCTAGCTTCAGTCTGCAGTCGTAGCTGTTTATGGTGGATATTCACTCCAGATGAATGTTGAAATTTATTGGCACTTGGAGAACGGGTATAAAACCGTCGCCCTTAAAATCTTCAAATAATAAATCTGCCCTCATAAAAACAACGAATGCACAAACCGGGGAATGTGGCGCAAAGCCATCAGCATCACACAGAATTCTTGAGCATTGGGCTTCGGCTTCGAACTCCCGCATCACTGCGACATCTTCATTCCATCGCTACGCGTTCAACAAAGGGCAAACCCAAACCAAACTGAACCGAACCAAACCAACAAACGACAACGAACCATTCAGTTACAGTTATGACGGAAATTGCTGAAGGACCGCAAAACGTGAGATCTCTGCATTTTATTTTGTTTCTTTTTTTTTTTCTTTGGTTTATTTTTTACAACTCCAAAAACAGACGAAAGAAAGTGGAACAAGGAAGGACAACGAAATTAAAGCTGCTTAATTCTGATTTCTGTTAGTGGTTTTATGCACTTGTTGGGCTGTGGGTAGATTGTTAATGTGATGATTTCTTTGTATCCCGAAGGATTTTAAGCAAACAAATTGCGGAGCTTTGTGTTTGCGAGAGAAAAAAAAAACACAGAGTACAAAAAACATCAGCGATTAACAAGATGAATTGAAATGTGTTGTTGAAATTTAAGTGGTAAGCTTATATTAAAAATGTTTAAAAAAGACTTGAGCAGCTCTTGTCCTTGTAGTGGTAGTGGTCCGAGTCGGTGTTGGCTCCTCGGAAAGTTCGAACTTCTAGAATGCTGGACAAGTGCCCTCCGTCGATAGCAATGTGATCAATCTGGTTGACGGTTGATTGATCAGGAGATCTCCATGTACCTTTATGGATATTGAGACGAGGGAACTATGTGCTTGCTACCACAACATTTCGCCCCGCAGCTAAATCGATCAGCCTGAATCCGTTGTCGGAAGTGGTGTCGTACAGGCTGTGCTTTCCTATTGTTCCAGCAAAGATGCATCCTCTTGTCCCAGCTTTACGTTAAATTGCCGAGGACAATTTTAATGTCATAGCTAGGACATTGCTCATATTTTTTGGCTAGGAGACCGTAGAACTCGTCTTTGGCGTCGTCCTTTTTCTCTTCTGTGGGGCATGCACGCATATTAGGCTAATTTTGCCGAATTTAGCCCTGATTCGGATTGTCGTGATGCGTTTCGCTTACATATTTGAAGCTCGAGACTTTTTGTCTGAGTCTGCTTCCCACGACGAATCCGCATCCAAAGAGTCGTTGTTGTCCATCTCATCGCATTTCCCGGATAGCGGTAATGTCTGCTTTGTAGCAGTTGAGGGTCTCCGCTAACTGTTCGGCAGCACGCGGTCTGTTAAGGGACCTAATATTCCACGTGCATATCCGAAATTTGTTGTCCTTTATACATTTGCTTGGGTCGTCATCAGTGTATCCGTCCGTTTCCGAGGCCTGTTGCCTAAATGCTTTTCTACGTAGTCGGGAAGTCTCCCCGACGTACAACCCCCACCCGGAGTACCATCGGGCACTTGATGTGACTCCAAGTGCAAAACCCGGAAAAGCCGCTCCTTTTACGGTCTGGGCTTCAAATAAGTCGAAGTATCTCGTAAAGGTGTTCACCAAGTAGTTCGGCCTAACTGGAACTGAAGACGCCACCGTTCATTCCAAAAAAGAATTGTGTTTCGGTTGTATATTTATTATGTGGCTGCTGGTTGCGAAGTCATTCGGCAGATGTTTGATTGATGACAGCGGTGCTCGGCACGATGCATGTGTTGAATTCTTGGTGTGGTAGTTTGGGAGATACTTTTGTTCTGAGGCTGAGGTTACCCAGTGGCAAATTTCATCCCCGATGAAAAATTTTGGTGAAAGGAGCAAGGAATTCATTCCACACTTTTAAGAGGAAAAAAAAATAGGAATACAGTAATGCTCTTTTTCCTCTGTTCTATTAACGCTTTCGTTTTTTCGCATGCCTAAACGTTGTCATTTCAGTAAGGAAAAGTCCTGCACAGCTTCACGAGTTCGCAATTGGCATTGAGCGCTGTGTGTTGTATTCATAAGAAGAATAAACGAACAAAGAAGAAACAAGAATATTGTCTAGCTACTTGCGCAGCTGATGATTTTTTATTTCCTTTTTAAAGGTATTCTGGAATCTGGAATGTGGAGCAACTTAAAAGGAGTCGTTTAGCGGAAACAAATTGAAAAAAAAATTAGAAGATCCAGATTATTATTTAACAATATTATGCTCTTTCAGAAATATTTCAATAAAAAAAATTAATAAATTTGTTTTCATATTTACATTTGGTGGTTTTTGATTTGACAGCTGCATTTTTATAATATTTTTCAATAATGAAAAAAGAAGTGGAAAACTTAACTTTCATTTAACATTTCATCGGAGTTAGAGAACAAATGAAAACACAGGATACTTTTATTCAATGATTTCACTGATTCATATTCACCAAGAAATTCACTTGGTGAACTCCAATGACAGCCCTGTATAAATTTCACCTAATGATTCACCTTCAAATTCATGAGTGAAGCTTCCATTCCTTGGTGAATCGTATGGTGATTCCTTGGTGAAAATTAGGAAATTTGCCACTGGGTAGCTCGGCAGTCTTTCAAGGGCTGAAATTAAAGAGTACCAGATACTTAAGTATGATGTAATCAAGTTTTATTAACTTCTTATTTTGTTTGTTCTATGATTTTATAGTATAAAATTTACTAATCTAATGTTTTCTTAATTTGGTGAGAGTTTTTGCTCTTGTCCTTCTGAAGCTCTCTTCTGTATGCTGCCTTTGTTAGTCTTCTTTATAGGTAGACTGCAGGTAACCAATGGAAAAATTAACGGGCACAGGATTAGTAGGTGTGGTAAGACCCCTTACCACTGGTAGGTGAAGTCTATGTCCGAGTAGTGAAAAATCACGGACGAATATGGTAAATTATGAAAGACTTCGGTAAATCCCAGAAAAATCTGGTAAACCACAGGCGAATCCGATAAATCGAATCTCTTAAATCACGGACGAATCCGGTAAACTGCAGTCGAATCTGGTAAATCCACAGAACGAATTCTAGCTACGGGGTTATTAGATATGTGTGACAAGACCCCTTAACACTTGTGGGGGAAAGTCCATGTCCGGTTAGTCTGGTCTTACCTATACTTACCATTCCGTAGGACTAGAACACGCCTGCTCAAGCTCACACAGGCTGCCTGCCTGTGACGTTAGCTTGTCGGTGGAGATAGATTTTTAACTGCTTGTTGCTTGCTAGAGTTTGGTTAGCAACCGGTTTGTTTCTGGTTCGGTTCGGTGCTGTTGGTAGCTGATTGATCGGTGATTCGGGAGAGACTGATATTTATTTGAAGTTTACTGAACGGTCATTGGTCGGCAACTGATGATTATTGCTATTTTGACCCTGAGCGAGAGGCACCTGATATGACTTATATAGCGGAAATTTGTATTGAGTCATTACAGGTTGGTTAGTGCAACGCTTTGTTATTTGGTCGATAAACGAGAAATTGATTATACATAAATGCAACTGTGCATTTCACAGAAAGGTTCATAAATTCAATAAAAAACCAAGGAAGCTTTATCCAATGATTTTTAATTTTGACCAAGTTGATGTTTATTTTATTTAATTGTTCTCAAATCAACGGAAGCCTTATCCTCAATAGTAGATATGCTAGTATACTAGTTCAAAAATGTTCTAGGCGCCTTAAAATGAATGTGTTACTGAGAATGGAGAGTCTATAACAGGTTAAATTGGAGTCGGAACTTCATTTTCATATTAGTCCTTTTACAGGACCCGAAAAAATCGTTCTGCTTTACGTACATGTGCGACTTACTTCCCAGAATAGAAATATAAGTCAAATCAAATATAACCTTTAAAATTCATTTTCAATTCCTTAAGTCATTCTGTTTTCAATTATACTAATGAGTTTTTACCTCGTCTAGGCTCGTTTCTGATATCCAATGGAACAAGTCAGAGAAACAATGCACGGGTGCTGTTCTGGTTGATTTAGAGAAGGCCTTCGTATGATTAAAACTCACCAGACTCTTTATGATATGTAGTGTCACTTAGCTTAATGGCTAGGTGCGTTGGTAGCTGAGTCTTACCGTGCCCATAGTTCTTATTTCATCTTTCACGGGCACTGCCTCTTGCGAAAAACTGACAAAACTTCCAAGGGTATCATCTGTCATGAAAAAGTGCTTCTCAACCTTGCTGTTCAGAATCGGCGTTAAATGTTAGTTCCCCTCAATTCTTCACACGCACCCAGAGAATTGTTGATGAGAGTAAGCCACTTAGGCCTTAGCTCTTCAAGACCTGTCGAGCCACTCTATTTATTTATTTATTTATTTAATATATGCTCAACGGTAGATAATGGCAATGTAACTTCTGTTTTCAAGAGGGAACGCTCGATTCGCCGATCCTCTTCAGCATGCCGATGACCTGATTGCGTATAGAACGGCACGAAAGGTTTAAGATATTAGAATTCTCTGTCCAAAATGTCGAAAACAATTTTTTTCTGGACCCCGTTGGCAAAGGCTTCGTAAGATAAAGGGTTTTTCAATAGGGACGCTACAAAAGTTTTCTTTAATAAAACAAAAACGGTTTTGGATATCAATGAAATTCTTTATTCCTGTGGAAGTACATTTGATGCCATTATGTATGAAACTCGATTTCTTTTGCATGGCCACCACGGGCACGCTTGCAGAAGTCCAGACGCTGAACCCAATTTTCGACGGTTTTCAAGCATAAATCGGCCGATACTGCTGCAATTTTACGTTCGATATTCGTACGAAGTTCATCAATCGTCGCTGGCTTGTTGGCATAAACCATAGATTTGACGTAGCCCCACAGGAAATAGTCTAACGGCGTTAAATCGCATGAACGAGGCGGCCAATTCACAGGTCCATTTCTGGAGATAATGCGCTCATCGAACTTCGTTCTCAATAATTCGATTGTTTGGCCCGCTGTGTGACATGTGGCACCGTCCTGTTGAAACCACATATCGTCCAAGTCCATATCATCCAATTCATTCCAAAAATAATCGGTTAGCATTGAGCGGTAGCGATTCCCATTCACAGTAACGTGCCGGTCTTGATCATCACGGAAGAAGTACGGCCCAATGACACCACCAGCATGTAAACCGCACCAAACAGTGATTTTTTCGGGATGTAATGGTGCCTCGTGAAGCACATGTGGATTGCTGCCTGACCAATAACGCATATTTTGCTTATTGACGAAGCCATCCAGCCAGAAATGAGCCTCATCGCTGAAGATGATTTTTCGATGAAAATCCGGATCATTTTCAAGTTGTTGCTCAGCCCAATTCACGAACATACGACGCTTCTGGTGATCAAGCGGCTTCAGTTCTTGCGTCAATTTGATCTTGTAAGGATGTAGGCCAAGATCTTTTCGCGAAATTCGCCACAACGACGTCACAGAGATGCCCAACGCTTGAGAACGACGTGTGAGAGACTGATTTGGGTCTTCCGCAATTGATGCGCTAGCGGCAGCAATATTCTCGACACTACGGGCACTTCTTTGTCTCACTGGCACGGGAACATTTTGTACTGAGCCTGTGGATTCAAATTTTTCCACTAGACGCTCAATTGTTGATCTGGCAGGACGATTATGACGACCATAAATTGTACGTAGCGCTCTTAAAGTGTTGACCACTGACTCCCAATTTCGGTAGTAAATTTTAATAATTTGGACTCGTTGTTGGATTGTATACCTTTCCACGATGAAATGGCAAACCTTACTGAAGAGAAAAATTTGAAAAACCCTTTACTTGTAAGAATTAGGGCAAGATGGTTATTGTTCATCCTCACGGACAGACATTAACGAGTAAAAGTGTAGTGAAGTACCTCGGTACCTGGTTGGACCAGTATCTGTATTTCAACAGTCATATAGATGCTGCTCTGACGAAAACCAGAGCATAAATAAAACTTTTTGAACTCTTGTTGCAATTTTTGCTGTTTCCATTATATTAGGGTTGTCTAATTTTTTTGACACCCATCGAAGAATCCGCTTAGCCCATTTCGCTCAAAACCGAATCAGTTCTTAACAAGGCAATGAATGAGACCAATGTCATAACAATACGATGAGTGGTTCGCGAGATAATCGAGAAAAAACGTAACACACATACGCCCATACTCACATATGTACGTACCTACACACGCCAAGCACATATACACAGACCTGTGTCTGTTCTAGTTCCTTAAAACATGGAGATATGCAAAATCTGGAGGTTCAAAGAATCGGCCCCATTACTGTTAGAAATCATATCAACCAGCACTCTACCTGTACTCGAAATAAGTTTTCACTTTGTTTCTGTATTCTAGATTTTTGTTTTTGAAAATAATTTTTTACTCACTTCTAATTTTGATTTTGCTGTGAACAGAACTAAAGAAAATTTTCCTAATTATATAATTCGTATAAATAAACTTTTGTATATAATATTAATATTCGTATTTGATTCTACAGGTTATGGGCCCAGACCCCATAGAAACTGAATATTTCGAATAATAATTGAAGTTTACAATTGAAGATGGCCAGCATGAACTCAATAAGACCTCTCGTCAGCGACAACTATGACACATGGGTCATGCAGATTGAAGCTGTGATGGTAAAAGCTGGAACATGGAAGCATGTTAATGGTGAAGCACCGAAACCTACGCTTGAAGAGGGAAACGAATTGTCCAGAAAGAGCTTTCAAAAGTGGCTGGATGATGACGCAAAAGCAAGGTCAGACTTGATTATTGCCATTGATCCGAGTCTATTACGTCTCGTAAAAGGACTGGACACGGCAATGAGTATCTGGGAACGATTGAAGTCGGAATTCGCTTCCACGGGACCAACAAAGAAGGCAACTTTGCTCAAACGTGTGGCGACGTATAAAATCCAGGAAGGTGACGACATGCGAAAGAATTTAATGGAATTCTTCGATGCAGTGTCACAACTAAAGTGTATGGATGTAGACATACATGAAGAGTTATTGTCAATACTTCTTTTGAATGGATTGCCACCAAGTTTTGAACTCTTCAAATGTGCAATGGAGTCCCACGACAGTCTACCCAAGCCTGATGTCCTGAGGGAGAAAATTCTCGAGAAACACGATGCAGCAAACCAACGTAGGGAGGACGAGAAAACTGAAGCAATGTATGTTCGTCGAGGTGCTTATCAGCAAAAATCAAAATTCGATCGAGGAGCGCAACGTAAACATAATGAAAATGCAAATGACACAGAAATGGCATTCAGGTTCAGATGCTACAAATGTCATGAATTAGGTCACAAGGCGTCTGCGTGCACTAAGAACAAGAAACCGAAGAACATGTCAAGATTTGAATCGTCAGCAAAAGCAGAACAACATTCCACACGATGGAAGATGAAGCTTTTGGATGCAGAAAACGAAGTTGAAGGACGATGGTGTTTGGATAGCGGTTGCACGTCCCACATGTGCAATAACGAAAACAAGTTTAATCCACACTCTCATCCGCACCTGGAAAACTGATGTTGGCAAACGATTCAAGTACAAATGTTGATGCGAAAGGAACTGTTAGGATTGTCACCACGACGGATGTCTGAAAGTTAGTGAATCTTGAAAATACATTATTAGTAAGGAATCTTAGAACTAACCTTCTATCCGTGGCGAAAATAACGGACCATGACAATACTATCACGTTTGATAAAGAAAAGGCGGTCGTTCGAGGAAGTGACGGTGAAACTAAAGTAGTTGCGAGCCGAGTTGGACAGTTATACTATGTCCATGAAAGTACAACTCAAGCGTGCACAGTAGAAGTTAGTGCATCCAAGCTTGACTTATGGCATCGCAGGCTCGGTCACCTCAACGAACGAGACCTTATAGATATGCATCGAAAGAATCTAGTTACTGGTTTTTCTTTTAACGACAACGAAAAACTTGGAGCTTGCAGCGTATGTCTCAGTGCAAAAATGACAAGGTTGCCGTTTCCGAAGAGATCAAACAGAACCACGAACGTGCTGGATCTTGTGCATACTGATGTGTGGGGACCTTCCCGAGTTGATTCGATGGCAAAATCGAGATATTTCGTCACTTTCATTGACGATTGCAGCCGTTGGTGCGAAATAAGGTTTTTAAAGAAAAAGAACGAAGTTTTTCGAGCCTTCAAGGATTACAAAGCTCAAGTTGAAACACAAACTGGTAGAAAAATAAAATGTTTGATGTCTGACAACGGAGGTGAGTTTTGCAACCATGAATTTGACGAGTTTCTGCGAATGAACGGTATAAGGCGACAACTCACAGTTCCAAACACACCGCAGCAAAATGGTGTCGCGGAACGTAAGAACAGAACTCTTGTTGACATGGCAAGATGCCTTCTAGTACAATCTGGCATTGGAAACAAGTTTTGGGCAGAAGCAATAGCGGCGTCGAATTACTTGCGTAACAGGTGCCCTACAGTCAGTTTAGATGGACGCACCCCCTTTGAAGCTTGGAACAAAAGATTGCCAGACTTGAAACATCTAAAAGTGTTTGGGGCAAAGACTTTTGTCCTAGATAAGTCACCTGGCAAAGATAAGTTCGATGCGCGTTCAATTGAGGGCATCCTGGTAGGGTATTCTGAAGAAGCCAAAGGATATCGTGTATGGATCCCCGAAAAACAAAAGATAGTCATCACGAGAGACGTCAAGGTCATGGAACATGATTCTTACGCTGCGAAAACTCAAGAAAACTGTGTTATGATACCAAGTAACGAAAGTGAAACTGGAACTGAGGCAGCATCCCGGGAATCAGAAGCATATGACGAGTCTGAGCATAAGCCACCGAAGGAAAAGAAAAACATTCAAGCTCCTTATCATACAAGGTCTGTATCACGTTTGGAAAAGCAAAGACAAATAGAACAAGCAATAGAAACCGAAAAAGCTAATGATGAAGATGAAACCGATGATGATGTTTACACTGATGCCACAGATAAAGGTGAAATTGAATTGGCGAACATTGGAGAGCTGACACTTGAAGATGCAATGGCTGGAGCAGAGGCACAAGAATGGCTGGTAGCAATCAAAGAAGAGATTCGAGCGCTTATCAAAAACAACACGTGGGACCTGGTCGAGCGTCCAGAAAACAGAGCTATTGTAACAAGCAAAGTGGTTTTGCGAAATAAATTGAAAGCAGATGGCTCTTTGGACAGAAGGAAAGCTCGTGTCGTTGCTCGAGGTTTCACACAGCGTAAGGGAATCGACTTTGAGGAAACCTATGCTCCAGTAGCTCGCCTAGAATCAATCAGACTTTTAATGGCTCTGGCTGTCCGCGAGAACTTAAAAGTATATCAAATGGACGTTGTAGCAGCGTATCTGAATGGTGATTTGGAACAAGAAATCTTCATGGAAACTCCAAAATATTTTCAGCAGTCGTTAGAAATGCTTGCAAAAGAAGACGGAAACAACGATGAAGTAAAAATAAAGGCCAAACAGATGCTGAAGAACCTCAAAGATGGCGATAAAGTTTGTCGATTGAGGAAGGCGTTGTATGGTCTTCGGCAAGCAGGACGACAGTGGCACAAGAAGTTAGACGAAACACTTCGTAGGCTTGATTTGAAACCAGCTACTAACGATACATGTTTTTATTTCAAAACAAGTAAAGAAGAATTTACCGTCGTTGCAGTGTATGTCGACGATATCCTGTATGCATCAAAATGTCAAAAGACATTGAATTGCATACGTGATGGGCTTGCTGCTGCATTTGAAGTCAAAGATTTGGGTTTGGCGCGATATTGTTTGGGCGTTGAAATAATTCAAAAAGATGGCGTAATAAAATTGAAGCAACAAGCATACATCAAGGAAGTATTAAAGAAATATAACATGGACGAGTCGAATCCAGTTAAAACACCAAGCGACAATAAGTTGAAACTACCTTCTGGTAAGCGTAAAACTGAAGAACATCAATTCGACAAACCTTATCGTCAACTCATAGGATCGCTTATGTATCTGGCGATTGCAACCAGACCAGACATAGCGTTCACTGTCAATCGTTTGGCACAGTTTAACGAGACATATCAAGATGTTCACTGGTCGGCTGCGAAGCGTGTTCTTCGCTACTTACGAGGAACAGAAGACTACGGCCTTGTGCAGATCATGCGAATGACGAGATCGATAGAATCTCATACACTGGGTATGTATTTATACTAAGTGGAGCTGCGATTACCTGGCGCTCGCAGAAACAAAAGTCGGTAGCTATTTCTAGTACCGAGGCAGAATATGTAGCTCTGTCTGAATCATCAAGAGAAGCAACATATCTTCAAAATCTAATGATCGAGCTAAATTTGCCTCAACTTACAAAAATAAATATTGAGACAGATAACCAAGGCGCAAAGCATATAGCCGAGAATGGAGCATGTCACTCGCGAACAAAGCACATTGCGACTCGGTACCATTTTGTCCGGCAGGTCTTGAGAGAAGGGAAAATAGTCGTCATCTACACTCCAACTGAAATGTTTGCCCAGCGTATGTATTACACTTAAACCACTTTCTGGACCTGCACACTACAGATGCATGTAAGACATCGCACAAGTGGCCCTTTAGGCGAGGGAACGTGGCAATCCCCCCCCCCCCACTCTTTTTTTCGCGTATGTTTTATTTTGAAAAAGTAATAATCACATTTTTGTTTTAGAATTGTTTAAAGTGTAGGAATCCAAAAACAAAAAATATTAGATGAACGGTTTGGCTTTGAGGAGCCGATCAAAGTCAGAAATATTTAAAAAAAAAAAAAAAATATTTTGTTTTGTTTTTTTGTTGCACTTCGAACTTGAATATTAGAAAAAACGGTGTAAGTAAATCCATTATTTATTTTTTGTGTTGAAAAGTTTGACATTATTTTAATCAAATTTTGGAAACAAACCAAAAACTGCATATTTTTTTTTTAATGAAAAAAAAAATTCACTTTTTGCACCTATTTTGAATTTTAACTGGCTCATATAAAAAAAACGTCAAAACCCGTCAAACCAAACTAAGTGAGGGATAAATGCCCACATATTCCTTAACATGTCCTCAAAAACTCAGCTGCGTAAAGTTTGCATAAAGCCGAGTTATGGCAATTTAATTGGTTCAAGTCAGTGATTATTCCATTTGTTTTAGTTTTTTTGCATATGAAAAGAATAACCGCGTTTTATTATCCGCACTAACCCATATGGGTTACCTCGTGATAATAAAACGATCTGGGTTATGAAGGTTTGAAGTTCAAACTATGTTTTTTTTTTCCGAGACGCAACCCTGATAAATTTTTATTTTGCTTTTCCACAAACAACTTGTTTTTATTAATTCTTATTGAATTGACTCTTATTCCTATGGCTTCATAAAACTGTAGCTAAGAGTGGAATACGTGTTATTTTTTTGTTAATGTGGCTGATATTAATAAATCTTTCTACAATAACTTCTTTTTTGTCTCACACTCGCCATCTATCCGCCATAGTTAGAACACATTTTTAGAGTTAAAAAATAAACCCCGATAGGCATCGGGGTTACAGGTTGTTGTTGCTTTTGTGATGCAAAAAAATAACCCATATGGGTTAGTTAGAATAATAAAACGCAGCTAATATCATTAACTTTTTTGTCGCAACCTTTATTTTTGATTTGCATGACTTAATTTAGGTATTTAAATAAGTACAATGAGTGGAATAGCTAAGAAAATTTATGGTTATGGGATTACCTATTTAAAAAAAAAAAAAAAAATTTAAAAAAAAGTGGATTCAAGAGGGAGACCAAAGGTGCAATTTGAAGAATGTGCAGCGTATACGAAAAGGCAAAAGTTATTGCATGTCACAGGAGAGATAACAACGCGAAAATCTTTCTCAAACTTTAGAATGGAGATACCGTCAGGAAATGAAAATACGAAGAGTTTTGTTGTCAAAGCAAAGCAGCTCCAAGTCCAATTCGAGTACAAAGAATAAAAGAAAGTATTCCAACCCCCTCAAAGTGATCCAGTAAAAATTTACCAATGAAAATGCATTGGCATTGTTTATTGATTTAGGTCTATCGAAAGAAAAATATAAGATCCTGCGGTCATCATTGCGAAAGCACAATGTAGATTATTTTGCCTTCCTACAATAACATTACAATGGCAAAAAAGGAGGCAGTTCCCAAAAATTTGGAAATCACGGAAGTATCGGCAAAAGTTAAGCTTCAGGACATCATGGATCATACAGCAAAGAGGTTGTTACAAACCAAAACCGAGAATCCAGCTTCTTGAATTACCAACAGATCTTACATTAAGGAGCAAATGGGGTTGCGATGGATCATCTTACCAAAGTTCGTACAAGCAAAAAAATAACTCAACAGGAAATGAATGGACGAAAACATGTTATGGCATCAGTTGTTCCACTCAGGTTAAATTGCCCAAATGGTGAAATTTGGAGAAACCCTAGCCATCATCAGTTCATTTTTGTCGACCTATTCAATTTCAATATTCTAAGGAAACTGGCGATCATATAAATATGACAGTCAACGATATCCGGAATCAAATATTAAATATTCAATCAACATGCTTATAAAAGTGAATGAAGACAGTACATTAATAGTTAAACACGAGTTCCTTTTTAACTATGATTAATGGAAAGTTTTTAAATGGACTAACGGAAAATGGATCTACACCAGGTCCTGTCCTATTTGCAAAAAAAACTCAAAAGAAGTATTAATGCACAGGATAAAGGAGATATTACGAACGAACATAACTACGAGTATGGGATTAGTCCATTGCATGCTAGAATTAGGTGCATGGAATTCATTTTGAAACTTAGCTATACGATTGCTAAGGAAGGAAAGGATAGCTCTATTGGAATCAAAGAGTTAGAAAAAAAGAGGAAGCAGGATATTCAAAAGCGTGTCCATGAAGAACTTGGACTTGATGTGGATGAAACCTAAGCCTGGGTTTGGAAAAAACCAATGATGGCAATACTTCCAGGCAATTCTTTTTCTATTTTCAAGAAATAATATAAGTAAATTATTAAGAATAAAACAAGATAAAATCTAACGTTTATGCTTTATTTTTTTCCATATTCGTACTTTTAAAACACTTTTCTCTAATTTGATGTTTGTTTTTTTTCATTGAAATATTGAAATCATGGTAATTTTCAGTTTAATTGAAACACCCTGTTTGATTTTGAATATAAATATTGATGGTTTGATTGGTTACATATCAAAAATTATAAAACTTAAAAACTTTAACTTAAAAATAAAATTTTTTGTTTGGCTTTTATGACTATTCAAGTGTTATTTTTTTTTCTTTTTCCTGCTATACCAAAACTAATTGTTCTCTAATCATTCACAAAAACAAATTTTTTCGCCATTATGGATACATTTTGAACAATTTTTATGACATTGAAAAAACTTCCAACTTTGGGACTTAATTCTGAAAACACCCTGTGAACATATTTTGTTAAAATTATCTCTCACGAAACATAGCTTTGGAAATTCCCTGCTAAATAATAATAAGCGATATCTTTTTTCGTTTAGGAGCTATGATTTTTGCAAGGTAAAAAGTGAAAACGGGCCACTGTGCATCGGTGCACCAGTTTGCTAAAGCGCGCTGATTGAGGAAGGCGTGTTAGAAAACATATCAACAAGCACTCTTCCAGTACTTGAAATAAGTTTTCACTTTGTTTCTATATTCTAGATTTTTGTTTTTTTGAAAAATAATTTTGTATTCACTTCTAATTTTGATTTTGCTGTGAAAAAAAAAAACAAAAGAAAGTTTTCCTAATTTTATAATTCGTATAAATAAACTTTTGTATTCAATATTAATATTCGTATTTGATTCTACAATTACAATAACTTCCTCTGTGAAGTTAAACATTGTAAAAGTCAAAGTATGTTATGGCATCGAATCCTGGTGTACAGATTGCCATTTTCGTACATTGCCTCATATCGCTCATCCGATTTAAAGTTACGAGTAATTAAATTTGCGTTCTTTTAAATAAACAAACAAAATAATTGGAAATTGTTACGCATTGCTATTTCAATTTAATCCACTCATCTTATCTTTTTCAAACTAATGTCATTTCAAAAGTTATTTAAGAACTTGAAAATAATGTAACATCCTATCCGCGACTGTCAAAGTAAAGCAAACAACTCTCACAAACCTATAATGAAGTTATTATATGTTCTGTGAAGCACCCTCAGCCATATCTCTCTTACGAAATAAGTATCACATAAATGGAGTGTATACTCTACTTACAGCTTACACTTAAAACCATAATTCATTCCATGTGTGGAATTAAAACGATCCCATTCTAGTTATTAGCCGAGATCCATCAAAGGATTGTATTTTCCCACCAACTTCACATCATTATGATCACATCGTCATCATCATCATCATTCCGGCAAACGAGGAACAGCGGGCCACAAAAAAACGCGAGGACGTTTCAGAACTAAAAACTTCCCTCAACCTCATTGTCGTTGTCGTGTCGTCGTCTACAGTCATCATCGATCATCAACAGCATCCTTAAAACCAGCATCGGGAGCAACTTGAATTTGTGTGGTTCAGTCCAAGCGACGGTAATCCTTGAAACTTAAACTTTTTCCTTGCACAAAATGAAACACTGAAGTGCTTATACGTATGTTCCCCACAAGCTTTCGATTTTCACATTCAATTTAAACCAAAAAAATATTACGTTCGTACTTTTTACTCTATATCCTGGCTTGGAGCTGATGGTGGGCTTCCGGGAAGGGAGAATGCATGTTCTTCATCTTTTTCCCATTTTATCTCATTGTGCGCTATTACAACTTGAGAACTCAGTCGAAACTTCAAGCGTGAGTTCATATATCTGTCGGATAACCCTTTAGCTATTAAGGTGCATTTCGTGAGAAGAACTTTACCGAGAACCAAACAAAAGGATAACACATCGCTTTGTAAAATTGTGTAGTATGAAACTTAAAAGATAGATCCTTATATCCTGCTGTTGGCAAACAGTATGAAGTGCATCTCTGGGTCGGTCGGTCTGTTGGTGTGGTGGCGATATAGAAGTGTGCGGATAAATAAAACTATACACTCGTCTCTCATTCATAAATCCATTACTAGATACATCTTTTGCAATCAAGTGGAGTTCTTATCCTTTTGAACTTCATAGAAGAATAGAAAATCAAAGAAAAAATCTAAAACGATCAAAAAGAACAGGGATAATGCACCAGGATAACTAAACTGTTTTAAGCTGAATTTCATCAGAATTTTACCTAAATCTCCCAATTTGCCCAATTCACCATAGCTCCACGGTCCTATATAGCCACCAAGAATTGTGGAAGCAAAAAGGTATGGAAACCGCATATATGTGGATCCTCGATGTCATCGTAAACACATCGTCTAAAATGATTCAACATACTGACTAAACTAACTCAGGTCCTCAGACCTGAGGGGAGCCAAGGTTCTCTAATACGCCTACTCGCCATCGTGTTCGGTTTCCGGTTATGTATTTCAGCTTCCTCCTCAGCAATGTAATCCTTACCTTTTCGAAGCGTAAGACCAGTCCAATCCATTGCCACTTACGTCTTCGAATAATAGATTATATAGGTTGCTCACCTGCCTCGCTATGAAGTTCCTTGTTGATGGTTGGACAATGAAAATTTGGATCCATTATTGTGGCTTTCATATAATAGCAATGAGATTTTCTGGGATGCCACTCCTCCGTAAAGCAAACCAGATTAACTTTCCGCTGACGCTACCAAAGGTCTTTGGAAGTCGATGAACAGAAAGTGTAGAATTAATCGATATTCAATGCACAACTCAAGAGATTGGTAATGATCCGAATAGTGTTTGTCAATACAGGAGGATCCAATGCAATCTTGCTTGTTCGGCTTCTAGATGTTTTCTGATGCCTTCCAGGATGATTTTGGCTGCAATTTTGGCAGAAGCATGAAGAACGAAAGTTCCACTTCAGTTACCAACTTATTCACCAATCCCCTCTTTGGAGGAGCTTTCGCTGGACTTCTTTACTTATGAGCGGATGAAGCAGCTCGCTTGATGACGCTGACGCCACTTATTAAAGCTCTTCTGGAATTCCATCGTTAGCTTAACTTTGTTTTTTAGCACTCGGAAAAGTGGTATTTCGACCTTCTGGTTTGTTCATTTTATCGTCTTCTTCTCATACCAGGTGTATTTTGGAGCTGTTTACACCAGTCAGTTCCTTGGATATCTTGTAAATTGTCCTTCTGTAGCACCATGTAAGATGCTGCAATCTTCTACTTCTTCCACCAACACTTGTTACGCGGCATGAACCCCTCTCTTTTTCGTGCGATACAGGTATTCCAGCTTGCTTCTTTGTTATATTTGCGAAGCAGTTATTCGAGTCCTTAAATGTTTGCGTTCCTTGATCTTTGTACAAGATTCTTCTGAAAGACAGATATTTCTGCCTCCTCTTTGCGACTGACTTATTTATCAGCACTTGATATGAAATCATTTTTCCCAGCACTCCAATGGTGTACGATGTACTTTGCTTGTGAGTGTTCTAATTCCTAGAGATAACTTGGACCTGGAGGCTCCTATTTTTCCGTACGATCTTCGAACTGAAGCCGAATAGCTAGATAGCTATATCTAGCCTATCGGTTCTATACGTTCAAGAAACTGGTTCTTAAACACCGACTAATAGCGAAGTGACACCTCTCTTTGATACCCAGCTTATTTTTTGACAAAATTTGTAATCAAACATTGTGCAACCAATCAAAAGGCCATTAGCGTTGCAGAAGTCAATAAATCTCTAACCATTGAGGTATTGTTCGTAGCTTAGTGGTAGGTGCGTTGGCTGCTAAGCAGAACGGCGAGGGTTCGAGTCCTACTCGTGCCCATAGTTTTTATTTCATCTTTCACGGGCACTGCCTCTTGCGAAGAACTGACAAGACTTCCAAGAGTATCATCTGTCATGAAAAATTGCTTCTCAACTTTTCGGAATCGGTGTTAAATTGTAGGTTCCCTCAATAGTTCACAGGCACCTAGAGAATTGCTGATGAGTGTAAGCCACTTAGGGCTTGGCTCTTCAGGAGCTGTCGCACCACTCTATTTATTTATATCCACGAAGGGCGTGTAGTTACAGACTGCACCTATTCTACTGTAAAAACAATCTTTTCTTTCATCAGATGCGAACTCCTTTTGGTAACCAGCCTACCAGAGCCTTCGAAGCATTGGTTATAATTGTTGTCTTAAGGAGCCTAGAAATACTTTGAGGATGCTGGTATCTTTAACTGGCCACTAAGCTTCCTCGATAGTGACGTAGATTCCAATGCGGGTATGCTCACAAGTTTAATTCTTCTGGGAATGAGAACTTTTATCCCGAACGGGGTTAAAAGCATCAGACCCAAAGAGAACGCATGGTTTGATATAAGCTGTAAAGAGGTTATCAGGGTTAAAGAGGTAAGCTTCCGTTGTTACAAAGCCAACCCCACTGAGGAAAACCGGAAAAAAAGATTTGTTCTTCCAAGCTGGCAAAACCCTTGCATAAGCTTCTCCATCTTTCCTTCTCTTCTGGGCTCGTTCCGAGCAGTTGGAAAACAGCATTTGTCCAGCTTATACCCAAAAAAGGCAAATCCTCCTCTCCCTCCAATTATCGTCCGATTGTTTTTACGTCCCTTCTTTCTAAGGTCATGGAAACGCTGATAAATATTATCAGCTTAAGAAATATCTTGTACACCGAAAGCTTCTTAATGACTAGCAGTACGGCTTTCGCAACAACAGGTCCACTGGTGATCTGATGGTTTATCTCACCGAACAGTTACAGAAGAATTCATTATCTACATCGTTTAGGAGAAAGTAAGATTGTTGCACATGGATAAAGTCTGTCAACTAGCTCTTTTATCGAAAATGCTTTCGATTAATCCCTTCTTCGTTGGATTAGAAACCTTCTTTGGAACCGGTCAGTATGAGTTGTATTGGACGGATTCAAGTCTGAAACCCACAATATAAATGCTGGTGTGCCTAAGGGCTCCGTTTTGTCTCCGACCCTCTTTCTCATTTTTATAAATGATCTCTTGTCTGTAACTTCTAATCCAATTCATTGTTTCGATGACGATAGTACCCTTAGCTTTTCATATTCGTTCCCAGACTCACATCCCTCCTCTTCGGATGTGGGACTGCAATGGCAAAGTATGATAAGCTCATTAAACTCTGACGTAAACAGCATTTTACATGTACAATGGGGAATTAAAAACCGTGTAGAGTTTAATGCTTCGAAAACTCAATGCTGTCTTGTATCGTTTAAGCGAGAGTTTTTGCGCCCGATGATGGACTGAGTCCGAAACGCGCCGCCTCTCCGAAGAAAAATTTTATTTATTTTTGTGGAATTTATTTGAAATTAATAAATTATAACTTAAACTATATAGTTTTTTGTTACCAACAAAAAAGAGCATTTAAGATGATTGGTGATCATACCATCGTTGAGACATTTTCGTCACTTGAACATCGACGTAACGTCTCATGCCTCACCCTCTTTTAACGTTACTGCAATGGCTTATGATTTAGTAAAATAGCCAGCTGCATTCCTCCCCTTTAGATATTCAACCGTAATACCCGCGCCTGAAGGAATGCCCATCAGTTTACCCTCGAGGCCAACTTCGGACATACGGTCAAGAGCAGAGAATCGTTCTTAAGCCGTACTACGCGAATGTGGAACTCCACACTCTGTCTTCCCCAGGCATTGCAATGTTCAGGAATTCAAGACCAATGTTAACCGACACCTCATCCTTAAATCTCTCCGAATATCCCACTTTCCCTAACGCTCGCACTGTGCTTTGGCATAAAAAGGGAACAAAAACCCCTTGAGTGCGTGTGTATTATAAAAAAAAAAATTTGATAGCTGAATGCTTCCGAAAATAGTACCTACGTATGTTTTCTGAGAAAGTGAATCGTATTTTGGCATGTATCGATTCATTAGAGTAAACATTCTGCACACAAACGAACAGAAATCCAATATCCTTGTCTCTTGACATATCATAAATTTGTTTGATCTTATGTTGTTTAACAAGAAAAAAAAATTTGTTATTCTCTCAAATATAGCATTAAAAACTCATAAAATTCACCTGACCATGTTGTGTTCACATTTTCAAAAATATCATATTTACCTGTTTCCTAGAGGTTATTGTACCAATATATTCGCACATGCATGGCATAACTTCTGTTTATGGAAAAGGCAAAGGCAAACTTCTAAAACCTGAAACTAAAACACAAATTGCTTACATTCCCTCAGTTGATCCTTTTTGGTCACCTATCATGTTGCTCCTGCTGATGCCGAAGACTATTATTATTTGAGAATAATAATGACGATGACGATGATGATGATGATGATGCACTGCAGGATTCATCCTGGCCTCAGATAATAACCGAGATGATTCTAAAGGGTCTTCGGTATTTGTTCGTATTTATTTTTCTTTCTTAGCATAAAAAAATCCGTTCGTTTGGTGTTTACGAACAAAAGATCAGGACACACATAAAATAAACTTTCTATTCGTTGTGTGGTCCACATCACGAGTTATAAAATACACATATACTCCTGCTGCGATTAAGGATTCTGATGTATCTTGTCGTGTTGTGATGCCTTAGAGGAGTCATCGAAGTTCTACTCCTCCTGAGTGCTGTGTCCTGTGTTATGTTTGCACTCCCTTCCAAAGAGAATGATAGAGAGTATCAATTCTCATGTTGTGGCAGGGAAGGAATCTAAGTTACGATCTGAAAAGGATTCCTTGGGTGTGTGCTGTGTGCTCGGGCATGTTTATGTTATCTGAAATTAAATCTCGGCTGGAGAATAAAAATTCTCGTTATTATTGTATGAAAGTGTGACTCCATTCCTCATAATAATCATCATCGTCATCTTATCGTCGTCGTCAGTCGGTCGTCGTCCTCGTCCTCCCCTTCGATGAGTTTTGGTCGGCATGGCCTGCAGTCGCACTGGTGGCACTGCTGGGGTGTGTAGGCGTCATTTCATCGTTCATCCTGGAATTAAGGATCTTAAATTCCAATACTTAAAAACTTGTTGTTTGTCGTGTAGCTATGAGTTTGCACTAGATTGTGTTCTGATTTTTTTTTTCTTTTTTTCGATTTTCTTCAACTCTGACAGTTTGTTGGACAAAAAATTATTCTCATCCTCTCTTCAGTTGTAGTTTGAAGGAGTTGTGTGTTTTTGTATACAAAAGTTTTCATTTTAAAAAAAATGGGGTTGAGAGATACATTTTGAAGAGGATTATGGCATCCAATTTGATGATTTATTGAAAAAGTATGTGACGGGGTTAATTTCTATGCTCCACGTGTAAAATGCCTTGGGGAAGGCTGTGTTTTTTTTTTTCTTTCTTTCTTTTTCTTGTCATTTGGGATTGGTTCTATTTTTTGAAAGAGAATGTTTAAATGCGGAACAATTCCTTGAGGACAACGAACTTGACAAAGTTGTTTTTTGAAGACAAATTAAATTCTCCTATACGGATGCCGTCTTAGATAAAAAAAATGTTGATATTTTGTGACCTAGTGGGTCACAAAGTTTTCCAAACAGAAAACCATTCTTTTAGATTTTTCTTGAGGGGCAACATACACCGACAATGTTTTCACTAAGCTGAGAAAAAAGTTTGTCACAAAATATTTCAATTGAAAAATTGATGATCGAATAAAGCTGCTCAAGCGCTCATTTTTGACGTTTTGGAGGAATTTGCTCTGATTTTCAATTTATTGGTCGAACCACAGATAATATAGTTACTATATTATCTGTGGTCGAACTCATTTTATTCGCAGATAAAGAATCAATCTTTGGTCAAAGTTTCTTATAGATTATTGCGAAAATGAAGGAAATTTAAATCAAAAACAGCAATAAATGATGCAGTGATGAAATCTACTCCTATATGACAAGCCTCATTAAAAAACTCTGGCAACATAGAAGACCACCACCCTGTGATTTCAAAACATGGTATATTTCCTTGAGAGATAAATAGATATCGAAGCTAGGAGTATGGAGTCGATGAGTCTCAGAAGAGTAGGAATCCGACAGTGGAAGAAATTAGAGAGTCCAATGCTTGACAGAACAAGGCATTAATAGCTACGACAACGGCGTTTGATCGCATGCTGTCCAATTTATGTAGAAACAACAGACAGAGAATTGAACTGAACGATGAGGAGCCATTTTCACTCTAAACAAGAATAAGAGATGAATAGAGAGGTTGCTATTTGAGTTAAAGGGGCGGATCGGCTCACGTCACCGCTAAGGCATAACACTAGCGGGGTCTTTGATTCGAAAGGAAAGCTGTTATTCATTTTAGTAGCTTCTTTTAGATTTCGTCCATTTTGGTTTTATTTTATTTTTTTATAAATATTGCAATAATCGAAAATTTCAGAGTTGACCATTGTAATGTTTGTCTTGCTACGTACATCCACACTGTTAGTGACAGCCCAGCTGTTGTGGCACTGAGTGAAACCCAAGTAAATGAGAATTCTGATCCTATTGAATTTCTCGTTCATAGAGGTACAGAAGCATGAATTGATTAACGTCAGCACCTAGCAATTAAGCCTTATCTGACGTGTGACCACTCACACAGGTGTCGTTTATAAGTGTTGACATTCACCCTGATGATCCACCAGCTACAAAAGCACACCTCAACTTTCAAAAGAAAGAAGCGGGTACCCTGCAACCGGATTCACACCAGTACCAATTGAATTAGTGCCAGCCCTTATTCATCTTGGTTTGATTCTAGACTACTATTCAGGCAAAACACGGAACTGCACTCAACCCTCGTTTACCGAAAGAAGAGCCGTTGTCCGGTCACGGAAACTGCACTCAACTTTCAGTCACCGAAAGAAGAGCCGTAACCGCGATTTGCGAACAGCAGCTGAGGCCAAACTCAGACAACCACAACCCCCGCGAAGGTCCATCCCACTAGTGAGGTGGCAAGTCCTCACTACCCGCGGTACCCAATTGCCCCTGGGTGAGGGGTTGGTGTCACATTTTGGTTCTGTATAACCATTCGTTATACAGACATTGTTTCATTTTGTGATCTTTTGAGTTTTGCAGCTTTTATCAACTGGCAGATGAGGGACACCGCTCACCCTCTGTCAAGTATATCCACTTTGATTGAAGGGATGAACCAGCCAATCAAGAGATATACCCAACAGGGCGTCTAATTTCATTAACGTCTATCCACATTCGGTATTCGTTGATCGTATTTCCTCATTTAATATATCCTTAGATATATTATCTGTTAAGGATCGCATCAATCTTCATTATACGTCCTGTTTCAATCCGTCAATTCCATTAGACTAAAGCTGCCTACGTCCGCAGGTTCATGCCAATAAATTGACAAGAACCTCTCAGAGGCACCACTTGAAGGTGTAGGTCAGCACGTTCACTTACTGGGGAATATGTACTCGGAAACATGTTTCCTTTCTAAATTTCCAGGTCCATGATTTCACCTCCTCATAGAGGTACAGCTAAATGCCAGTATTCTTATGCCACCATGATCTCGCCGTATAAATTAGGAACTATGTCGCTTTTCAATTTCTTCCACAATACGGACGCTGCAGCTCCAACCCACTTTTTCAATAATTTCTGGTTCAAGTTCACCGTGAATAAGCACATCATTCACTACTGTTTTCCTTATCCCATATTTGGACAGAGCTTCAACTTCAACCTCATTCTAATAATTGTATCCTTGTATCCTCACACTGAAATCGTTATTACGGGCGATTTCAACGTGCACAATTCTTCGTGGCTCCTCCATTCAGGCCCGACAACACCCGAAGAAATGTGTGCTGAAATCTTTCAGCGTTTTCATGTCCATCGAAAGAAGGGACGTAAGTACAATCGGATGATAATTGGAGGGAGAAGAAGATTCGGCTTATTTGGGATTGACTGGGCAAATGCAGTTTTCCAACTGCTCGGAACGCGCCCAGAAGAATAGAATAGATGGAAATGCTAGACGGAAATGTTTTGACAGCGTGGAAGAACACCTCTTCAGAACAAAAGCTGGGATGCCATCTGGACCAGCGGATTTATGTATGTTGAGATTCTTTGGGACTCTCGCCACAGCACGAGTGCGGAAAAAGATTTGTCCCATGCAATCGGTGACACGCCCAAGAACAGACGGAGTCACGACACTCTCTGGCACTCAACGAGCGTTGGGACCGAGAAAGAAGAAAAATTCTTCATATTTCTTAGAAATAATCTAAAATTCTTACTGCCTTTGGGACATTGCAGAATTTTTTGCTTTAATTCGCTTTGGTCATGCGAAAACTCTGACTTTCGCATATGGGCATTGCAGGCCTTCTTGGCTTGTTTAAACTTGTTCCGGTTTTCCTCAGTTCGGTTGGCTCTAAAACACCGGAACTTTATTCAATCATTATTGAATCAAACCATCACTTTTCCCTTGGGTTTGAAGCTCTTAATCCTATTCGGGATGAAAGTTTTCATTCCCAAAATAATCATATTAGTAATCATATCAGCGCTAGGGCTACATCACTATCGAGGAAGCACAGTGACCAGTTAAAAATCCGAAAGAAGTTATTGAGACCATCCCATTTGGCTTTCTCGTATTTCCTCACTGTTCAATTAGGAGCTCTTTCTTTATCTGGCTTAGTTTACCACGAGAAATTTGAAGATATGACACTATGGTCAGATTTGCCTATTGCCTATTTATACATTGATAGTGTATTTATCAGGGTCAGACGTAAGGAACAAGTCAAGATTATTGTCTGTTTGGCCTTTAATGTCCGATATTCTAGTAGACTCAGTGACAAGCTGAGTATGGTCTTTAAACTCAGCAAAAATTTCAGCACACTATCCTTCGGGTATTGTCAGGCCCGAAAGGAGAAGCCACGAAAAATTGTGGACATTGAAATAGCTCGTAATAACTATTTCAGTGTGAGGATACAAGGATACAAGTCATTGTATGGAGTCAGATAGAGCGTCAAATTCACGAGAACTTGAAGCGAAAAAAAACCATGGTAAAATCAAACAATAATCTTGTTTGTTTTTGCGTCAAGCACCAAGCGCGGATTCAAGGGGGGTCACGGGGGTCATGACCCCCCCAAACAGGCCGGATTTGAAAAAATAGAGCTAAACGGAAATTTTGCAAACCGAATAGAAAAAAAACCAAACAAACAAAACCTAGTTTTTTCTAGTTTAAGAACCGGGAAATAACCAAATGTCCACAATTAACTTACTTTTCTGCCCTCTGAAACAAATTCTAGAACCAGAATTTTTAACTGTAAAACCAATCCACACGACCAATGGAAAATGTTGAAAAAACTGTAAGACAAATAAAAGTGGTAATCTTTTTGTGACATTAAAAAAAAACTAATTTAGCCACATATTCATCTTAATTTTACTTTATAAACAACTGTGTAAATAGTTCAGTCCTCATTAATATACTTTTTATGGGAGGATACAAACATTTTTTTGAGAAAGAGAAAAGTTAAAGCACAATTTTTTGGAATTTTATAGAATAAGCTGTATTTAAAATGGCTGGGCTGGAAATGCCAACAAATGGCATCCAATTCACTGGTTTTTTTGGAGTTAATTGTTTTTTACATGTTGCAGATCTGCAAATCAAAAAACTGATGATGTTGTAAATGATGACTGCGCCGAATATAAAGGAAATACAGGAATACAAAAAAATTGCTATCAAATTCATCTTTAGTAAAAAAAAAAAACCCCTAAAATTTACTCTGAATACACGTCGTAGAAATTTAATTGGTTTTGAATTTCTGATTCCGAACGTCAGAATAATTGATTTTTATTTGACAATGCCTCTTTTGATTTCGTTCGGGACTTATGATTATAATTTTTTCGTATTCGTAGCGGAGCGGAGCACTACGTTCGGCTACGAGGAACTCTGGGTGTCTATGAAAAAACATCACCTCAATTAAAACTTATTTGATTTGCTGTGATCGGGTACGGTAATTAAACATTGAAGCATCCGTCAAATGAATCCTTGTTTTACCTTCTTACTTTTGCTGTTTTTTTTTTTTTGGTTTTAATTTTGTTACCTTCTTTTTTTTATTGCAAAATTCTATAAAAACTATCTTGATTCCAACGACACTGAAATCAATAATGGACTGTTGTTCTTTCAATGTTTTGATTGCAAACTGTGAAGTTAGCCACGCTACCATAAAAGGCGCCAAGTCATTTGAAAACACACGAGAAAACATTTCAGAAGAAAATTCATAGTAAAAATATTTATTGGCTAAGATGTTTCTTACAGCTCGATTTTGCAGTTGTGTCGAGTCACAAGTCACAAGCGCTTTTGACTGATTTCTTGTGAGGATAGTTGTGACTCGATTACAAATAGGAATTCTGAAACTACACAGACACAAGAAAACTGACAACGATATTCAACTCAGCATGGTGAGTAAAATTATTGTTGTTTCAACCACAGATGAGTCAAAAGGGAGATTGGAAATCAAGCTGTCAAAATGACTATGTCTACAAGTTTACTGCAAGAGTTTGCGTGTTTTTACCAATACTATCTCAGAAAACTTCGACATATACCACCTGATTTTTGTTGCTTTTTTTCTCATTTATTCATATATACACGAGGTAATGGTTAAATAAAATTTGTGGTATCCGGAGTAGGGTTTCCATCCGTCCGGGTTTTCCCGGACATGTACTCTTTTTTCACTCTGCGGGGGACGTCCGGGATAGTTTTTGTTAATTGTCCGGGTTTGTACTCTTTTTATCCATTGAGTAACCATATACTTTTATACTACTAAAACTTAAAGTTATTCAAAAAACGAACCGTACTAAATAAAGTGAACGAACAGGTCTAATACTTAAGATACGAAATTAGTAATCGAACACAACTTTTGTGCTGTCATTTATGTCAAAAAAAAAAAACAAATTTGTTTGTATGTTAGAATCAGAGATAAAAGGAGATCCGAAACTGACGTACGTTTTATTCTCCGGATACCGCAAATTATATTTTTATGTTACTTCGTGTATGAATAAATGGGCTTGTTTGTTATGTTTTTAATTTGTGATTCCCCCATTACAGCAATTGATAAACAGAAGTTAAATGTAGTTTTAATAAAAGTTCGAAACTTAAAGATTCATCATTAGGTCCGTTCTTTCACTTTTTCGGGAGTTTTGTAATAACTGTTAAATTTCGAGGAATGGGGATGAAATTTTGCAATTCTCCTAAAATATAAAATCTCACATCGTAATTCTAATGGTTTGACAGAACTCATAAAATCTCCCGCAAGAAAGATTTGCGTGTAAGATCGGAAGAAATATTGTTCTCCTTCAAAAGTGACAGAACTTACAAAACACTTTAGTAAAAGTACATAAAAGTGTGAGAATTTGGGAAATTTATTGAGTTTTTGGGAGTTTTAGGAAGTAAAAGAACAGACCTTAAAATGTTTGCATTCCGTATGCATTGCGCAGCTGTAAAATCGAGGGTCAATTCAAATCCACGGCTCAACGAAAGAACTCTTTAGTTAAAACTTTAAAGGAATTTCTTTAGGTATCTACTTCTATAGGAATAGACCTAATTGTAAGGCGAACTTATCTTACGTCTTACCCCAATCACATATTTTATTACGAAGGGAAAAAATCTACGTTTCTTGCAGAGTAAATTTGTTTTTTTGTTAGTCCGAGGTTCAAAGTTTACCCTCGATTTGATAATAGGTCCTTACAAATTAAAAAAAAAAAACGGTTCAGGAACTCAAATATTTATGTGCAATTTTTGTGTGTTTATTCTGTCCTCATTGTGTACTCTTTTTTCAGTCCCCATTTGTCCGGGAAAGTCCGGGATTTTGAATCTCAAGTACTAGTTTCATCAAACATATCTGGCAACCCTAATCCGGAGGGTAAAACGTAAGTCAGTATCCGTCTTCTTTTGTCTCTGGTTTCACCTGTCTAGTTGAAATCAAAATAATTCATTATTTGTTTTCGAGTTTCTGCTTTCTGAAGAAGTGAAAAAACTCTTGAAATTAAAAATGCAAGGTAAAAGATTATTTTTCTTAGCAGTAAATGACCAGTCATATAGTAAACAATTTCTCAAACATGGAATCTACAAATATCGAAATTTTAAAATAACAGCAATATGTTTCTTGGTACCTGGTCTGAGGCAGGTCCCAAATTTGAAAATTTTATGTGACTGTCACAAGTTGGAGACTCTGCACCAGAATACGAAAAGTCACAAAAATCATTTCACCTCAACTTGTGACTTGTGAGGTGTCAGTGAGGGTCCCTCAGAATCGGGCTGTTGGTTTAGAGAGTACCACCCAATTTTTTTCATCCCTAAACAGTTATATCGCTTTTCTCTCCACACTACCTTACAACACTAACGATAAAGCTTATATATTATTGATCGAACCAATCGCTCCCTAAGTGTATAGCAAAGAAACAAAATGTAACAAGCACAAACTCAACAAAAAACCAAAAAACAAACCAGTATCCCGCCGCTCGCCGCCCCACCTTAGGAGCTGGGAACCGCGCCTGCCATCACGCACAGTAACACAACGCCCCACCAGGCCTAGGGGAATATATAATGATTAAATAGCCCAGTCTCCCGATTAACCCTAACCCATTACCACCAACCATACCTCACCCGCCCACGTCGCCAAGATCACAGTACGCCCCAATGTGACCCCGCCTCCCTGATTTACGACTAATCCCCCATGGCGCCCCAGGCTATAAAAACCATACCCAACAACATCTCCTGACAAATCCAACCCCAAAAGCCCCTCAAAATTACGTGTAACATCCTTAAGCACCCACACGAAATAATCACTACCTCCCCGCCCAAATCCTACCTCTCCAGACCGATTCACTCCCCCCCTAAACCAAAAGACCCAAGTCAACCCGAAATGGACCACTAGGAGTATTCGCCCCCAACATATCGCAGACGGCTACCAACCCGAACCTGCCCATAAGAATTCCGCCAACCACTCCCAAATAAAAATATCAGTCAAAAACTCCAATCTTCCCTCAACGCCAGAATCTGTTCATCCACACCTAGCCCCCCCCACTTAAACTGCCGCCGATACCGACGTCCTTGGTCTCCCGGTCCCCGCGATTCGACGTTTGGCTGATTACTACTACACCCGGCCTCCCCTTCCTCATTATCCTAACGCCGGAACCCAGAACGAGGGACGGCAGCGAATGAATTTCTTTTTTGGCAAAAACGCTGGCGTCTTCAGTTCCAGCTAGGCCGAACTACTTGGTTAACACCTTTACGAGCTACTTCGACTTATTTGAAGACCAGGCCGTAAAAGGAGCGTTTTTTTCCGGCTCTTACACTTGGAGTCACATCAAGTGCCTGGTATTCCAGGTTGGGGATTGTACGTCGTGGTGCCTTCCCGACTACGTAGAAAAGAATTGTAGTTGCGAAGCAACAACAGGCCTCGGAAACGGACGGATACACTGACGACGACCCATGCAAATGTTTAACGACAACGAATTTCGGATATGCACGTGGAATATTATCCCTTAATAGACCGCGTGCTGCCAAACAGTTTAGTGGAGACCCTCAACTGCTACCAAGCAGATATTACCGTTATCCAGGAAATGCGATGGGTGGACCGGGCAAAAGAAGTATAGATACTGCGATAGCTTTACTATCGTGATTATTACCGAGAGCAACAACACGACAGTAGTGTCCGTAGCTTAGTGGTTAGGGTGCGTTGCTGCATAAGCGAACGTCCGTGGGTTCGAATCCTACTGGGGCCCAAAGTGTTTTATTTCATCTTTCACGACACTGCTCTTGCGAAGAATTGACAAAATTTCCAGAGTATCATCTGTCAAGAAAAAGTGCTTCTCATCTGGCCGTTCGGAATCTGCGTAAAATTGTAGGTCCCCTCAATTCTTCACACGCACCAGAGAATTGTTGATGAGAGTAAGCCACTTAGGCCTTGGCTCTCAAGAGCTGTCGTGCCACACTATTTTTAACAACAACGACTCTTTGGATGCGGATTCGTCGTGGGAAGCAGACTCAGACAAAAAGTTTTGAGCTTCAAATGTGTAAGCGAAACGCATCACGACAATCAATCGCAAATTAGCCTAATATGCGCGCATGCCCCCACAGAAGAGAAAAAGGACGACACCAAAGACGAGTTCTACGAGCTCCTTCACAAAACGTGAGAGCAATGTCCTAGCTATGACATTAAAATTGTCTTCGGCAATTTTAACGCAAAGCTGGGAAAAGAAGACATCTTTGGTGGAGCAGTCGGAAAGCATAGCCTGCACGACACCACTTCCGATAACGGATTCAGGCTGAGCACCTGGTTCCCTCATCTCAACATCCATAAAGGTACATGGAGATTTCCTGATCAATCAACCGTCAACCAGATTGATCACATTGCGATCGACGGAAGGCACTTGTCCAGCATTTTAGATGTTCGAACTTTCCGAGGAGCTAACATCGACTCGGACCACTACCTCGTCGTAGCCAAGGTAGTGCTACGAATATCCCGACAACGGCCAAAACAAGGAAATGCTGCAAGAAAATTCGACGTCGGACGGCTACAATCGCAAGAGATCGCCAGATCCTTCTCTGATCGAGTGTCAGGTAACCTCTTAAGGAGTCCTATGCCACCAACATCAAGTATCGCAGACCAGTGGCAACATTGCCAGAAAGCAGTTAGCCAAGCAGGAGGCATATAAAGCGGCGCTGCTTAGAAGGACAAGAGCTGCTATTGAGCTCTACAAGCGAAAGAGGAGAGAGGAACGCCGCGCCGGCTTCTCAGGAGAAAAAAGAGAGAGCATGAGAAGCGTCCGATCAAGGAAGTTGAGAGAGCCAACAGCAGGAATAATGTTCGGAGATTTTATCGAAAGATCAAACAGCTGGCTCAAGGACATCGAACAAGAACCGATGCGTGCCGAGATAAACAAGGGAACATCATAGACCACTTCTGTAGACTGTATAACGGCGACGACGAACAAAACACCGACCGCCGTCAGATAGGAGCCTTTCATCGGACACAATGATTGCCAACAATTCCGGGAACCTGACCTAGAAGAAGTGAAAAATGCAATATCACGGCTGAAATCCAGCAAAGCCGCTGGAGCAGGTGGACTACCTGCTGAGGTGTTCAAAGCAGCAGACGACGAGCTAGATAGGAGCATGCACTCAATCATCTGTAGGATAAGCCAGAGGAATGCATTTTGATCGATCTAGAAAAAGGGAGATCCTCTAAACTGCGCCAACTACTTAACATCGCCTACAAGATGCTCTTTGCCGTAATATGTAAACGTCTGAAGACTTTCTTCAAGAATATGATTGGTCCTTATCAATGCGGCTTTACACCAGGAAAGTCAACCATTGACCAAATTTTCACGTTGCGGCAGATCCTGGAAAAGACCTATGAACTCCAAATCGATACCCACCACCTTTTCATCGATTTTAGGGCCGCGTATGACAGCATCTACAGAGACGAACTGTACAAAGCTATGTCTAGTTTTGGCGTCCCTGCCAAGCTCGTTCGCTTGTGCAAAATCACGATGGAGAACTCACGCTGCTCCATCAAGGTTGGCAACGAGCTCACGGAATCTTTCGACGTCAAAAAAGGATTCAGGCAAGGCGATGCACTGTCATGCGATTTCTTTAACATCGTTCTTGAGAAGATAGTGCAGAACTCCAACGTCAACACCAGAGGCACTATCTTCCAAAAATCTGTTCAACTTCTCGCGTACGCCGATGATATTGATATAATGGGAAGAACACAGCGTGATGTCAATGGTGCCTTCGTGAGAATTTAGACAGAGTCGGCAAAAACGGGTTTAGCGGTAAATGAGGGAAAAACGAAGTATATGCTGTCTTCAAGGAAGGACACCCAACACTAACACTTGCAATAACACCAGCGCTGAGACGAAGAATAACTCTTGCTAATCGCTGTTTCTTTGGGCTAAGAAAGCAATTGAGTGAAAAAGCCCTCTCTCGACTTCTCGAGCAACTAAGGTAAAATTGTAAAACGCACTCATCATCCCAGTCCTGCTGAATGGTGCAGAAGCATGGACCTTGAACAAATTGGATGAAAGTGCCTGTTTCGAGAGGAAAGTTCTTCGGGTCATCTTTGGCCCCGTGTGCATTGAAGTTGAATGGCGAAGAAGATATAACAGCGAACTTGGCCGGTTTTACAACGAGGTGGACCTAGCCAGAAGGTTCAAGGTCCAGAGACTCAAATGGCTCGGTCATTAAGAGCGGATGGACACCAATGCTCCGGCCTGGAAAGCCTTCGACACTTTTCCGGAGGGACGTAGGAGGAGAGGAATACCGCTACTCAGGTGGCGCCACTCAAGTGGAAGAGGACCTCAATCAACTTGTAATGCAAAACTGGAGACAGCAAGTTAAGGACCAAGAGGTGGCTGGCGGAGACTGTTGATTGAGGCCCAAGCCCACAACGGACTGTAGCACCACCTTAAGTAAGTAGGTAAGTAAGATTTAGACTTGATTTATATACGTGATACTTCATGTTTGGAAAGTATTCAAATTGAAAACGATTGCGACACTTTAACAAAGTTTGTGTTGACTCAACAATTATGGTGATTCGTTACATAAATATGAACATTGTTCATCGAGCATATCCGTGAGAATTCAATAGGATTATTATTCTTTCAACTGTTTTTTTTTTTTTTTTTGCAAGCATCAGAATTGTAATTCCGTTATAGGGAAAAACGTTTTTTGTGATATTTAGGTATTCAAATTGAACATTTTTTTGATACTTTAACGACCGTAGTGTATCTTCAAAAATTCTTGTGGTTGCTTAAATAATTTCATTGTTGATCAAACATTTATGAGTGATACTTCAATATGATACGTTGTTTATGCATGTTTTTTCCATCACAAATGTGTTACTTTTCATAAAAATTCAGTTGAAATGTTAATTGTTCACGTTTGTTGATTAAGTATATAAATTCAACAGTGAAGTTGTTGCTTGCATAAGAAAACATTCAAATCAACTAGAAACATGCTTAATTTGAACATTTTAATGTTACTCTCCAAAACTTAAATTTATCACGGCTGCATTTTTGATTGAAACATGCGATCTTGTTTAATTTCACAACTATCGTCAATTTTTACTGTGTGCGTTTGTACGGTTTTTTTTCGATAGAAATAACAAGTGAATGATGTGCTTATTGACGAAGAATTTAAACCACATAAAATTTGAAAAAAAAAAACTGTTGGAGCAAAGTCTATATTGAGACAAGAACTAGAACTCTTACTCCAAGCTTTATCTTTGTTAGGTGTTCTGTTAAGAGATTGCCATATTTAGCTATGCAGAGAGCTCAAGCGATTGCCGTTATCATCTATCAACAACGGGAATCACCCGTTTCTCAAAAACTATGCATTAGAATTTATTGCTAAATCTCCTGTAAAAACAAGTTTTTGCATTAATGTTTGAGCCTACTTTAAAAATGTAATACCCTCAAACGACCGACATTTAATGAACTCAAAAATCAATTATTCCATAAATCCTCTTTTCGCAACTTTTTCGCACTGCCCTAAATGAAACCTCAGAGAAATCTCCAAAACAACTTGGTTACTTCAAAACTTTCGTCATCAATATTTCAATACACAAAAACCAAAACATTCCAAAATCAAAATATTTTCCATCCTTCAATTTTTGATTCCCATCAAAAATGCCCATTGAAAATGATACGTTTCTCTTTCTCCCCTATTCATTCCCCTGATGTTGAATAAATTGGCGTCAATTAATAAAATACTTGTGCAGGTTAATTGCCTCTGTACAACTAAAATAATTAACTTAATAATGTCTTCATTAAAAAGTCAGCGACAACAAAAATGTAAGCAAGAGGACAAAAGCAGATCTCGAACGGCATAACAACTTGTTGGAATGAGGACGTGGGTATCGAAAAACCTGCCTGCTAAATCAAAATCAGCTTATAAACCAATTTATACGAACTGGAGATGTCTGTGCATCCGTATCTTTTCATTTCATATTAAAATACTGGCTGGAACCCCGGAGCTATGTACAGTGACTCGGAAATACGTAAGTAGACCTCCCTAATTGTTATTCACTTAAAAGCTTAACAGCTGCCAGGCCACGACCGACACCAGCGCTACTGATGACGACTCGACCAGCGACAATGACGCCTCCTTGTTTCACAACCTTGCGTACACAATGACTATGAGAAACAAAAAAGGTCGCGCTAAAACCATCAAAGCTTAGACAGTCATGTGAACTTAAAACAAACAGAATAAAAGCCTAAAAAAAGAAAATCAGAAAAAAAAACCAAATAAAAGGAAAATTACTCGAAAATTTATGGTGCCATAAAATTTTATCGGACTTTTGAATATCGTTCCATAGGTCGGGTAATAGTTTGCGAGCATGCCTCCCAGCTCCCAGTCTGGAACACGAGCAGCAGGACTTTATCGCTGCTACTGTTGTTGACCCCTTTTTGGGCTGCCCGAAACCATTCCCACTCCTCGCTATGGACTTATAATCACTTTAATTTTTCAGCACTCCTGTGCCGGCCGTTCACGAATTTTCATTCCACTTCGATAGCAATTCGGGTGGACTTGAGGAGCCCAAAAAATGTTGACCTTGTTTGGTTGTTCAGTTCAGCTCTCTGTTGCTGTTTTGCATGAATTTGGATGATTCGGAAGCTCAGCAGCCATTTGCTGGTTTTATTCGGGCCTGATGTGTTCGTGTCAAATTGATAGTTTCATTCGACGAAATATACACTGCCCTAGGGGTGGTGATGGTGGTATGAATCAACCAACCGAATGAGAACTATACCAACAGCAGCCGCCACCGTGCGTTGATCCTCGTCAGCAGCAGCCAGCAGCTGCTTTGGGCAGTGGAAGGCGATAGTTTTGTATTTCAGTTTCGACATTGAAAACGAAAACGTGCTACCGGCCATTTTGGCTTTTTAATACGTGATTGTCATGCCACAATTATTTATTGTGAGTGGACCCGCCCCAGAGCCTATATTGATCCGAAACAGGCCAAAGGTTTCCAAATTGTTGGGATTCGATTTGGAAAGCAATTTTTGTCGGCTGTTTGTAGTAGTTGTATACAAACCCTTCGGGATGAAATAATCCTATGGCCAGAAGTTGGCTGATTACTTGTGTTGTCCTGATGGCGGGCGGCTCGGCTAGGCGGTGGCGTTTCAAAAGCTTTGTTCACTTTATTGCGTTTAAATCAAATTGAATACGAGCCGCAATTGCAATGTACCCCGTTTGCTCTGAACGGCTTAGTACTTGTGTATTCCAATCGAGGAGCGATATGATGTCGGAGTGAAGTAGTGGCTGGTAAAATTTGATGTCGAACTATTATTGTTGGTGGAATTGGTTTTTGAGGGAAGCACTCGCCAGAGATAAAATAAAGTGAATTTCATTTAAATTTGTGGATTAAGGTTGGGAGGGAATTTTTTTTTGTCGCAATTCTCTGAATTAAAATGAATAGGTACATGTTTGAAATGTTTGGGGGCGCACGGGCCTTATTCAACCAATTCGGCGGTCGTGGCGATGTCGAAAGTGTAAGCCGTTTGCGTTATCGAGTTGGAAGAACACCAAGTAGATATTGCATTCGTAAAAACAATAGATTTTGATCAAATATGACATTACGCTGATTGAGAAGTCGAAAAAAGTGGGTCCGGCGACTGTAAGCGCAGCAGCTACAGTCTTAACCACTAGTCCTATTGATTTCGAACTTGAAAACTAGAGGAATGAGCGGATCCGTGTGGAAGATACAATTTCTTCGGCCAAAAACCAAAAATTCCAATTTTCTCACACACGGCTCATACGATTTTTTTAAAACTTCCCCGACATTTTTTTTTTTTTTTTCAAAATACTGATGTATTTTATGTAAAAAAAAAATATTTTTGTATTGCCCCAAAACGATACCTCTCACAGAACCGCTTTTTTGTTATAATTATAAGATTTTCTCGAAATTAAAAGTTCCATCAGTGTAATTTTATCTGAAAGTACGTACATATACAGGGTGTCCCAAAATTCAACGATAAACCAGAACCAGAGGGTTGCCCTATTCATGACTGCAAGGGAAAAAATATTAAAAAAATCAAACGCCATTTTGTTTCAAATTACAACAAAAAATGTAAATTCTCCAAAAAAAATAATCTCCCTTGACATTTTTTACAACTCTAACCACAATTTTTCATAAATTTTTGATTTTATATTTTCGTCAGAATCCTAAGACGTTATAGTATCCTTTCCCAATATCCAAAAATTCCAAACATTCAGCGGTTTTTCCACGACAATGAATCAATTTTATTTTTTTTTAGGTACACTCCACTTTCAGTCATCGTGGTTATAAAAAAATATATGGACACTACCATGGCATCTTTTAAAAAAAAAAAAATGGCGCAGCTTATCAAGATTCTAGAATGATATAACACGTTGGCTTAACTTGCCAGAAAAAACCGCTTTTCAAAATTTGTTTTCTATTCAGAGGAATCCCTTCCCTATGAGACTTAATGAGAATGAAGCACGATTTATTTCGGCCCAAATATTTTGTGTTTGTTTATTTTAAATCGTCAAAATGTTCATACGATTAAAAACCTAACATTTTAAATAAGAAAGAATGCATAAACGCCATTTAGAGGTACAAACATATTTTATTTATTTTCTTAACAGTAAATGTCCGAACTGCATCAATGTAAGATGTTGTTGAATCGTTTTCAACTTCTGTGATTACTTCTTCAATCCAGCTGCACTTGCCATCTAAGGGCAAACGCACTTCCGAAATCACACATTTATAAAAGCCCGATAATCAGGGAACCTTCCAGCATTTGGGTACCTTTCTCGGTACATTCGACTAGCAGTATAAGCATTGCAATGGCATTCTCCGTACACTATGCGCATGTTTACGTATTCTTAAGAGGCATACGGCAATGGCATGGTAAAAATTGTGAAAGTTCAAGGATTTTTCAAAAATTAGTGCACAAATTCAAAACACACTTGAGATTAACACATTAAAGAAATAAATAAAAACAATGAAAACAGAGCGTTCTAAATTTTGAAGAAAGCGCATCAGAAAACCTATTTTTTCTATAAAGTTGAGTGATTTCTCTGAATATTTTTTTTTTTTTTTCTGAAAATCGATTGTTGTTATGAAAAAGTAGGTATGCATTATTTTTTTTTTCTGGCAAGTTTGGCCAAAGTGTTATATCATTCTAGAATCTTGATAAGCTGCGCCAATTTTTTAAAAAAGATGCCATGGTAGTGTCCATATATTTTTTTATAACCACGATGACTGAAAGTGGACTGCACCTAAAAAAAAAATAAAACTGTATGGAAAAAAACTTTTTTGATTCATTGTCGTGGAAAAACCGCTGAATGTTTGGAATTTTAAGATATTGGGAAAGGATGCTATAGGTACGTCTAAGGACTCTGACGAAAATATAAAATCAAAAATTTATTAAAAATTGTGGTCAGAGAAAAAATGTCAAGAGAGATTATTTTTTTGGTGAACTTACATTTTTTGTTGTAATTTGAAACATAATGGCGTTTGATTTTTTTTATATTTTTTTCCATGCAACCATTAATAGAGCAACACCCTGGTTCCGGCTTATCGTTGAATTTTGGGACACCTGCAATATTGATCAAAAAATATTTTGTGTCCTAAAAAAATTTAAAAACTTGTTTGTATTTTTGAATTTTTTTCAAAATTCTGTATCTCGAAAATGGATCAATAGTAAAAATCGAAATTTCATTGTTAAATGTATACTTACAGATTCTTGAATACTGCATACCCAAATTACTTTTAAGACATTTTTTAAAAATTGTATACATAATTTTCTTTAAAATTTGAAAAATCAACAATCACTTAAGAATGACAACAATTTTTTTAGACTTTCACAAGTTGTGACTTTAGGTGTTCAAAAACACATAAATGGAATACGAAAAAGTCCCAAAATCAATTTCTCTCTCTTCTTATTACTTGTGAGGTATCAGTGATGATGGGGAGAATCGAGCTGTAAATGTATTTTTGAGGTTCATATTTCAATTTAAATTTTAATTTATGAATTTCTTACATGTTTTCTTTTTCAATGTTTTTTTTTTTTGTTAGTTACTTACTTACTTACTTATGGTGGCGCTACAGTCCAGGTCGGACCAGGGCCTCACCCAACAAACTTCTCCAGCCAGTTCTGTCCCTAGCTAGCTATCTCCAGTTTCCCACGCCAAGTTGGTTCACGTCCTCTACCACCTGTGTGTTCCGCCTGAGTCGCGGTCTTCCTCATCTGAGACGTCCTTCCGGGTTGGATTCGAAGACTCTAAGAGCCGGAGCATTATTTTCCATCCGCTCAACATGACCCAACCATCTAAGTCGTTGGACGTTTACTTTTCTGGCTAGGTCAGTGTCGCTGTACAGCTCGTACAGTTCTTGGTTGAATCTTCATCTCTATTCTCCATTAATGCAGACAGAACCAAAAATCACTCGATGCATTTTTCTCACAAAACATCCCAAAGCATTTTCATCAGATGTTGTCATGGTCCATGTCTCTGGACCATACATGAGGACCTGGATGATGAGAGTTTTGTAGAGTGTCACTTTAGTTTCAATTGCCTTCTAAGTCCAAAGAAGCAGCGATTGGCAAGAGTTATTCTTGATAACGGATCGCAGGTAGACAAAGTTTGCTCCAAGACGTCGATGTTGGTAGTCTTTTCTTGTCGACACAATCTACCTGTTAACGATCCATCTTCTTGGCCTACGCCTCAAGACTCATAAACGCTCCACTGACATCACGCTGTGTTCTTCTGGTGTTGACGTTGGAGCTTTGCACAATCTTTTCAAGAATGATGTTGAGGAAATCGCATGACAACGCATCGCCTTGTCTAAAACCTTTTTTTGAAATCAAAAGCGTCCGTTAGGTTTTTTCTGACCATGATGGATCAGCGTGAGTTTTCCATTGTCATCTTACACAGACGGGCGAGTTTCTCTGGGATTCCAAAACTAGACATTGCTCTTTATAATTGGTCTCTAAAGACGCTGCCATACGCGGAATTGAAATCCATGAATAGGTGGTAGGTATCCATTGAAGTTCCTGGATCCTAGGTCTTCTCCAAGATCTGCCGTAGGGTGAATATTTGATCGATGGTGGACTTTCCGGGTCCACAGCCACACTGATAAGGACCTACGAAGGAATTGAAACGTTCACACAGCACGGCAGACAAGATCTTATAGGCGATGTTAAGGAGACTTATAGCTCTGTAGTTGGTACAGTTCAGGGGATCTCCTTTTTTGAGGATGGGGCATACGATGCTGAGGTTCCATTCATCGGGCATGGTTTCCTCCGTACAAATTTTACAGATAAGCTGGTGCATGCTCCTAACCAAATCATCTCCATCTGCTTTGTGCAGTTCGGTGGGTAGCCCGTCTGCTCCACCGGCTTTGTTTGACTTTAGTTTAGATACCGCTATTTTCACTTCATCAATGTCGGGTGGGTAGAATTATTGGCCTTCTGCACCCAAATTTAATGGTTCTGTATTGCTGACGGAGTTTTGGTCGTCATCGCCATTATACAGGTTGGAAAAGTGGTCTTTCCATATCCTCAGCCCTGACTGCGGTTCTACTACGATGTTCCCTTGATGGTCTCTACAGGCTTCAGTTCGGGGTATATAAGCCCTGGAGGTTTGTTTCACCTTTTTGTAGAACTTTCGAACCTCGTTCTTGTTGTGACATACCTCTATTTCCTCGATCGCGCGCTTTTCATGCTCCCTTTTTTTGAGAAGTTTATGCTCCTCTCTCCTTTTCTGCTTGTAGAGCTCACGAGCTGCTCGTGTCCTTCTTTGCAGCGCTGCTTTGTATGCCTCTTGTTCAACTACTGTGCTCGCCGGCATTCATCGTCAAACCAGGGGTTTCGTTGTGGTGTCCGTGTAAACCCTAGCACTTCAGAGGCGGCATCTCTGATGGCTGCTTGGCAGTGTTGCCACTGGTTCTCTATTATTCCAACAAAGATTTCTTCTCTACCCAGCTTAGCATTAAAATCTCCAAGGACGATTTTAATGTCATACCAAGGGCATTGCTCATAGGTCTTGTCGAACCTGTCTTTGGTGTCTTCATCCTATTCCACAGTGGGAGCGTGAGCGCAAATGAGGCTGACATTAGTGAATTAAGCCTTGATGCGGATTGTAGTGATGCGCTCATTCACTGAGTTGAAACTCAAGACGTTACTCCTGTGTCGAGTCCCAACTTCAAATCAACACCCAAATAGACGCTGATTTTGTTCACGGTAGCAGTCGCCGTAGTAAATATCGCAGTTGGTCATTTTACGTAGGCCCGGGCCATCCCATCGCATTTTTTTTTAGTTAAAAAATAAAATAAATAGAGTGGCGCGACAGCTCTTGAAGAGCCAAGGCCTAATTGGCTTAGTCTAATCGAAAATTCTCTGGGTGCGTGTGAAGACTTAAGGGGACGTACATCTTAACACCGATTCCGCACGGAAAAGTTGGGAAGCACTTTTTCACGACAGGTGATGCTCTTGGAAGTTTTGTCAGTTCAGGCAGTGCCCGTGAAAGATGAAATAAAAACTATGGACATGAGAAGGACTCGAACCCACGACGTTCTGCAAAGCAGCCAACGCACCATCCACTAAGCCACGGACATTATTCATAAACTATCAGCTCAAGAAATATCTCGAGAATGAGAGCTTATTTTAGTAACCGGTAGTACAGCAACTGGTCCACTGGTGATCTGATGGTTAATCTCACGGAATAGTGGCACAAGTCTTTACATAGTTTTGAAGAAAGTAAGATTTTTGCATTCGATATTTCAAAGGCATTTGATAAAGTCTGGCATCGTGCTCTTTTATCGAAAATGCGTACCTTCGGTATCGATGAATCCTTACTTCTTGGACTAAAGAAACTTTCATTCGACCCGTTCAATACAAGTTGTACTGGACGGATTCACGTCTGATGAGATCGATAACATAAATGCTGGTATGCCCCAGGGATCCGTTTTGTCTCCGACACTCTTTCTCATTTTTATAAATGATCTCTTGTCTTTAACTTTTAATCCAATTAATTGTTTCGTTGACACTAGCACCCTTAGCTTTTCTTATTCGTTAACAGACTCAGATCCCTCGTCTTCGGATAAAAAAATGCAGCAGCAAAAAATGATAAGCTCATTACACTCTGACTTAAACACATTGTACAATGGGGAATAAAAAACCGCGAGGAATTTAATGCTTCGAAAACTCAATGCTGTCTTGTATGGTTAATGCTTTTGCCACTCAACTGAGACCGAACATCTCGGTATGTGCATCACTGACCATTTTTTGTTGAATGAGCACATATGCGATGTCGTCAAAAATGCTGCAAGATGTTTAGATTTCTTAAGAAGGTGCAATAAATTCTTCTTCCCGTTTGATCTGGCTACTGTCTATAAGACCTATATCCGTCGAAAGCTTGAGTACAACTCTCATCTCTGGACTGGTGCTCCAGTTACATACTAAAGCCTTTTGGATAATATTTAAAAACGAGACTTACGAATGATCGGTGATCGAGACATTACTGCGTCATTCCATTCGTTAGATCACCGTCGTAATGTTTCATGTCTCTCTCTCTGTTCTATTGTTACTTCAACGGTAAGTGCTCTGGGAAATAGCCAGCTGCATACCTCCCCTCAAAAACTTCGCTCGTAATACTTGCGGTTCTAGAAAAGCCCGTCAGTTTACCCTCGAGTCCAATTTCGGAAGTACTCTCAAGTATAGAGAATCATTCTTTAGCCGTACTCCACGAATGTGGTACTCTCTTCCACACTCTGTCTTTCCCAATCATAACAATCTTCAAGAATTCAAGACAAATGTACATACACCGACAACTCCTCTCCTTTCTTCCTAATGCACTCACTGTGTCTCTGGCATAAAAAGGGTAAAAAAATCCCTTGCGTGGGTGCAAATCATAAAAAAAAGTTATCATTAAATTCAAAAAGTTTAAAGCGTTACTAATGTAGCAAGGTATGTGCATCATCGTAATTCACGTTCAGTCCAAAATATTGCTGCTGCAAGTACAAGCCTTGATGATCCGAATGATCGATAAGGTTGAATGATACTTACTTACTTCCTGGTTGGGCTTGGGCCTCAACCAACAATCCTCTCCTGCCAAATCCAGTTTCGCACGCCGAGTTGGTTGAGGTCGTCTTCAACTTGCGCGCAGCGCCCCACCTGAGCCTTGGTGTTCCTCTACTGCACCTTCCCTCTGGGGTGGATTCGAAGATTTTACGGGCCGAAGTATTGGTGTCCATCCTCTCCGCGTGACCAAGCCATCTGAGTCTTTGGACTTTCATTATTTAAGCTAGTTCAGTGTCGCTGTACACCCCGTACAGTTCTTCGTAAACTTTCTCCTCCATTCACCGTTTATGCAGACAGGACCATAGATCGTCCGTAACTTTTCTCTCGAATCGGCCTATTACGCTCTCATACGTTTTATACAAAGTCCCTAACTACCTCGAAATTATATGCGTCAATCGTGACGTTTAGTCCAAGATGTTGGTGTTGGGTGTCCTTTCTCGATGACAGCATATACTTTGTTTTGGCCTCATTGACCGTTAAACTCATTTTTTTCAGCCTCTGTCTGTATACTCGTAAAAGCACTGTTGACATCACGCTGCGTTCTCCCAATGATGTCAACAGCGTACGCAAGTAATTGCACACACTTCTAGAAGATACCGCCTTTAGTGTTGACGTGGGAGTTCTGCACTATTCGCTCCAATATGATGTTAAAGAAGTCGCATGACAGTGCATCACCTTGTCTAAAGCCTTTTTTGACATCGAAGGCGTCGGTGAGGTCGTTACCGACTTTAATGGAGCAGCGCGAGTTCACCATTACATCCTGCTCAGACGAATTAGTTTTGTAGGGATGCCAAAACTGGACATGGCTTCATACAATTCTTCTCTATAGATGCTGTCATACGCAGCCTTAAAATCGATGAAAAGATGGCAGGTGTCAATTTAGAGTCCTTGAGTTTTTTCCAGGATCTGCCGTTATGTGAATATTTGATAAACGGTGGACTTTCCTGGTCTAAAGCCACACTGATATAGACCTTTAAGTTTGTTGACAAACAGCTTCAGGCGTTCACATATAGTACTGCAAAAAAGATCTTATAGGTCTTTAGGAGGCTAAAACATCTGGAGTTGGTGCAGTTTAGAGGGTCTCCTTTCTTCAGGATCGGGCAAACAATGCTGAGGTTCCATTCATTAGGCATCCTCTCTTCTGACAATACTCTGCAGATGAGTTGGTGCATGCTCCTAACCGCTTACCAAGCCATCGCATCGCCAGCTGCTTTGAAGAGTTCGGCAGTGATGTCATCAGCTCCCGCAGTTTTGTTGTTTTTAAACTTAGATACTGCTATCTTTACTTCTTTAAGTTCGGGTGGTAGACGGAAATCTTGGTTTGCGTCGTCTTCATTGAATGGTTCATACTGCCTGACCGTTGTACAGTCTGCAGAAGTGGTCCTTCCATATCCTCAGCATTGACTGTGATTCTACTACGATATTTCCTTGCTGGTCTGTTCAGTTCGTGCTCGGTAACCTAGAGTCATTCGTTGTACATTTTGGTAAAACTTCTGAACTTCATTCCTGTTTTTTGGGCTCTCAACATCCGTCGAATTTTGTCGTGTGTTTGGGAGGCGACGGTCGATTGAAGATCATGACGTGATGTTATTTTTTTCCAACAGGATGGGGTTGGTTGCGCAATTCCACGTTACACCGTTTTTCCTACCTTTCCTGATAGGTAGTGTACTCAACATTGGACTTTAAGCACATACTACATTCAAGCACTAAAGGGTGGCGTAGATCACAGCCTAGTACCTTGCAAATCTCATTAAATAAACCATAATATTATATTTGTGACCTAATTTAAGGCAGTTTGTCTTGAAATGGCGAACTAAACCCCAGCCCTAGACAAAGTACATCACAATAGAATGTGCGTATTCAGTGTTTACAATAGAGTTTGCTTTTTTTAATTCAATTTTGAAATTGGTTTAACGTTAATTCAACTTGATTGAAAAACAACTTGAACACCACCTAATCCAATCTGGCTAATTTATAATTAACTTTGGCCTGGTCAAACACCATCAAGATTATGAAATGGCTTTTCCATAGCTAGCGTGAGTTGTTCCTCCTACTTTGTTTGTTTGTTAAGCGAGAAACAAAAACTCAAACACAACTATCCAATTCTCACGTAGATTTACACTTAATTGCCAAAACAGACCACAGCTCACAGCGACACGGCCACTCGATAAATAATTTTGACAAGAAACTAAATAAGATTTTGTTGTTGTCGTTCTTCCGGATGATGCCAACAAAGAAGAATTCAGGAAAAGAAAGGATATTAAGACGCACCACATCGAACGAACGATATACCCAACAAAACCAACAAATATTCATTGAGGAAGTCGAAGCAACATGACCAAGCCCAGATCGAACCCATTAATTTTCACTGATGATGTCGTGTCGAATCGTTCACCCTTGAGAACATCGCTTTCGTGTGGCCTTAATTAGTTTTTCGTATCAAAATAAATTTGAACAAGTTCCCAAGTCGCCTGTTGGTGTTTCTTTATTTATTTTTGCTTTTTTTATTCGATTAATGTTTAAGGTGTCCTTGGTGTGGTTTTGGTTTTATAAGCTACTGATTATCTTTTATATCTTGTCGTCCAACGAGCGTCGAACACGAGGTTATCTATATTTTCTCGCTTGCATAGGAGTTGCGTGTCCGATACCGTTATTTTCGTTTTTCTTTATGCCATTGGGTGGGTTAGGGGCGGATTTATTGGTAACAGATGATCTTTCTTTCGAATATTTTCAATTTCATTAAAAAAAATGTTCTGCGTTGTTTTTGGTGGGTTGAATAAATCTAATCACAAATTCGTCAACTCCCGAAATTTACAAGTGTTTGACGTAAATGCTTTAAACGATGATTGTTGTCAGTATTCAGGCCTTTACCTTTAATAACACTGTTCAATGCGAATTGAAAGCTTAATTTAGATTTTGGAAAGGTTCATAATGGTGAGTGTCAACCTTAGAGTTAAAAGGGTAACTTTGACAGTTCCATATCTGTCTTTATTGTACAAAAAGACATGACAGTTAACCTAGCTAAGAACTCATAACATAATAGGCCAGTTCCACCAGTTCTCCGACAGAAGTGCGGCTCTGGAGGCCTATTGGGACTCATTTCATTTCCAAGAATATGTCCTTCGACTTAAATGGGAATCAGTATATGGAAAGTCTCATGCAATGCAGCTAGTCTTACCAAAATCGAAGGTTATGGACGTTCTGCGAGAGATGCATGATGGAGTTTCGGGAGGCCATCTAGGAGTAAACAGGACGCTAGAAAAGGTTCGACAACGTTTTACTGGCTACATGCAAGGGAAGATGTCGAGGAGTTTTGCCGAAAATGAGAATCTACCTGTGCTGCAACCTTACTTGCTTATGGTGGCGCTACAGTCAAGGTTGGACCAGGGTCTCACCCAAAAAACTTCTCCAGCCAGTTCGGTCCCTACCTAGCTGTCTCCAGTTTTGCTCGCCAAGTTGGTTGAGGTCCCTTACCACCTGTGTGGTCCGCCTGAGTCGCAGACTTCCTCTTCTGCGACGTCCTTCCCGGTTGGATTCGAAGACACTAAGAGCCGGAGCATTATTTTCCATTCGCTCAACATGACCCAACCATCTAAGTCGTTGGACCTCAACTTTTCTGGCTAGGTCAGTGTCGCTGTACAGCTCGTACAGTTCTTGGTTGAATCTTCGTCTACATTCTCCATTAATGCAGACAGGACCAAAAATCACTTGAAGAATTTTTTTCTCAAAGCAGCCAAAAGGGTTTTCATCAGATGTTGTCCTGGTCCATGTCTCTGCACTATACATGAGGACCTGGATGATGAGAGTTCTGTAGAGTGTCATTTAGTTGCTCGGGAGAGGACTTAACTACTCAATTGCCTTTTAAGTCCAAAAAAGCAGCGATTGGCAAGGGTGATTATTCGTTTGATTTCAGCGCTGATGTTGTTGTCTGAGTTGATAGCGGATCCCCGGTAGACAAAGTCCTTAACTACCTCGAAGTTAAATCTGTCTATGTTGACGTTTGCTCCAAGACGTCGATGTTGGTTGTCCTTTCTTATTGACAGCATTAACTTAGTCTTGCCCTCGTTAACCGCTAGATCCATCTTTCAGGCCTCCGTCTCAAGACTCACAAACGCTGCACTGACATCACGCTTTGTTCTTCCAATTATATCAATGTCGTCTACGTATCCTGGTAGCTGGACGGACTTTTGAAATATTGTGCCTCTGGTGTTCACATTGGAGCTTTACACAATCTTTTCAAGAATGATGTTGAAGAAATCGCATGACAACGCAACGCCTTGTCTAAAACCTTTTTTGACATCAAATGCGTCCATTAGGCTTTTTCCGACCATGATGGATCAGCGTGAGTTTTCCATTGTCATCTTACACAGACGGACGAGTTTCTCTGGGATGCCAAAACTGGACATAGCTCTATATAATTTGTCTCTATAGACGCTGTCATACGAGGCCTTGAAATCGATGAATAGGTGGTAGGTTGAAGTTCCTGGGTCTTCTCAAAGATCTGCCGTAGGATGAATATTTGATCGATGGTGGACTTTCCGGGTCTGAAGCCACACTGATAAGGAGCTATGAAGTTGTTGACGAAGGGCTTCAGACGTTCACACAACACGGCAGACAAGATCTAATAGGCTATGTTAAGGAGACTTATAGCTCTGTAGTTGGTACAGTTCAGGGGTTCTCCTTTTTTGAGGATCGGGCATACGATGCTGAGGTTCCATTCATCGGGCACGCTTTCCTCCGACCAAATTTTACAGATAAGCTGGTGCATGCTCCTAACCAAATCATCTCCATCTGCTTTGTGCAGTTCGGTGGGTAGCCCGTCTGCTCCACCGGCTTTGTTTGACTTTAGTTTAGATACCGCTATTTTCACTTCATCAATGTCGGGTGGGTAGAATTATTGGCCTTCTGCACCCAAATTTAATGGTGCTGTATTGCTGACGGAGTTTTGGTCGTCATCGCCATTATACAGGTTGGAAAAGTGGTCTTTCCATATCCTCAGCTCTGACTGCGGTTCTACTACGATGTTCCCTTGATGGTCTCTACAGGCTTCAGTTCGGAGTGTATATAAGCCCTGGAGGTTTGTTTCACATTTTTATCGAACAGTCGAACCTCGTTCTTGTTGTGACATACCTCTATTTCGTCGATCGCGCGCTTTTCATGCTCCCTTTTTTTCTTTCTGAGAAGTTTATGCTCCTCTCTCCTTTTTTGCTCGTAGAACTCACGAGCTGCTCGTGTCCTTCTTTGCAGCGCCGCTTTGCGCCGGCATTCATCGTCAAACCAGGGGTTTCGTTGTGGTGTCCGTGTAAACCCTAGCACTTCAGAGGCGGCATCTCTGATGGCTGCTTGGCAGTGTTGCCACTGGTTGTCTCTGGACTTCTGAGGAGATTTTCGGAGACACGATCGGAAAGGGATCTAGCAATCTCTTGCGACTGTAGCCGTTTGACGTCGAATTTCTTCCTAACATTTTCGCGTGTTGGCCTTGATCAGGATATCAGCATTAGTAGGTACCTTGGCTACAACAAGGTAGTGGTCCGAGTCGAAGCGAAGTCTATTAGTCTAAATCCGTATTCGGAGGTGGTGTCGTGTAGGCTATGCGTCTTCACCAAAGATTTCTTCTCTACCCAACTTAGCATTAAAATCTCCAAGGACGATTTTAATGTCATAGCTCATAGGTCTTGTCGAGGAGCTCGTAGAACCTGTCTTTGGTGTCTTCATCCTTTTCCACAGTGGGGGCGTGAGCGCAGATGAGGCTGATGTTGGTGAATTTAGCCGTGATACGGACTGTTGCGATGCGCTCAATCACTGAGTTGAAACTCAAGACTTTCCTCCTGAGTCGAGTCCTAACTACAAATCCACATCCAAATAGACGCTGATTTTGTTCCCGGTAGCAGTCGCCGTAATAAATATCGCAGTTGTTCATTTTACGCAGGCCCGGACCATCCCATCGCAGTTATATCTGTTTCATAGCAGTTAAGGGCTTCCTCTTGTTGTTCGGCTACACGTGGTCTGTTGAGGGACCTAAAATTCCGAGTGCAAAACCGAAATTCGTTGTCCTTAAATTAATTGCGTGGGTCGTCATCATTAATTCCGTCCGTATCCGAGGCTTGTTGGTGTTTCGGAACTATAGTTTCTTTATGCGGCCGGGCAGTCAACCCAACGCACGACCCACAACCTAGAGGGCCAGGTCTTTAGTTTAACTCTAAGACGAAGAGCCGGCCAAACCGCTCCTTATAGACTTGGGCTGCGAATCTGTCATTGTAGCCCTATAAGGTGTTCAATGAGTAGTTCATCGTGACTGGAACTGTAGACGCCACCGTTGGTTCCATCTTGGGAGTTCTTCCGCTGTCACCTGTCTCTCTCTCTCTCTCGCTCTCTCTCTCTCTCTCTCTCTCTCTTTGTTGCCATTAACAACTTCCCACTAGGATTTGAACCCAAAAAGTAGTATAATGTTTGAGCATCCTACGAAAGGATTGCAGTATACGGCGGGTCCATTTATGTAAGCAAATAATGGAAATCATTATATCCTAGTTGTCATTGATTGCTTCAGCAAGTGGCCAGAAGCATACGCCATTCCAATAGAACTGTATTCCGACCAGGGAAGGACGGGAACATATTCCAGGAATTTTTTGTGCTTTTTCACATCAAGAAGACAAGAACAACACATCTCCACCCACAATCTGAAGGTATGGTCGAACGATTCAACCGAACTCTGAAGGAACATCTCTGCAAAGTTGTGGACAACAACCAGCGAAATTGGGATCGGCATATTCCTCTGTTTTTGAAGGCGTCTCGAATTGCAACCCACAGCTCAACTGGCCATACACCGTCTGAGATTTTGATGTGAAAGAACATCAGACTGTCGAGCGAATAAAAATTTGGGTGTCCAACATCGGAGCCGCAAGCCGAGGATGACTACAAGGATGAACTCAAAGAACGACTCCTTCAGATCAACGACAAAACCAGGTTGAAAATAAAGATGTTCAGTGACCGAATTAAGACACGCTACGATATATGAGCGACAAAAACAGAGTTCCAAGCAGGAGATTGAGTGTGGCTTTACAATCCCCATCGACGAAAAGGGTTGTCACCGGGACTGGAAAGGCCCATTACAAAATCAACGATTTCGTGTACCGGATGCAAAAGGGAATCAGAAGAAAACCTAAAGTCGTACATCTGTATCTATGCATAAAAAAAGATACTGTGTTTGGAAAGTAAAATTTGAAAGTGTTGAATAAATAAGTTTGTGTGTGATTTAATTAAGTAAATTAATGTTTTATTTACACGGGTGAATAAGGTTAAATCGTCGGACCGAGCCTAATATAACAATAGCACTGATGACTCCCATGATGGTCTCTACAGGCTTTAGTTCGCGGTGTAAAACCTCTTGTAAGACTTTCGAAACTCGTTCCTCCCTCTATTTTTTTTTTCTGATAAATTTGTGCTCTTCTCTCTTTTTCTGCTCGTGAGCGAATTGAGCCTTTCTTTGCAGCACCGCTTTATATGCCTCTTTTTAAGCTGCATGAGCTCGCCCATCCATCATTTTTAGAAGAAAACTTGCTTAGTGCTTGTATAAAGGGTTCCTTATCTGCTCCTTTCCATCCATCAACAACCTCCCATAAGTTTTGAGACTCATTCCACAGTTTAGATACTACACACCATATGACAGGTCATTAAGTTAAGATTGCTAGACTTCCTCCTGTACAGAAGACTGTTCCCTATTAGCAGTCGTGTTTTTTTTTTCACTACTCAGTAGCCAGCACAGCACATCTAAAATTCCCTTGGCAAACAACAACAATTTGGATTGCAGTCGATAAAATGGCCAGTAAAAAAGTGACAGTTGAGCCAACGATAGAACTTTCAATTATTGAAAGGAAGATAGCGCTCTTGGCGTTACCCTCAAGTCCATTTTGCGACGATTAATGCAACAATTGCCACACAAATTGAATTTGACAGATGAAGTGAGTTGGAGCGTTTTATTCGCACTTGGTTACTATGTACTGGCTACTGAGTAGTGAAAAAAAACACGACTAGCGTTTTTATTTAAGTAACTTCCACCTGACCATTTATGAACTTTTATGACATATCTTGTACTGAACATATAAATAGAGAAGTCTACTTTACTTTAAGGGAACCTGAATTTGAAGTCGCCAATGGTCTCAATGGTTAGATTTTGACTAGTAAAGCACAATTTCTAGGAAAATAATATTTCTATTTTTATTTTATTAAACAAAATCGAACTTTTTGCTAAGAATTTACGATTAAATGTAATTTTTAGTACTGGCAGACTGCGTATATTTATGGGATTTTTTCGGGCGGGAATGTTCCTAAATATTTCCTTTTGAGGACATTTTGAGTTTAGAAAATATACCCAGTCGTTGTCGAGTCGCTTGGCGCGAGCGGGTAGCCAGAGTCGTGCATTTCACATCGAGGGTTAAAACTCCTTGAGCGGCGAAGCCGCCGCATATACGCGCTGTTTGCTAGCGTAGCCAGGGTTGTGCACTACACATCGAGGGTTAAAACCCCTTGAGCGGCGAAGCCACCGCATATACCCGCTGTTTGCTAGCATAGCCAGAGTCGTGCACTACAAATCGAGGGTTAAAACCCCTTGAGTGGCGAAGCCGCCGCATGTACTCGCTGTTTGCTACAAAAAGCTGTTTTCACAATGAAAACATAACCACATTCGTCTTAAAATTCATTTTCTTTTTGATAAAATCATGATTTTAAAACATCGCTCCCAATTTTAACGATCATTCAAAATTCTTAAATCAGGTAACAAATTTCCCACTCTGCCAATACTACAATTCTTCGACCTGAAGTTGTTCCCTTGCAATTTGACAGATAGAAAACAAAATATCGACTTGGTAAGAAATTTTTATTCCATTTTCCGTAAATTTATAAATTTTTGAATTCATTTTTACGGGGTTTTCAGACATGACCAACATTGAAGCTGTTCTATAGGAATCTGTTCCTCCACTTTCTAAAAATTTTTGAAAACATAAACTCATTGTTCCCGTCTTGTAAATGCGCCCGATCCCTGAACACTATTTCTATTTTGGCTGTTTATAACAAAAAAAATTGTATTTTCGACAAATGATTATTTTACACAAAGTGTTTTCGTTCTGGTTGATGCAACAACGCAAATTTTAAAATATTTAACGACATTGTGAATACCCCACATTTAAAATGGTTAGTAGAACATACTATGGTTTTTATTCTAACTAATATTTTTATCTTTGTAATGTTTAAACGCCTACGAAAAGTAACTGTTTTCGGGTCTATAAAATTTAAATTTTGAATTTCCGGTGTAAACGGACCAGTTTTGAACTGTATCCTATTCACGATCCTTTTCTTGCAAGCATTCCAGCTCCACAACTTTACTAAAATACAAATTCAATACCCACACCGAAAATTCACCACTCTACATTTCAAGTATATCCCTAGATGTCGCCCAAATAGGTTGAAAGAAGTCTTCAAATTTATTATCAAAAAAAGTCGCATTAGTGATTAGTGTGAAAGAGATGCAACTAAAACCCATACATTTTTGTCCACTGTGAATTATCCCAATTAATAGCGTTGCCTTTATTCATCCATTGTTAAACAATCAACTTCGGGTGTCGGCTGTCACAAAATCGTATCAAATTTCACCTCAAGAACTAAATTAAAATTAACAAAAAAACATTTCAAAACATTCTTCAGTAATTTCGTGTGTTTTTTTAAATAAAATTCAAATGACATTTAAGTGAGTTTCATGATGAAATTGTCCAATAAAAAAACTGGTGTGTTTTGTTTGATGCATTTTTATTTTCACGATGCATTTTGAAAGAAAAAAAAATTATACAAATACCTTATCCAATTGTCTCTTTCTAAATTGAGCTAGGTTGAACTTTTCTTTCATGCGTGTTTTGTTTTTGTTTTTGACACATAAATTTTATACAGAATTGGGAGTTTATCGGTTGCTTCATTTTCTCTCTCATTCTTTGAATTCAGTCGTGAGAAAATCAGATCGAGACAAGTTAAGTGCGGGTTTTCGTGTCTTCGACGTCGTGTGGGTGAAATAAAGAAAAAAAAAAATTAAATGAATTAATCGCTTTGTGTAGTGTAAATTAAATTAAAATTATTAGAAAAGTTATCGCTGTAATTAATTTTGTGAAAGAATTATAATCGAAAATACAAACGTTTTCAATTGAAATCCTTGAGTTTAAGTTGCCTATCCTTTTTTCCGTCTATAGAAGGGATTTTTTTTCTGTTCCTTGTGAAAGAAGGAGTGCAAACAGGATGGCGAACATGTTTTCCGTGTGCTCGAATGAGATATAAGGTCTTCCTCATCGTGTTGTCGTCGTCGTTTGGAAAAGGGGTTAGACAGCCCTCCTCCTCCTTGTCGTTTTCGTATTCCAAATAAAAAAAGTTGCTTGTGTGAAGATTGTGAATATTTTTTCTCGTTGTTTTTTTTTTGTTTTTTGTTAAATATTTGATATTTCGTTTGATTCGTCCTCAAAACCGAATGCTGAATTACAATTTTCAAGGATTATCCATTCCAATTTGAGAGAAGGTTGCATTTAGTCGTCGACAAAGGATACAACCATACAAAAAAACCATCAGTTCCCGGAATTTTAATCGACCGGTGAGTAATGTCTAAAGCCAAAAAATCAATAAAAGAAAATGTTATTTTGTTCTTTCAATCCCAGTCCTATGAAAAACATCCAAGTTGTAGAGACGAATGCATTCGGAATTCAGTGATCTGGAAACCAATTCTTTCGTCTACTCTCTTTAGCCTGAGATAGTGTTCCCAAGCCATACTCATTCCCGGTGAATACAGAAATTGTCCCAAAATGAAATTAATGATAGTCTGCAAAAGTTATTACTTTGAACGGAGGAAGGAGCAGGGTTGATTTGAAAAAAACGTGTACATCTCCTAAAGAGAAGGTGATGTTGACTTTTTCCCGTTTCCCGTTTTGTGGGAAAAACAATAGACCAAAAAAAGGAACAGACGACGAAGTATCTGTCACTGTCTCGTTTGTTAGTGCATGGGATAGACTTAACTTTGCATAGAAAATCGCAGACGCCTTGTCTGGAGTTCTGGGTTGAACTGGGAAGCAATGACGATGATGATGATTACGACGATGGCTGGGGGTGAATCGACGATGACTTTATGAGTGCACAAGCACATGGGGTTAGTGTTGTTGTTTGTCTGCTGTATGATTTGTCATTAAAGTCAGAAAAGAGCATCAACATCGGAATCGGCACTGAAATCCGCAAGCACACAAGAATGGTTTTACGAGCTCTCAGTCAGTCAGTAGTCAGCGAATGAACGACGACGCTATGTTATGTCGAAGTCAACCGCCAAGCATCTGCCAAATGATGGCGTTGGCAACATAATCGCAACGGAAATGCACTTTAAATGGAACTTGGAATTCTGTCTCTTGCACTTGCTTCAACTTTTTTTATTTTTCAATTTTTTGTTTTTTTTTTTTTTGTAACAAAACAAAACAAAAAATAGATATTTTTTCGTGCCTGTCTGCACTGCTGTTGTGAAATGTGAATGCGTCGCTGTCGGTTGAAGCGAATGACAAAACAGTCGGTTGTGGTCTTCTCTCTGGCCTGATTTGGTTTTGGTAGCGTCCCGAATAACGAGAGCGATAAATCTCGTTTTGTTCACGATTCAGAATAGACGGCTGACAGACAGAAATTGGAAAAAGCGAGTGATTCAATTAGGAAATAATCGATAAGTTCGGTTTAATTTGTTGTTTTTGAGCTCGTAGATATCGGTTTGCAGGTTTTGCAAGCGTTTGGTTTGTTTATTTATTCATACCCGTAATTGGAAGGCACTAGGCAGAGAGGAGGAAGTAGAAGTTGATGAGTTCCTAACTAACTAATAGCAAATAGAACCTAGACTAGTTTGACTGTTTGTTGACTGATTTGAATGTGTTCCAATTAGATTATTGAACGATGTGTATTCGATGGATGCGGATGATTACGATATTGATTGAAGGACGTAAGGATATTATTGATTCGGAGTTTATAATTTTTAATTGTCATCTCAACAGCTCACATGCAAATATTGATTTGATTTGGGGCTTGACTCTATTGTGTATGCCGGGATAGAGCTGATCTGTAATATGCCGAATGCACCAGCTCATCGTCAAATTATGTTCGAAAAGAAGCATGAAGGCATGTGTTCCCGTTCCTGTTATTGTACCTATTTTCCCAACGTCTGACGCCGTTTATCAGCAGCTTGCATCGGTCAGGCATTTGATTGCTGCCGCGCTGTCTCCTACCATGAAGTATACCACAAAGGACTTTCCAGGCCGGTTCCTCTTCGTCTTTGTCCAGAACAAGCTAGTTGTTCAGAACACCGGAGTCTACCAAGCTGAATTATTCTTATTATCATCAAGTCTGCTTCCCGGTAGATTTGATAAGGCTCGTTATCTCGTCTCTGTTAATCGTCCTTCCTCACAAACGGGGCCAACTAATCTTCGTAAGAATCTCTCTCGAACAAGGTTAAGAATTTAGAGTGCCTTTGGCTATGCATCCAACTCTCGAATCCGTAAGTGAGTAATGGTAAGGTAATATTTTTGGATTAAAAGAGATTTGAAAGGTTGAAGTAGGCTCTGTTGGTTTGGATTTGGAGTAGCCGCCTGGGTATTTCTTCTTCCATATTTTTATCAGCTGCTACCATTGACCCAGGTAAGGATTGCATCACTTCGAATCTGTACTCATCCACCTGTAATAAAGAGATGTTAATAGACGGTTTTTCGATAATTGGTCCAGCGCTCTTAAACATTATAAACTATTCATTAACGACTGGTAAATTTCCAAGTACATGGAAAACGTCGGTTATTTCGCCAGTTCAGAAAATACAGAACTCGATTAAGTGTGAGCATTTTCGTCCAGTTAACATGCTACCGTTGTACGAAAAAATTCTTGAAAAGGTTGTGCAAATTCAGTTTGAACAATACAAAATAACGATATACTGTTAGAAGAGCAATCCGGTTTTAGAAGAAAACATTCATGTGAAGCGGCATCAAACAACATTATCACACACTGGAAAGAACAAATTCATTTGAAGAAAAAAATCGCAGCGGTATTTATTGACCTAAGAAGAGCATTTGAAACTTTAGATAGAGTTATATTATTAAAAAAATTGTATGGTTATGGTGTAAGAGGTACTGAGTTCAATTGGTTTAAGACATATCTTATTGGAAGAGAACAAATTGTAAAAGTAAATGGTATTCATTCTAACTCAATAAACTCAGACTTAGGAGTGCCGCAAGGCTCAATTCTGGGAACACTATTGTTTATTCTTTATATAAATGACATAAAAAATGTTTTAAGATATTGTAAATTGAAAATGTTTGCAGATGATGGTCTTTTTTATATAGAAGATAACAAATACAATGGCTGTGTCAGAAAACTAATGTCAGATATAAAAAGTTTAAAAAATTACTTAAACATGAATAAGCTAAAACTAAACACAGAAAAAACTAAAATAATGCTATTACCTGAGAACAAAAATATTGCAAAAATTGATGAATTTGAATGTGTTCAAGAAACTAAATATTTAGGTGTTATTGTAGATAGTAACTTAAACTTTAAGAAACATTTTGAAATGGTTACAAAAAAAATTGCTAAGAAAATAGGTTTTTTTCGCAGAATTAGACATAAAATTAGTATGGATATGGCAATTAAGGTATACAACTCTATTATACAACCTCATTTTGAATATTGTCCGACAATATTACTGTTGGGAACGAATATGATGATAAAAAGGTTACAATCATTACAAAATAAAGGAATGAGATCAATATTATATTGCAGTAGATACACATCAAAAATACATATGCTAAATGCTTTAAAATGGCTGTCAGTTAACCAAAGAATAATTTTTAATGTACTTACATTTATTTTTAAAATTAAAAACAATTTGTTACCAAATTACTTGAAAAGAAGACTTGTTACAAGAAATGAAAGACATAGATATAATTTAAGAAATAACAACGATTTTCATTTGCAATTGTTCAGAAATAATAAAACACAAAATATGTTTTTTTATAAAGGCCTACAAATCTATAACAATCTTCCTAATAGTACAAAAAATGAGACTAGTTTAAGAAACTTCAAAAACTCTATTGTACATTTTGTAAAACCAAACTATTAATGTAAACAAATGTATTTTCGCTTTCAATGGCAAATTATTGCTAAATAAAATTTTCAAATCAAAATCAAAAAATCACCTTAATAGTTCTTGAACTATTGGCAACGTTTTCAACAGACGGGGCCACCATGAACTTAGTTTATCCTCATTTATCTGCAGGATATACAGCCTTAGGTTTCTTCCAAAATGTCAATGTTGTCTGCGTATACTGATAATCGAGTGAACGATAGTCCCCCTGTGTTGGTTCAGTTGGGTCCAACAAGAAATTTGCCAAAAAATCAAAGAAATAAAATCGTCTCAACACCTTGGATGTATTTCAATGCGTTTTCAACAATAGTTTTTTTCCTTTTTTGTTGGCTTATTTATATTTTCTTAATAATTTAATTAACTTATAAAATGGGCGGCCTTCCTTCACGAGTCAGTTCTTATGTCCAAAAGAACGCTCTGGAATTTATCATACACAAAATGGCCTCGATTTCAGGAAGCAAGCAGATACCAAACCGACGTGAAGACAATGGCGTTTCGAGGAAGTAGCTACCTCTATTGAGTAATAGTGGCAGTAACAACATCGTTGCCAACACCCTGATAGATGTTCCAGAGTCACGGATTTCTTTCTCAAGAGCCAGGTTGAAGAAGGGACAGGCCAGTATATCCCCTTGTCGGAGTCCACTGAAAATGTTGACGGGTTTCCGCGAATGGATCTTGTAGCATAAAGGAGAATTTCTTATGGGTTCTACTCAACAGTAATATACCCAATAATTGCTTCACTCTCTGACATGTCTTTTCTTGTGTATGGGATATATAATGCCTTTTCGACAGTCTTCCGCCATTTTTCCTCCCATAAAAATAAATAAAAGTTTGTTCGAAAAATCGGTGTTTATTGTAAACATTCAACTAATATTATGACACTTTAGATGACGGTTAAGTTTGACACGTATCAAACGCCAGGGCTACCATAAGCAGGGTTGCAAAAAGCTCACATTTCAGCTCAGCTCACAGCTCAGCTCAAATTTGAGCTAGCTGAAATTTTGAGCTAGCTCACTTTTGAGCTAGGTACAATAGCACCAGTGAAAGTGAGCTGAGCTGAAAGTGAGCTGAGCTGAGCTAAAAGTGAGCTGAAGTGAGCTGATGCTGAGCTGTAAGTGAGCTGAGCTAGCTGAAAGTGAGCTGAGCTGATGGTTGAGCTGAGCTGTTGGTGAGCTGAGCTGTTGGGTGAGCTGAGCTGCCGGTGAGCTGAGCTGTGATGGGTGGGCGGTTGCATTGGTTTGATTTTGTAAAATATAATGAAATATATAGTTATTTGAACTTTTGTAAAACACCATAGCCTTAGATGTTTGGTTCTATGTAATTATTGGGTCAGTTAGGGTTGGAATATTAACAAAATATAATGCATCTTACATGATGTAAACCAAATCATAGCTGTGACGGTTACATCTATGATTTTGTTTGATGTATCGGAGTTTGATATTGATTTGTTACTGGGGACATAACAATGAGGAAGATATGCAAAGTACAGGCTAGTGTTTTGTGCATTTATGCAATGGATTAAAAATGTAAGTTTTGTTGAAAGGGTGTTAAATTATTATGCTTGTTTATTATTGTAATTAACCGGCATTTATTTTCAATGGATAGTTTTTTTATTTTCTTAACTGAGGAAAAAAATTATTTCGTGTGTGGATATTTTGAAGATAATTTTTTTATTAGGGGTTGAAAATTTGGCAAAATGTTTATGACGCGTTTGCTTCATGAACTTGTTTTTATCACAGGTCAATGAGGAAGATTGCATTTTTTTTTACTTTATTGCTGTCACGCGTTTATTTTTGAATGTGTGCTGTGGTTTCTCAATCAGGTAGTTTTTTTATAACAAAATATATATTTGGTTTGGTACTGTTTTGTAGATTACGTTTTATTAGGGGTTGAAATCTTATTTTAGTTTTATCATAAGCAAATAGAATAGATACAAAGGAATTGACGGAAAAGCCATTGGTGGAAGCACCTCTAAGTTGTTATTGTTGTTCAAATACATCAAATAGATTTTATAGTTTCTGAAAACATGTAGTTTTTTAGTGTGTGGTGGAGTATCTATGGGAAAACTGAAAAGCATTTGCAAGCTACCTTATTTCGGTACAAAGGAATTATAAAAAAAGATAAACATTTTTCTTAACAATGACAATGAGTCCACTCTTAGTGCCTTTAATACCACCCTAACTGACCCAATAATTACATAGAACCAAACATCTAAGGCTATGGTGTTTTACAAAAGTTCAAATAACTATATATTTCATTATATTTTACAAAATCAAACCAATGCAACCTCCCACCCATCACAGCTCAGCTCACCGGCAGCTCAGCTCACCCAACAGCTCAGCTCACCAACAGCTCAGCTAAACCATCAGCTCAGCTCACTTTCAGCTCAGCTCACTTTCAGCTCAGCTCACTTTCAGCTCAGCTCACTTTCAGCTCAGCTCACTTACAGCTCACTTTTAGCTAAGCTCACTTTCAGCTCACTTTTAGCTCAGCTCAGCTCACTTTCAGCTCACTTTTAGCTCAGCTCAGCTCACTTTCAGCTCACTTTTAGCTCAGCTCAGCTCACTTTCAGCTCACTTTCAGCTCAGCTCACTTTCAGCTCAGCTCAAGTGAGCTGAGCTATTGCAACCAGCTCAAATGTGAGCTAGCTCAAAATTTCAGCTGAGCTGTGAGCTGAGCTAAGCTCACTTTTGAGCTGTTAAGCAACCTTGACCATAAGCATCCTTTTTTTTTGTCCTCGCACCTATGATGTTGCTCGGATTCAATATCAAAAAGCGGTTTCGATGATTTATTCTTAAACCAAGGGGAAGTAACCGTTATTAACCTTCAAAATCTCTACTTATAAATGTCAATTTTATATCGCATTCCTAAAAAGTTTTGATTTAAACCAAAAGCCAATGACAAAAAAAACAAAAAAAACGGCTGACTGACTTGAAACTCTAGAAAACAAATTTAAATTGTGTGTGCGAACTAAGTTCTACCAACTTTTTTAATTCCATTTGACTTAACTTTGGTGTAGGTATCTTCCTACAAACAGTATAAATTATATTGCAAAGAAATCTTACCTAAAGTCATGTTTCTACAAATCAGAAAAACACAAGAAAACGATTCCTCTTAAACTACAGATACATACTCGTAATAAGGGCTAGGTGCAATATCATGTTCAACACTATTTTCTTTCAGCCAGTACCACACCCCAGCCCCAGTCCTTGTTGGCATTAAAAAGCAAAACCAGTGCTCCGATCGACAGGAAGGTAAAAATAGAACCCTTACAAGAGTTCTTCATTTTTACACTCCCCCACACCAAAGAAGACGGCACCAAGAGAACCCCCCCAACGACGACGACAGCATATAGATTTCATTTCAGCTTAAGTGAAACGTGACATTTTGCCTAAAATTCACATTTTCATTTTATTGCTAATGTTGAAAAAAAAAAATTGATAAAAAAAATAAAACTTAAGAGTCCCACTAAAGAGACCATTTACAGTAGAAAAATTATTTGCACATAAAACTGAGGCGTGTACCTAGTTTGTGGAGTTCCACAACGATGATGGTTTTAAGTACCTAGCAGAACAATTCTTCTGTAAGTAGGATATTTTGGTTTGCTTTAGCTCCTGTCGTCACCGTCGCGTCGTCGCTCGGTGGAGCGATAAAAAAAAAGAAGCAAATTGGAAACTGCTCTCTTTTGTGTTTGGAAATCGGGTAAGATTCCTATAAAAGGCTATTGACCGAGGTTAAGTGAAACTTGGGTATCCTTGTGAATAACTTTTTTTTCTTCTTTTCTGAACAAATAATACTAATAATTGGAGCACAATAGCATAAAGTATGATTTCCGTTAATGGGAACGAAGATAGCCACATTAGCACAAAGAAGGCTAGACAAAAAATATGTTGTGGTTATTTCACACATTTTCTAGTTTCGCAAATCCGATTAAGTGCCGGGAAAGCCGAAAAAAGAGAAAGCCAGGCAAGTAGAGAGACAGTCATTGGTTTTAAGGGTTTGAGCACACTCACAATCGAGCGTTGATAATTGGATAAGGTTTGTGTCCATATCAAAGGCGAAAGTCATAACAGATTATTACAACATTTATTTTTTAGTGAGTGGGCGTGGTTGGAAATTTGCAAGTTTTATTAAGGTTCATGAGCATGACAGTAGGTCCATTCCTTTACGTTTTCAAGTACCTTCAAGCTGTCGAAAGTTACTAAAAACTGCATAATCCTGTTCCCTAACTTAAAAATTTCGTTAAAAAAGAGAGACGATGAGAGAATAAAACATTTCCCCTCAAATGAGATAGTTACTTAAATCTGCGCAAGTAATTTCTTCGGGCACTTTTTACCAGCTAAAATTTAGATGTCAAAAATAGCTGTCGTCAGCTTTTTGAATTTAATTTAAAATCATCAAATCAAATTGGAAAATTGAAATTGGGAAAAGCGTTTTCTTATGGTTAGTAAGAAATTATTTTGAAGAAGAAGAAGGAAAAACTCACAAAAGACACCACACACAGGTTATGCGAGCTCCTCGTCAAGACCTAGGAGCAATGCCCTAGCTTTGTGGAATAATAGGATACCACCTCCGATAACGGATATCCACAAGAGGTCATGAAAATCTCCTGATCGATTAATCGTCACCCAGATTGATCACATTGCGATCGGCGCACGACACTTCTCTAGTACGCAAGATGTCCGCACTTTCCGAGGTGCCAACATCTATTTGGACTGGACCACTACCTTATTGTAGCCTCGTACCTTGGCTACAAGGCCAACGCGTGAAAATGCTATGAGAAAATTCGCCATCAAACGGCTATAATCGCAAGTGATTGCTAGATCCTTTTCCGATCATGTCTCCGAAAACCACCTCAGAAGTCCTTTGCTACCCAACAGTGCTGGTAGCATATCTTGGAGAAGGCCAAGGAACTTCAATCGATAATGGTAGGTATCGCTTTCAAGGCCGCGAATGACAGCATCTGTGCAGACCAATTATATAGATCAATATCTTGTTTTGGCATCCCAGAATAACTCGTCCGTCTGTGTAAGATGACAATGGAAAACTCACGCTATTCCATCATGGTCGGATAAAACCTAACGGACGCATTTGATGTCAAAAAGGTTTTAGACAAGGTGATGCGCTCTCATGCGATTTCTTCAACATCATTCTTGAAAAGATTAAGCAAAACTCCAACGTCAACACCAGAGACACAATCTTTCAAAAGTCGGTCCAGTCGGTCTAGGATATGCAGACGATATTGACATAAATGGAGAAACACAGCGTGTATGGGTGAAGCGTTTGTGAGTCTTGAGACGGAGGCCTGAGAGATGGATCTAGCGGTTAACGAGGGCAGGATAAGGTTAATACTGTCAACAAGAAAGGACAACCAACATTCACGTCGCGACGTCTTGGAGCTAACGTCAACATAGATAAATTTTACTTCGAGGTAGTTAAGGACTTCGTCTACCTAGGATCCGCTATTAACTCAGACAACAACACCAGCGCTGAAATCAAACGAAGAATCATTCTTGCCAATCACTGCTCCCTCGGACTTAGAAAGCAATTGGGTTGTAAAGTCCTCTCCCGAGCAGCTAAAGTGACGCTCTATAAAACCCTTATCATCCCGGCCCTAATGTATAGTGCCCATGACAACATCCGATGAAAACACTTTGGGCTGCTTTAAGAGAAAAAAATGAGTGAATGTTGGTCCTGTTTGCATAAATAGAGACTGGAGACGAAGATTCTATCAAGGCTTGTACGAGCTGTTCAGCGACACTGACCTAGCTAGAAAAGATAAGGTCCAATAATTTAGGTGGTTTGGTAGAGCGAATGGAAAATATAGCTCCGCCTAGTAGTCTTCGAATCCAACCCGGAAGGACGCCGCAGAAGAAGAGGACTGCGACTCAGGTGGAGCCCACAGGTGGAACATACTTAAATAGAGTGGCGCGACAGCTCTTGAAGAGCCAAGGCCTAAGTGGCTTACTCTCATCAACAATTCTCTGGGTGCGTGTGAAGAATTGAGGGGACCTACAATTTTACGCCGATTCCGAACGGCCAAGCTGAGAAGCACTTTTTCATGACAGATGATACTCTTGGAAATTTTGTCAATTCTTCGCAAGAGGCAGTGTCCGTGAAAGATGAATAAAAACTTTGGGCCCCAGTAGGATTCGAACCCACGACGTTCTGCTTAGCAGCCAACGCACCTAACCACTAAGCTACGGACACGGTGGAACATACTTGGCGTGCAAAATTTTGAGACAGCTAGCTGGGAACCGAGCATGCTAAAGACACTTGTTGGCTGAGTATTACACATTCTTACATATTACATAAGAAACGCATGCTGCGAAAACTCCCCAGGGGGATATTTAAATGATATCGTTGTGTGTGTTTTATTCAGCTTTTCTTTCGAAACCGAAAAATGAATTACCCTTTATGATCGTCAAGCTGTCAAAAGAGAAAATTCGAACAAGTGCGAAGGAGAATTTTTATATATTTTTACTGTCTCATGATAGTACTAACTAAGTACTTAGACATTGAACTTTACTCATGTGGAAGAGGTAATAGATTGGACACACATTTCGAAAACGTCAAGACCGCCTTACATGTAACGAAGGATCTCAATGAAATCGGTTCATACAAAAAAATATTTAGAGATGATAAACGCTAACTACTCCTGACGTAGCCTACGACAATATAGCCATAGCCAGGTATGAACTAAAGAAGCGCCCGAGAGAATTCGACATGATTATGTATACTGAACATGAGCATTGTCTAAAGATCTGTATTGGTCTCTTACAATTGGAAATTGTCGCTTTTCTACAGCAAGTATACTTATACACGACTGCTCTTTGTCGCTAAGTTTCATTTAAATAGGAGAGCCAAGGCTTAAGTCGCTTATGGCTGAACTACATCGAAACACAATACACAAAATATAAAAAGTACAAAAAAGTGAGTGTATTCGTTTTGAGCATTTTATTTTTGCACAGTGAAAGCTCGGTCATGGTCAAGCTTTTGTTCACGCTCAGTTTAAAAAAAAAAAATGAGAGGGAGATATTCAGATATGCATTTGTAGAAGCAGTACAGCACATAATTTCCACTGTTTTGTACTTTGTTTGGCACTTTGTGTTCCGATGAAGTTCAGCCTTTACACTTATCATTATCAACACTTCTTTGGAGTGTCATTCAATTCATTGTCTTTTCTAAACGGCTAAGTTTATGCTGAGAATTCATCCGCCACACATGTAAAATTGCCTCGATGGTACGATTATGAATATGATGATCGTGCAATCGCAATGCAAATGACACTCAATTTGACATGTTGCTTAAACAGGATTGCCACTATCAGTTGTCAAAGTTCGAAACGCAGATAAGAAAAAGAAGGAGGAGATCGGAAGATTATAGTGTTTTAATCTGATTCTGCTCTTTTGCTTTATTTTATTTTCGTTCGTTATTGACGAACGATAAAAATGTATTTGTGAAAACAAGCATACATTCTCACAATACGTTAATTTGAGCTTGTAGACAAAAATTCCTGTGAAAAGATATTCAAAACCTTTTTCGGTCTTAGCTATGACATTTATATTAATAATCCTTAACCAATCTCATGTAATGTCCGTAGCTTAGTGGTTAGGTGTGTTGGCTACTAAGCAGAATCGAATCCTAATCGCGCCCACAGTTTTTATTTCATCTTTCACGGGCACTGCCTCTTGCGAAGAACTGACAAAACTTCCAAGAGTATCATCTATCATGAAAAAGTGCTTCTCTACTTTGCCGTTCGGAATCGCCGTTAAATTGTAGGTCCCCTCAATTCTTCACATGCACCTAGAGAATTGTTGATGAGAGTAAGCCACTTAGGCCTTGGCCCTTCAAGAGCTGTCGCGCCACTCTATTATTATTATTATTAACCACTCTCATATCAAATTGTTCACACAAATATGACCAGGTTTTTTAGCATTCGCATGATTTGTTGCCTTGAAATGAACTTTTTTGACAAATTTTGCTTTCAATCTGCTTACACTCCCTTTTTGTTTGTTAATAGAAGCAAGTTGTATTGATTTCATGCTTTAATGGTTTTCGTTTTTGTCCCAATTTAAAAATAACATCGTATTAATCTTCAAATCAAAAATAAGGCAAGAGAAGAGTAGGTATCCCACACTAATTAAAACATTTCAAATGAATCCGAGATAAGTACTTAACTCAATATTCTTTCATCTCCTTATATGCGTTGATATCAACACATTTATAACAAAATGCACATTCACAATCCATTTTCAAAAGGCTCTTAAGAGGATTTCAAATGAATTTAGTGTGAATAAAGAACTAAACTCGCAGCATTCGAGGAAGCAAGACCTCTTTTTTTTTTTGTGACAATTTAAAGCCAAACACCAACTTGCAGCAACAAGCAAAGGGGGTTCGTATTAAGAGAACGTTGTTAGTCAGCCAGTTCCACACATATATCTTCAATTTTGTGTTAATGGAACTTTTTGTTGGGTTTAAGAAGTTCTTAATTGGTTTGGAGAAAAAGTGCTGGAATAGGAAATTAGTTTAACGAAAATTATATATCAAAGGTTTTCCTTTTTTTCGATAGTCAGATGGTCTTAAAACGAAAACAAATGGCATTTAGGCTGTTGGCAAGAAAGTGATTTGGGACTCGCTATTGGAAGGAAAAGACCTTTTCTAGAATCGAAGTTTTGGATAAAATTTAAAAGTGTTTTGAAGTGACATACACACGTGAGCATTGCGAGACTTTAAGGTTAAATATGGGACAATAGAACTAAAATTAAACCCAGAAACCTGTGTCAAATCGCATGATTGGTGGCCAATTGACGTCGCCGTGGCCAAAATGTGAAATTACTCAACCAGAAAACTTACCACATATCGTCCAAGTCATCGGTTATCATTCGACCATATCGCTCCGAATTGGCTGTTACCGTCCGCCCATTGGCATACGGAATACGGACAACTTTCGACCATAGAGCACAGCAAACAGTCACTTTTTCTGGATGCAATGGCACCTGTTCGATCACTTGTGGGTTTTCTGAGCCCCAAATACGGCAATTTTGTTTATTCACATACCGACCGAGTAAAAAATGGGGACGAAAAATTGGTGTTTATTGTCTGTTGTTCCAACACCCAAAAAGCGTATTTAACCCATTGTTAACCCATAAATAGCAAGCATTCAACTGTTACGAAACTTTTTTTTAAAGTTGCACCCACTCAAGAGATTTTTTATACCCTTATTATGCCAAAGACACAGTGAGTGCATTAGGAAGACCGGAAGGGTTTGGTGTCGGTGTACATTGGTCTTGAATTCTTAAACAGTGTAATGACTGGGAAAGACAGAGTGTAGAAAAGTGTTCCACATTCGCGTAGTACGGCTAAAACATGATTCTCTATACTTGAGAGTACGCCCGAAATTGGGCTCGAGGATAAGCTGATAGGCATTTCTAGAAGCAAGATTTGATAAGCAACTGGCTATTTCTCTAGAGCACTTACCTACCTAGAATAAACTATAGAACAGAGAGAGACATGAAACGTTACTACGCACGGTGTTTCAACGAATAGAATGACGCAGTGATGTCTCTATCACCTATCTGTCTATCATTCGTATTGCTATATTTTAAATACCATCCAAGAGGATTTAGGATGCAGCTGGAGCACCAGTCCAGAGATGAGAGTTGTACTCAAGCTTTGGATGAATATAGGTCTTGTAGACAGTAGGCAAATCAGAAGGGGAAAAGAATTTCTTGCACCGTTTTAAGAAACCCAAACATCTTGTGGCATTTTTGGCAACATCGTTTAATGTGCTCGTTCCACAAGATGTGGTCAGTGATGCACATACCGAGAATATCGAGACGTTCGGTCTCATTGATGCAAGTGCCACTCATGACAGGGTATACCTATCTCGCTTCAACGATACAAGACAGCATTGAGTTTTTGACGCACTAAATTCCACGCTGTTTTAAATTCCCCATTGTACAGCACTGTTTAAGTCAGAGTGCTTATCATATTTTGCAGTTGCAGTACCACATCCGAAGAGGAGGGACGTGAGTTTGGAAACGAATAAGAAAAGCTAAGGGTACTATCGTGAAGGAAGCAATTTATTGGATTAGAGTTGTAGACAAAAGATCATTTATATGAATTAGAAAGAGGTTCGGAAATAACACGGAGCCCTCGGACACACCAGCATTTATTTTGGGAGTAAGAAAGAACTTTCTAGTCCAACGAAGTGTGGATTCGTCGATATTTCTTGCGCTTATCAGCGTTTCCATGACCTTAGAAAAAAGGGACGTAAATACGATCGGACGATAATTCGAGGAAGAAGAAGATTCGCCTTTTTTAGAAATTGGCTTGGTTTCCAAGTGTTCGGAACGAGTCCAAAAGAATACGATAAGATGGAAAATTATGAAAAAGCATACGCAAGGCATTTGCCAGCGTGGAAGAACACCTTTTCAGAATATTAGCGGGGATACTATCCAAACCAGTGGATTTGTGTATGTTTTGATCTTTTAGGACTCTCGCCACAGCACGAGTGCGGAAGATTTGTCCCATGGAATCATTGACGTGCTCAAAAACTGGAGGTGTCATGACAATGTCTGGCAGCGACGAGTTGGAAGCAAATTGCCTAGCAAAAGGTTAGTTTCCCGAGAGGGCTGATAACGAGCGTAGGGACCTAGTAATCAGGAAATGGAAGCAGGTGCATAGTTACAATTTAAGAAAAATTTATAAATTTTTAACTCCCAATCTCAATTATGTAATGTGTTAATAATTTTAAAACAAAAGAACTATTAAAAAACAAAAACATAAACACACAATTTTCATTCAAATGCATTAAGCAACTTCTGTTTGTCAACGCACATAAAATGTTCCTTTTAATAGTGAAGAGATGCGAGACATCATTTTTTTTTTAATTACTTTAACTACAAACGAAATAGTTTTCTCGCCCAGCGAGTCGCGAGCCCCTTTACATGACACCCATTCCCATTCAAACACGAAACAATTGTCTGAAGGCTCCCTCTTGTACAGTGTTTCGGTTGCTTTTACTTCCTTTCCTCATGTTTTGAGTTGTACTTGCTTTTTGATGGTCCTTCTCTCCTGTTTTTTTTTTTCTTGTCTTCCCTTTTTTTCGGATGAGAAAAAAACTACAAGTTTTTTTAAATGTACATAAAATGTAGCCAAAGCCACAAAAGTGTACCATATACATGAATATCTGGCTGGATTACAATGAGAAAGTTTTCTTATTCTGGATGTTTTTGTTTTGTCGTAATTGCGGTATTGAAGAGTGGCACAGGGTGTTAAGGCACTGACACTCTATGAATAATAAGCGCGGTAGTGTGATGTATCTTCTTTGCTCTTGCACCCACTTGTTAAAGATGAAAACGTGAAGATTTGTTTTCCTTGCGTCTTGGTTTTGTTATTTGCGTAAGAGTGAAAACATTAAAACCTCATATTTCCATTGCTAGCCATTAAAACTAAAGAAATACAACAAAAGCATTAACATTTTTACTTTCTTCTTCTGTTTTTTTTTTTTTTCGTATAATTGTTTTTAAGGCGTCTCCACTAATATGAATAAAAATGTAAATTTTTGTTGATGGCTCCATGATGATGATGGAAAATTATGGTTAATAAAAATGCAACTTTAAGTTTCTGCTTGTTTTATTATTGTCATAATTACATTTTCTTTTCATTTAAGTTTTCTGCAATGAAGTGAGTTATATAAAAATTGAAAATTAACGAGTAGTGAAAGATGGTAATTCTTTTGTTGTTTTGATTTAAAGGCGTTGCTCGATAACCACCTTTGCAAATTATGTTGCGTTACTTTTTTCCAGTGAAGTGAGTCAACTCAAGTATCAAATGACTTACTTACTTAGTTACATTCCATTTCAATGCGCACACGGGGCCAAAGATGACCCGAAGAACTTTCCTCTCGAAACAGCCTAAGTCACTTTCATCCGATTTTGTCAGGGTCCGTGCTTCCGCACCATACAGCAAGACTGGGATGATGAGTGTGTTTAAAAGTTTAACCTTAGTTGCTCGAGAGAGGGCTTTTCCACTCAATTGCTTTCTTAGCCCAAAGAAACAGCGATTAGCAAGAGTTATTCTACATTTGTCATCAGTGTATCCGTCCGTTTCCGAGGCCTGTTGTTGCTTCGCAACTAAGATTTTTTCTACGTAGGCGGGAAGTCACCCCGACGCACAACCCCCAACCTGGAGTACCAGGCACTTGATGTGACTCCAAGTGCAAGAGCCGGGAAAACGGCTCCTTTTACGGCCTGGGCTTCAATTAAGTCGAAGTAGCCCGTACAGGTGTTCACCAAGTAGTTCGGCCTAACTGGAACTGGAGACGCCACCTTTGATTCCAAAGAAGAAATTCATTCGCTGCCGTCCCTCGGGGGAAGTGCCTTGATGGGAACACTCCTTCGTTGTGGGGTAATTGGTAGTAACAGCCTACTCCGCTTCGACCTGTCGACCATGGGAGGCCCTTCTGCGAAATCAAGTTTCGCGATCGCATAGCTCTAAGCTTCATAGTAGTAGTTACCGTAAGCCGCTCCGCCACGTCAAGGCGATGTGAGGTGAGATCTCGATTGGAATCTCGCTCAACAAGGCGATAAAATGAAATAATCTACCCAAAGTCCATCTGCCATCAGTAACTATATGCAAATGCCAATAATACCTATAAGACTTTAATCTCGAACGAGGCTAAAAGTTATTATAAATGCTTTTGACTTAACATCAAGGTCCTAGATCGGTAAATGAGTACTGGAGAGACTATTCGATACAACAGAATTTGCGTGGTATTGTTTAATGTTTGGAATTCAACACGCTTGATACATAAACGGCATATCGTCACGAAATAGATACTTCCCCAATTAGATGTTTGGAATCGGCATAAAATTGTATTTCCTTCAATTCTACACACGCGGGCCCCTTAAGTTGGCGCTAGAGTCCCGATAGGTCAAGTGCCTCATCCAACAAGCGGCTCCAACCAGTTCGGTTTCTAGCTACCTGTCTTCTGTTTCGCACTCAAAGTTGGTTGAGGGCATTAACCACCTGTTTGCTTTGTTCTTCTGCGCAGTCCTTCTGGGCTGATGCAAAGACTATATCTTCTTCGCTCTACATGACCCATGCATCTAAGTCTTTAGACCTTAATTTTTCTAGCTACGTCTTTGTCGCTCTAAAGCCCGTACAGTTTTTGATTACATGAGTGTTGGACGGTAAGTAGAAAAGAGGGGAAACGATACTGGGAACTTTCGAATGAAAAATTCTACGACCGATTATTGGTCCCGTATGCGACAATGAGAAATGGAGATGATAACCGCGATTTGTTCACGCTGTACTTAAGAAAGTTAAAAAAAGACGACTGCATTCGTTCGGCGACGAAAGAACTCCAGACTAGAAAATATTTTCTCTTGGCAACCCTCAAGTGCGAGACGACCGGAAAGACCGAACCTCCGGTGTAAACGCCAAAGTGCTGGGATTTGACGACTGAACTGCACTGGGACGTCCCGATAAAAACTGCTGTGTCTCAGGCTGAGATCCTATATAAATTGGGAGCCGGCTTAAGAAGTAAGTACATATTGGAACTTTGTTCGTCGGTCTTCTTAATGTTATTGTTCTTGAGAAACTTTATAAAAGAATCACAAGAGCACTATGAATCGGTTCTTGGGAAGTTGAAATGCAGTTATCAGGCTATGCAGAAGCTGTCAGATGTCCGGCTTTTACCGCAGATAAGCACGTACCGAAGCTATTGAAGACAATAAAGGATCCGCAGGTGCCAATTATGAAAATACATCTTCAAAATCATAATCTATCGGACAGTACCTACATATATTAGAAATAAGCTACCAAAAATATTAACTCATGACACACGAGTATCGTACGCAGGCTGTAGTAAAACTGCTTTAAGTACAAAAGTTTACTTGTAAAGTTTTCCGAAGGGAGTAAGTGTGAACTGTGTGAATACAAAACCCATTTCAACGTGTAATCTTTTTTTAAATACAACATTTTAAAAATATAACTACTCTCACCTAAACCTTGGTCTAAGCTTCTTGAATATTTACCTTGAAAACAACTCAAATCCTCAAATGCCTTTATTCTCTCAAATCGAAAGAAAAATATTGAATGAAAATAAAAGTTTCCCATTGCCATGCAGAACTGTGCATAGTCCCTCCTAAATGTAAGCATAAATCACTTAGCTCATACTTGACATAATTTTTTTTTACTTTCGAAACAAGAGGGCTAATACAAAAGTCAGCAATTTTAAACTTCAACAAAAACACTAACTTATTTCTCTTATTTCTTTTTTAAGTGTGCTCAAAAAATGACCTCCTTGGCATTGTTCCCATGAGCGAGTTCGGAGAAAAAAATCCCACTAATTAATTAATAAATTCATGTGTTTGCTTTATTTTTTTTTAATTTTCCTCACGCCTTGCATTTGAATATGAAAATCTACAGCAAGTTGAAACAATTTTCGATGTCATTCATTAAAAAAGTTTCACCGCATGTAGTTCAGCACGTGAAAGCATGCTAATTGCGCCCTCGGGCTACAGAGAAAAGTGAACTCAAATACCTCAGTAAAGAAGGTTCAATGTCGGTTTTTCCATTGTGTGCAATTGATTTTTCCATCTATTTATTTTGTGGTTTTCTATTAAGAAAAAAAGAAATGCCTTTCTGACGAGGCTAAGCGACGACGATGACAAGACCCGTTTGAGCTTTTAAAGAAAAATCAATTAGCAACGAGATGAATTATGTTGTCGAGTTTGTATATCAGCAACAGTACAATGCTACCGAGTTCTCTAGGCTCTGTCCTTCAACCGCAAGGCAATTCTTATCATAGTTTTCCCTCTGTGAAACAAACACAATTGTTAATGGACCGCTAGGTTGCATCAACTTGCTCTGCAAGAGAGAAATCACTTCGAAACTAAACAAATATTCAGCAGCACAAAAGCTTGCTTTTATTTGCTATGGGTTAGTATTACACAAAACAAATACATGCTCCTTAAGAGCAATGTACAAATCTAGTTAAGAAAGCGACAATGCCAATGACAGGAATTGTGGCTTTATCGCCACAATTCTCCGAACTCAAACTGACAACAAGCTGAAGACGAGGTGGATTGCATTCATATTGCTTGTATAGTAGTTGCATCGCACATGTTTACAATAATTTGCATACGAAATTTATTTGCGGGCAACAAGAGCAGAACTGGCACAATTCTGCACTCTGCTCGCAAGTTCATACATTTTATTATTATTATTGCGCACTTTCAAAGGAAAAAAAAAACTATAAGGGTCGTCGTTATAGTGTCATTACATTATAATAATAGAACAAGATTATTCTTTTAAAGTGCATCATGAATAATGTAAATTTATGCATACATGTGTGTGGTGTGGTTTCTGTTATATTCGTAGATGTAAATTTTTGGTGTTTAAACGAACAAGGGACACCGGACACGAACACGACATTGACCAATAGCAGCTGAAATAAAAAGAGTAACTTTAGTTTAGATAATATGAGTGGCGTGACAGTTGTTGGTTATGTGACGTTATTTTTGCATAATTTAAAACTTTTTTTGTTTAGAATAAAGAAGAATGGGGAAGAAAAACGATTTCATAAAGTGATCTGAATTGACATTTGCACTGTTTCAATGAAACATTGGTGACCTAGAATTTTTTCCTTCTGTGTTTTTCTATATGCAAATTGCTGTGTGAGCCTTGGACACAATTTGTTATGCGTTTGTATACATTTTTTTCCTTTTTTAAATTATGCAATTCCCCAAATATGTAACCGTTAACTAATTGATTGATTTTTGAATTTTAGACGATGACAAAAGTCTACACTGAAGTCAGTGTTATCTCTTTCAGATGTAACGGTCCTAAAATAGTTACCTATTTTTTCTATCTATCATTCGTTTTGTTAGAGGTTCTACTTTAGTTTTTCTTTTTTTTCTTTTCACTAAAACGTAAATAATCTCTCAATAAAACGTCGATTACTACTGAAAAATCGTACGTGTACGTAGACTTTTGTCAGAAGGTAAGTTTAACTTCACGAATATTCCATCAAAAATAAGAGATGTACGTATTCCCTGATAAGATTTAATACTATCCGAGGGCTTAATTACATTTAATTTAAAATCTTACCTAAATCACCTTCAAAAATTCACTTACGTCCAGCTTTTCTTACTTGGCGCCCGAGTTTCAACTGTATTTTACTAGCAGTACTGCACTGTACTTTTTCGATCCCTTCGCCATGATCCTCTCGCCACTCAGCAGACCTGCAATGGCTTGAATCACTCGTTTTCTTCCGATTAGGTCTGGCAAGTAAACAGCAATACTTCTGTGCCAAAGGATTGCTGACTACCGGATTACATAATTGAAGAGTTTTACTACCACCGATCGGTGAATCGAGGTAACCCCCAAGGTGGGTCCTTTCACCTCTTTTATGGAACATGGTAGTAAATGAGCTATTAACATGATTGGAAGCAGTTCATTTCAAGGTGGTTGCACCTAGGCCGATAATGTTACAGTATCGGTATCTAGGAAACACCCACAGAATTCCTGGAAAATATCTTAGGCTTATAAATTGGGCAAAGCACTGTGGCTTGGACGTCAATCTACATAGGACGGTACTAGTACTCCTCAAATTAGTCCACCCACGATTAAGGGAACACCCCTTTGTTTCTCCGACCAAGCCAAATATTTATATATATTGATGAAGAATATAGAAGGTTTCTTTACTTGCATAAAGGTAAAAGGTTTAAAATTGGATTGTTCCTTAAGAATCACCTACTGGCTATATACTTCGGAAATCCTTTCTATTACTTTACACAATTTCAAATCTATCCGAGATTGATTAAACTATTCCACTCCAAAAACGGTAACAATTTCCAGATTTGCATCTCTTCAAGATCGTTTTTGAAAGAAGTTATCTAGGAGATAACTCGGTACACTCAGTACGATCAACAAAAACATTATTATTATTATTATTATTATTATAACTTTATTAATCGGTAATAAATAACACAATTAATAATAAATGATTTACGGCACTGGCTACCAGGACCTTCTGCCGATACGAGTCAATTATTTATAATGGAAAAGGAAAAGTTGGGGTTAACTTAAATATAGTTATACTTAGTATAAGAATAAAAAGTTAGATTAGGTTTTCCAATTTAATTGAACAAATCAAGGAGTATATATTTAAAATGTTTTGTTCAGATGGAACAGTTAAAAGATCTTCCAGACTGCTTGCTAGATTTAATTTTTTTGATATTAGTTTTACATGCTGGCACTCGATGATGAGATGATTAATGGTGAGTGGGATGTTGTTGTTGCAGAGGTGGCAGAGCGGTTGCTGTTCTTTTGATAGGATGTGGTTGTGGGTGATGTTGGAGTGGCCTAGGCGAAGTCTTATATAGCATTTAAGGATTTTTGGGGATATATTTGTCGGGTACATAGCTTTTTTGGCGTGGGGGTTGATATTGGAGTAGTGGTGTACATATTCTCTCCAATTAATTTCCTTGAAGTTGCTGGATGTGTGCAAGAGGTGTTTTTTTGCGTCTTTCTTGTTGAATACTTGGAAATGCATAAGTGGTTCTTCAAGGGCCGCTTTTGCAGTCTTATCGGCTATCTCGTTTCCTGGTATTCCAGCATGACCTGGGATCCATATGATTTTAAGGTTTTTGTTTCCGATTATTTTATCTCTTAGGCGTTGAACTATTTCGGTTTTGTTGTTGAGATTTGTTAATGCTGTGATAGTTGACAGGCTATCGGAGAAGATTGCAGTTTTCCTGTTGTTAGTGGACATTGTGGCCTTGAGAATACCGAAAGCTTCAGCGGTAAAAATGGAGGTGGAGTCGACTAGTAGGCCTTTTGCTTTCACAAGTCCGATTTGGTCAACGACCGCAAATGAGATACCTTGATCGTTTTTTGATGCGTCTGTGTAAAGAAAGTCCCATTCTGTCATTTTGAGATTTGTAAAGATCTCAAAAAAGATTTTTCTGTACACCTCATTGCTTGTTGTTGCTTTTGGGAGTCTTTGAAGTTCAGTGTCTATGGAGTTTATGGGCAGTCTCCACGGTGGGAGAATTCCACACTTTATTGACTTCGTCTGGACTGGAACATTCCACTTTGTTGATAGATTTATGGCATTGAGTAGTGATGATGGATGGTTCTGGTGTTTGGATCTCCGCAAAATTTTTGTTGTGACAAGTTTAATAGGTGAGTTTGTACAGGAGTTAATTTTTAGTAGGATGGATGCTGTTTGGTATTCTATCCTTTCATATATTGATGGTAGTCCGGCGTCAGTTAAAATATTTTTGATTGGAGTTGTCCGGAAAGCTCTTTGGGCAGTTCTAACAGCGTTATGATATGATGGTGTTATTAATTCCAATGATGATTTTGAGCATTTACTGTAAATGGGAAGTCCATAGTCTATTTTAGCAAGCAGAACTGATTTTATGACATTAATGAGGGAGTTTAAATTGCAAAAACTATGTTTAGAAGCTAAATATTTCACCATGTTAACCCTGGTAGCGAGGCTTTTTTTAATGTACATACAATGAGACTTAAAATTAAATTTATTATCAAAGATAATTCCTAAAATTTTTAAGTTATTTACATTTGATATCAACGTGTCATTTAAATTGATTGCAATATTTTTTGGGCAGCTGGTTTTTTTACAAATGTGAAGTATTTTACATTTTTCTATAGATATTTTTGTACCTGAATATTTACCCCATTTTTCTATGTCGATAAGTATATTAGAAAAATCAGCTGCTACATCGTTTAAATTTTTACATTTAGATAAAATAATGAGATCATCCGCGTAAAGAGAATAGTTAATTTTATTGTATTTTGCAATTATATCGCTGATGTTGTTAAAAGCAATGGCAAATAGCACAACTGAAAGTGGAGATCCTTGGGGGATACCATTTTCAAGATTGTGAACCGCGGAGAAGTTGTTTTTTATTTTTATTCGAAATTTTCTATGCAGTAAAAATGCTTTTGTAAAAGCGAGTATTTTAGGACCAATTTTCCATTCAATCAGTTTGTCTAGAACAACGTGAATCCCAATACGATCGAACGCTTTTTCGAAATCAATAGAGAGGAGGGAAATATGGTTTTTTGACGATAGACCTGAAGCTATAAATTCATCAATGTATAATAATGAATCCATTGTACCTCTATCTTTTTTAAAGGCTGATTGGTTAATATCAAGTAGGTTGTTTCTTTCGAGAAACCATGATAGTCTACGGGCTATGATTTTTTCAATGACTTTGCTGATGCATGGAAGTAGCGATATTGGTCGATAACTAGATAGATTTGTGATTTCTTTGTTTGGTTTAAGTATAGGTACTATTGTTGCAATCTTCCATATTTGTGGTATGACACCTTGAGTAAGAATCCGGTTGTATAAATTGAGTATACGTTTTTTTAAGACTATGGGAGAATTTTTAATCATTGCGTATGATATTCGATCAGGTCCAGGTGTGTTACCTTTGCATGAGTTGACGCAGCTTTCGAATTCGATAAGATTGATTTGTTCTTCGATTGGCAATGTTGTTTCAGTGATAGAGTCTATTCGGATTCTTCGGTTTATTGTATTATATTTTTGATTGCAAAATTCAGGGTGAAAGTTTGAGTCATTAGAGGCATTTGACCATGCGTGGGCAAATCTGTTGGCAATATCTAAAGGAGATGTTAATATTTGATTGGATTGATCTTTTATGGCCTTAATTTCTGTTGGTTTGTAATTACCTGTGAGGGAGTTAATATCGGACCAAAGCTTTTTGGAAGGTGAGTTAGGGTTTATGTTGGAAGTGAATTTCACAAAACTGTTTCTTTTCGCCTCTTTAGCTGTTTTTTTGAATACAGAATTGGCCTTTTTATATGTTATTAGATTGGTCTTAGTTGGGTATTTTTTAAATGTTTTCCAGGCTGTTTGTTTGCTTTGGCGAAGATTGCCGAGCTCTTTGTTCCACCAGGGAACTATGTGTTTGTATGGTTTATTGATGGTTTGCGGAATAGAAAGGTTGGCTGCGTGGCGGATAGATTTTTGTATGAGAGCGGATTCTTTATTGATGTTAGGGGATATGTCCTTGTTTGACAGAAAGTCTATTACGTTGGTTTGAAATGATGGCCAATTAGCTTTGTCTAAAATAAATTTTTTTATTGGGTTTGCGTGAATTGTGTGATTATTAAATGTTATTTCGGTTATGGTTGGGAAATGATCGCTTCCATGAAGGTTTTTGAGGGCTGTCCATGTTGTAAATGGAATAAGGGAAGGTGAAGTAAAGGTAAGGTCTATATGGGTGAAACTGTTATGGGTGGAGAAGTGCGTTGGGGAACCATCGTTTAAGATAGTGAGGTTGGAATTGGTATAAAACTGTTCGACAATTTTTCCACGGTTATTCAGACTGGGAGAGCCCCAAATAGGATTCCAAGCATTGAAGTCGCCTGTCAATAATATGGATGTATCAAACATTTTAACGATGTCTTCCAAATCAGTAGCTGTAAAGGTAAGTTTAGGGTGAATATACAGGGAAACGACAGTTAATTTGAGATTAAGCTCAATTTCTACTGCTATTGCCGGGATATTTGATGGTATGTCTATGAATTTGTGTGGGATGGATTTGTGAACGAGGAGTCCAATTCCCTGTTTTGATGTGGTATATTGGTTGAATAGATGGGATGCGTATTGTTTTGGGGGATGGAAAATAAAATTGGTAGGGATGTGTGTTTCTTGTAGTGCGATGATGGAAGGTTTTAGATCATTAATTAAAATTTGAAATTCATGATGGTTATTAAAATAACCTTCAATGTTCCATTGAAGAACTTTTAAAATTTGTTGTTTTGTTCGGGGGTTATATGGGTATGGCTTTTGTGTGTTTCTGTGACTCTGCTGCCCGGATGCTGAATCATTCAAGCTCCCATGTGAGCTTGAGGGATTGAGCATTCGGGGAGCAGAGTCATTGCTTTTGGAATTAATATTTAAGTTATTGGTCATTATCAGTTTCCATGGGTTTTACATAGTAATTGTTTTCTCTGATAAGTTTTTTTGTAACACTAGATATTGGGGAGAGAGCTGGGTTTTTATTTGAAGCTGGAGGGGGGTGTTGGGATTTGTTTTCGGTTTTGCTTGCAGAGGTTGATTGGATTGTTGTTTGGGAAGTGGTAGTCGGATTTTGAGGGGAGTTTTGTTCTTGTGACAGTTTTTTATTTGTTATATGCTCGGTTGAGGATGAATTATTATTGGGGTTTGAGTTATTTGAAGGATTTCTTTCTGTTGATTTTTGGTTGGAGCGGTGTGGGATAGGGGGTTGATCGGATTTGGAAGATGAAGAGGAAGTTTGTTTTAGGGGGTTTGGAGGTTGGTTCGGTTCTTTGAGTTGAGTTTTGTTTTTCACAGTTTCTGCCATCGAGGGTTTAGCAGGAAGATTTTTCTTTGGAGCGGGTATTTGGTGCATTGTTGGGTTGTCTCGGTAGATTTGCCAAGCTTCGCGGATAGTACAACGGCGGTCAGATTTTATTTTGTTGATTGATTTGTGGCGAAGGAAGGTTGGGCAGCAAGGATCATAGGAGGTGTGGCTTTCTTCTTGGCAGTTGACGCAATATTTACGAGTACATGTGTCGTGTGGTGGAGGGTTGCAGCATTCCTTGCATACTTCCGCATTGGTGCAGCGATTCTTTGTGTGTCCCAGTTTTTGGCACATGATGCACCTCATAGGATTTGCAATATACTCATCTACTTTACAATTTAGCCATCCCAGCTTTATTTCATTCGGACGTCGTATAAGGTCGAAGGTAAGAATTGCGGCGCCTGTTGGAACTAATTCATTGTTGATTTTTTTAAACATTTTTTTGACTTGTGTAATTTTTTGATTTTTAAGTTCGCTTAGCAGTTCTTCCTCGGAGATATCTTTAATATGAAGGGAGTATATTCTTCCTTGAACTGAGTTGAGGTTATTATGAAGCGTGATTTTTACAGGAATAGAATCGATACGGTTTTGTTGTATGAATTTTTTTGCAGTTTGTACATTGGCTACTTTAACTAGAAGATCACCGGAGCGCATGGCTTTAACCTCTAAAATGTCTTTCGAAATAAATTCTAAACCGCGATTGATTTGGAAAAGGTTGTACGATGAGAGTGGGCGCAAATTTGCGTTTTCACAAGCTTTTTCTAGCCCTGAGATCACTATGTACCGAGGAACATTGTCATCATTCACAGAAAAAGATGGAAGAGGCGGGAAGGGTGGGTCAGTGGATTTACGTTTCATTTTGTTGGGCTGGTTTAAAGGAGTGTCAGGATCGAGTCCCTTAAACCAGTTCTTTTTGGGGGGATTGGTATCCCCCGGCATTTTGTTTTCTTTTTTATCGGAAAGTTATTATATTTTTATTTTATTTCACGAGATAGATAAAGAGAAAATAATGAATTTGCAAGCCACGTGGCAGAAAAAACTGTTTGACAGTTCGAGATAAGCTATACAGTTGAACTCTTCACACACGTCTATACTCGGCGTTTGCCAGATTGCAAC
>CAKKXW010000003.1:46623791-46657012 GCA_920937365.1 Sphaerophoria rueppellii | reverse complement strand
GTCACGTCTGTGTCTCTTGCACTTGCTTCAACTTTTTTTTGTCTTTCAATTTTTTTTTTTTTTTTTTTTTTGTAATAAAACAAAACAAAAAATTGATATTTGTTCGTGTCTGTCTGCACTGCTGTTGTGAAACGTGAATGCGTCGCTGTCGGTTGAAGCGAATGACAACATGCGGTTTGGTTTTGCTTGTGGTCTTCTCTCTGGCCTGATTTGGTTTTGGTAGCGTCCCGAATAACGAGAGCGATAAATCTCGTTTTGTTCACGATTCAGAATAGACGGCTGACAGACAGAAATTGGAAAAAGCGAGTGATTCAATTAGGAAATAATCGATAAGTTCGGGTTATTTTGTTGTTTTTGTGTTCGTAGATATCGGTTTGCAGGTTTTGCAAGCGTTTAGTTTGTTCATTTATTCATATCCATAATTGGTAGTCACTGGGCAGAGAGGAAGAAGTAGAAGTTGATAAGTGCCTAACTAACTATTAGCAAATAGAACCTAGACTAGTTTGACTCTTTGTTGACTGATTTGAATGTGTTCCAATTAGATTATTGAACGATGTGTACTCGATGGATGCGGATGATTACGATATTGATTCAATGATGTAAGGACATTATTGATTCGGAGTTTTCAATTTTTAAATGTCATCTCAACAGCTCACATGCAAATATTGATTTGATTTGGCGTTTGACTCCGGGATAGAGCTGGTCCGTGGTATGCCGCATGCACCAGCTCATCGTCAAGTTATGGTCGGAAAGAAGCGTGAACGCATGAATGGAAACTCAGCATTGTGTTCCCGTTCCTGTTACTGTAACTATTTTCCCAACGTCTGACGCCGTTTATCAACAGCTTTCATCGGTCAGGCATGTGATTGCTGGGATTGGTCTGCCGCGCTGTCTCCTACCATGAATTATACCACAAAGGACTTTCCAGGCCGGTTCCTTTTCGCTGATACAAGCTAGGTGTCCAGAACACCGGAGTCTACCAAGCTGAGTTATTCTTATTATCATCAAGTCCCGGTAGATTTGATATAGCTCGTGATATATCTCCAGAAATCGTCCTTCCTCACAAACGGGGCCAACTAATCTTCGTAAGAATTTTCTCTCGAACGCGGTTAAGAATTCAGAGTGCCTTTGGCTATGCATCCAACTCTCGGATCCGTAAGTGAGTAATGGTAAGGCTATCGTCTTATATAGCAGCAGTTTCGAAGCAATGGTAATATTTTTAGATTTAAAGAGATTTGAAAGATTGGAGTAGGCTATGTTGGTTTGGATTTGGAGTAGCCGCCCGGATATTTCTTCTTCCATATTTTTATCGGCTGCTACCACTGACCCAAGGTAAGGATTGCATCACTTCGAATCCGTGCCTCTTCACCTTAATAGTTGTTCTTGAACTATTGCCAACGTTTTCAGCAGACGGGGCCACCATGAACTTAGTTTTTTCCTCATTTATATGCAGGATTATAGGATTATTAGGTTTCTTCCAAAATGTCAATGTTGTCTGCGTATACTAATAATCGAGTGGACGATAGTCCCCCTGATAAATGTTCCTGAGTCACGGATTTCTTTCTGGAGCGCCAGGTTGAAGAGGAGACAGGTCAGTACATCCCCTTGTCGGAGTCCACTGAAAATGTTGACGAGTATCCGCGAATGGGGCTATCCGATCTTGTAGCATTAAGGAGAATATCTTATGGGTTCTACTCAACAATTTTATACCCAATAATTGCTTCACTCTCTGGCATGGCCTTTCTTGTGTATGGGATATATAATGCCTATTCCACAGTCTTCCGACATTTTTTCCTCCCACACGTGTACTATAATTTTATTTTCATGTAGTAGTGGCATACCAGCTCAGTTGGTATGCCACCAGCACGTGCGGCTTTGTTGTTCTCTAGCTGATTGATAGCTTTTTTGACTTCATCAAAGCTTGGTGGCTGTAGCATGATGTTTTTATCTTAAAATTGTAAAGCCGTCATTTCTTCGGTAAGCTGACCATTGAGCAATCCATTAAAGTGCACTTCCCATCTCTACAGAATGCTTTGGGATCGGTGATCAGATTTCTTTCTCCGTCCTTACAGAAGGCGCAGCGCTGTGTATACTGCGTCATCTTAGGGACGGATTGGTAGAACTTCCGCGCCTGGTGCAGAGCTCGCTCTATTTCTTTCAATTTCACAATATTTTTTTCCCAGGCTGCTCTCACTTGTCTGTGAAGCTTTTTTCTTCCTTTCTTGTCCTTTAATATTCCACTTTGACGGCCGTCGTTCTAAAAGATTGATACATTGTTCGGTATGCAGTGTTTTTACGTTCAGACGCTAGTTTGCATTCATCATCAAACCAGTTGCTCCGATCTCCGCGACTACTGCCTAAGATGAAGTTAGCAGAACTAACGACACTATTTTTGAGACTTGTCCATTTTTCTTCCACGCCCGGCACTCTTGAATCAAGACTTTCTCTTCCCTCTTTATCGAGCTCTTCGAGGGCGAGTCCAAACGCTGGTATTAAACATACTTATAAAATCATCAGGACAATCTTCCACCGTGTCCAATGTGATATTTGTATCCATAATTCACATGGGATGCTAGATGTAGTCCAATGAAACTCTCGAAACCCTTTTCAAGATCGACATTCGTCGGATATAATGGTATAATAATAAATGTTAAACTCAGAGCGGAAGCCTTAAGTGATTTTGATTTCTAGGACGCTTCGGAAACATTTTTGCTACTATTGTGGGTGTTACACCTTTTAAGCTTTTCATAATGTTTACTGGTTCTAAAATGTTTGTGAAGTCCTACCGAAAAAGCACAGCCTTATTGCATTTAAACATAACCTAGTTCGTTTAAGCTGCATCAATAAGTTTTGTGATACTAGGTCCGTTTCTTTACTTTTTCAAGTAAGTTCTAGTAAATTGTCAAATTTACAGGAGTGGGGATGAATTCTCTCACAGAAAGTCAAAGTTACGAAAAAGTAAAGGCACGCTTTTGCAGTAAGTTGTAGTAAAAACGCAAAACCCAAATAAGTTTGCATTCGTTGGAACGTATCGGTGAGCATTCATTGCTTAATGTACCTTGGGTGAGTTTTTCCATCTTCAAAATAATTTCTAACCAACCGTAAGAAAACGCTTTAACCAATTTCAATTTTCCAATTTGATTTTATGATTTGAAATTGAATTCAAAAAGCTGATGACAGCTGTTTTTGACAGCTAAATTTTCGCTGCTTAAAAGTGCCCAAGTGTAAAGGGGTCGACCACCCATAGAATCCGTCAGCGTCAATGCATACGCTGCTGCCAACGTATTTGCAGTATGAAACCGTCCCATAGAACACGTTGTAAACTTTGACAGTCTCATTTGTTTAGTGTAAAAATTATTCCCAAAACCGCAAATCTGAACAAATCAAAATATCAAAATCGTGTCAAAATTATTTTTTTGCACATAATTTTGATAACTCATTGCTTTTCCTTGTTGCTGTGAGAACACATTGAATTGACTGCTCGTCAAATTCAGTTGTCAACGGATCAACGGACGCAAAAAGTAGAAAGTTGAGCAACTTTATCCGTCGTATCCGTCGCATGCGTTGCTTATGGGACGAGTTTCATTAGAAAATGTATATTCTATTGTGCTGTCAGTTGAAATCGTCAACGCTGACGCACTGACGGATTCTATGGGTCGGCCCCAGCGTTAGAACCTTGCTCCCCGATCGGAGAAAATTTGCTCCACTTTTAGGGAAAAACAAAAATCTACTCCGACGCTCCGATTTTTCAAGATTTACTCCACTTTTTCCAAAAGAATTTAATTAAATAAAATTGTTGTCCCTGAACTAATCTTATTCAAATCAAGACGTTGTTTCCCTTTTCTTCAACATTGAAGAGGTTATACCGATGGGTTATGGGCAACCAACAACGTGAGATTCATGATGAAACTATTCAATTTAATGAAAAGAAAGCAAAATTAATTGTAAGTTGCACACCTTTCGACTATTTGGAATTGCAAAAACTCCAGCTATTTACGAGGGTTATAATAGCTTATTAACTTCATGGAACACAAAATGACAGATTGTAGGAAAGTTGGGGCAAGGTTTTTTGTCATGGAACACACAAACGGGTACTTTTTGGAACTTTTCTGTTCTTTTCTGTGCGAAACAGATTCATTAAACAGACCTATGGCGTTTTTAATTGGCAAAGGGGCAAAAGTGACAGTTCTGTTCCGATTCTGAAAAGAAGAGAATTCCCTTCTGATTTTAAAACCAGAATGCTTTTTTCCAGATTCCACTTCGAATTTATTTATTTAATAAGAAAAAAGCCTGAAGCTTGGGAAAAATTTCAAAAATACGACAGCAATGCGAACTGCGATGTGACCAAGGTCGTGACTCGTGAGTATTGTTCATCTCAGCAACTTGCATTTTACAAAAAGAAGGGAGTTGTAGACAGGAATACAGCTAAGTAAACATTTATTAAAGAAAGGTAAAGATTTTCTTCCTGTTACAAATCTACTCCGAAAATTTTGCATTTGCTCCACTTTTTTTTCAATTTCGCTCCGAAATTTAAAAACTGAGGTTCTAACCCTGGTCGGCCCCTTAACTCTCATTTGTCGTTTCTCTCTTTTACGAAATTTTTGTGTTAGGGAACAGGATTAACCAGTTTTTAGTAACTTTCGGGTTTCGGCAGCTTGAAGTTACTTGAAAAACTTACTTGAACCTTACAATAATTTACCGTTTTCCAACCACTCCCACTCACTAAAAAATGAATGTTAATAATCTCAATCTGTTATGACTTTCGCCTTTCATATGGACACAAACCTAATCCAATTATCAACGCTCAATTGTGAGTGTGCCCAAACCCTTAAAACCAATGACTGTCTCTCTACTTGCCTGGCTTTCTCTTTTTCTCGGCTTTCCCGGCACTTAATCGGATTTGCGAAACTAGAAAATGTGTGAAATAACCACAACATATTTTTTGTCTGACCTTCTTTGTGCTAACGTGGCTATCTTCTTTCCTATAAACAGAAATCATACATTATGCTATTGTGCTCCAATTATTATTATTATTTGTTCAAAAAAAAAAAAAAAGAAGAAAAAAAAATTATTCACAAGGATACCCAAGATTCACTTAACCTCGGTCAATAGCCTTTTACCAGATTTCCAAACACAAAAGAGAGCAGTTTCCAATTCGCTTCCTATCGCTCCACCGAGCGACGACGACGACAACAACGGTGACGGTAGGAGCTAAAGCAAATATCCTACTTACAGAAGAATTGTTCTGCTAGGTACTTAAAACCATCATCGTTGTGGAACTCCACAAACTTAATAGGTACATGCCTCAGTTTTATGTACAAATAATTTTTCTGCTGTAAATGGTCTCTTTAGTGGGACTCTTAAGTTTTATTTTTTTATCATTTTTTTTTTTTCAACATTAGCAATAAAATGAAAATGTGAATTTTAGGCAAAATGTCACGTTTCACTTAAGCTGCAATGAAATCTATATGCTGTCGTCGTCGTTGGGGGGTTCTCTTGGTGGCGTCTTCTTTGGTGTGGGGGAGTGTAAAAATGAAGAACTCTTGTAAGGGTTCTATTTTTACCTTCCTGTCGATCGGAGCACTGGTTCTGCTTTTTAATGCCAACAAGGACTGGGGCTGGGGTGTGGTACTGGCTGAAAGAAAAAAGTGTTGAACATGATATTGCACCTAGCCCTTATTACGAGTATGTATCTGTAGTTTAAGAGGAATCGTTTTCTTGTGTTTTTCTGATTTGTAGAAACATGACTTTGGGTAAGATTTCTTTGCAATATACTTTATACTGTAGGAAGATACCCTACATCCAAGTTAAGTCAAATGGAATTGAAAAATTTGGTAGAACTTAGTTCACACACACAATTTAAATATATCTTCTATTTCTTATTTGCTTTTGGATTAAATCAAAACTTTCTAGGAATGCGCTATAAAATTGACTTTTTTCAGTAGAGATTTTGAAGGTTAGGAACGGTTACTTCCCCTTGGTTTAAGAATAAATCATCGAAGGCTATGTGAAGCTGGCACCCGACTTTTGAAAAAAAAAATTCTTTCTTTATTTATTTTGATAGGTTAGGGTAGGTAGTTGATTGTAGTGAATTTAATTTTTTTTGTAGTTGTACAGAAAAAAATAAATTGACCGTCAAAAAAATGTCAGCCCCCCAAAATAAAATTTCCAACTTTTTTTGCTTGTTTCTCATAGATATACGTGTGTAACTAAATCTGCCTAAATTTGAAAATTTATCTGACCCTTAATTTTGAAATAAAATGTGTTTGATCAATGCTTTTTTCAAAATGTTTTGATTTTTTTTTTATAATCTGCACACACTCAAGGGGTTTTTGTAACCCTTATTATGCCATAGACACAGTGAGTGCATTCCTGGAAGCGCGGGTATTACGGTTGAATTGTTTAAGGGGTGGAATGCAACTGGCTATTTCTCTAGAGCACTTACCGTAGAAGTAACGATAAAACAGTGAGAGACACGAAACGTTACGACGGTGTTCCAATGAAGTGAATGAGTTAGCGATCTCTCTATCACCAATCATTCTTACAGCTCTTTTTTGTATTCCATCCAATAGGCTTAAGTAAGTAGCTGGAGCACCAGCCCAAAGATGGGAATTGTACTCAAGCTTTGGACGGATATAAGTCTTGTAGATAATACCCAGATCAGAAGGGGAGACAAATTTCTTGCACCGTCTTAAGAAACCCAAACATCTTGCGGCATTTTTGGCGACATCGCGTATGTGCTCGGACCACAGGAGGTGGTCAGTGATGTACATACCGAGAATCTCGAGATGTTCGGTCTCATTGATGCAAGTGCCACTCATGGATAGTGGCAAGGGGGGTATATCTCGCTTCAACGATACAAGACAGCATTGAGTTTTCGAAGCATTAAACTCTTCACGGTTTTTAAATCCCCATTGTACTGTTGCTGTTTAAGTCAGAGTTTAATGAGCTTATCATATTTTGCCGTTGCAGTTCCACATCCGAAGAGGAGGGATGTGAATCTGGAAACGAATATGAGAAGCTAAGGGTACTATCGTCAGCGAAACAATTTATTGGATTAGAAGTAACAGACAAGAGATCATTAATAAAAATGATAAATAGGGTCGGAGACATAACGGAGCCCTGGGGCACACCAGCATTTATATTGTGTGTTTCAGACTTGAATCCGTCCAATACAACTTGTATTGAACGGTTCGAAAGAAAGTTTCTAATCCAACGAAGAAGGGACTCATCGATACCGAATGCACGCATTTTCGATAAAAGAGCAAAATGCCAGACTTTATCAAATGCCTTTGAAATATCAAGTGCAACAATCTTACTTTCTCCAAAACGATGTAATGATTTGCTCCACTGTTCGATGTATAAACCATCAAATCACCAGTGGACCTGTTGCTGCGAAAGCCGTACTGCCGGTCATTTAGAAGCTTTCGGTCTTCGAGATATTTCATGAGCTGATAATTTATCAGTGTTTCCATGACCTTAGAAAGAAGGGACGTAAGTGCAATCGGACGATAATAATGCTGTTTTCCAACTGCTCGGAACGAGCCCAGAAGAATAGGATAGATGGGAAAGCTTACGCAACGGTTTTGCCAGCGTGGAAAAACACCTCTTCAGAACAATAGCGGGGATACCATCCGGACCAGCGGACTTATGTATGTTGAGATCCTTAAGGACTCTCACCACAGCACGAGTGCGGAAGAAGATTTGTCCCATGGAATCATTGACGCGCTCAAGAACAGGCGGAGTCATGACACTCCCTGGCAGGGAGGAGTTGGCGGCGAACTGCCTGACTGTATTGAGAACAAGTACGTGCCAAATAAATGAAGAGATTTAAAAAAAATAATTATCGCATCATAAGAAAAATTGCTTTTCAAAAATACAAATTTTATTCATAGTTTTTTAATTCTTTTTTGTTCAAAAAGTTAATTTTTTCTCCAATAGTTATACAGTTTAAATGTCGAATTTTATGCTCATTAAGAAATGTTAGCGAAAAATGTTTTTATTTTGATGGAATTCTCTTTGAAAAAGTACGATTTTTGGTCATTTTGGAGTTTTTGAGCCTTTACTACTGAGTAACAAAGTACTTAATTGAAATTGTGCTCCAATAGTTTTTTAGAAACAGTTTTTGCCTACACCTTAATCATTTCAATACGACATTTAATCGCTTCACAATACCATTTGAAAAAACGCAGTTTTGGTCCGGAACACTCTTAAACAAGATTGCCGCACTATCAGTATTGTCAAAGTTCGAAACGCAGATAAGAAGAAGAAGAAGGAGATCGGAAACTTATGGTGTTTTAAATTGGCAATCTGGAAGTTAAAATAAAAAGCATTCTGAATACGTTCAATTGGGAAAAAGTGACAGCTCTGATTCTGCTCTCTTGCTTAATTTTATTTTCGTTTGGTGGAGGTACCTACATGAATGAATGTGAGATACTGAATTAACGAACGATAAATATGTATTTGTGAAAAACAAGCATACATTCTCACCATTCGTTAATTTGAGCTTGTAGACAAAAAATTCCTGTGAAAAGATGTTCAAAACCTTTTTCGTTCTCAGCTATGAAGTTTATATTAATAATCCCTAACCACTCTCATATCAAATAGTTCACACAAATATGACGAGGTTATTTCGCATTCGCATGATCTGCTGCCTTGACATGAACTTTTTTGACAAATTTTGCTTTCAATCTGCTTAGACTCCTTTTTTGTTTGTTAATAGAAGCAAACTGTGTTAATTTCATGCTTAAATGGTTTTCGTTTTTGTCCCAATTTAAAAATAACATCGTATTAATCTTCAAATTAAATATAAGGCAAGAGAAGAGTAGGTATCCCACACTAATTAAAACATTTCAAATGGATCCGAGATAAGTACTTAACTCAATATTCTTTCATCTCCTTATATGCGTTGATATCAACGCATTTATAAAAAAATGCACATTCACACTCCATTTTCAAAAGGCTCTTAAGAGGATTTCAAATGAATTTTGTGTGAATAAAAAACTATACTCGCAGCATTCGAGGAAGCAAGACCTCTCTTTTTTGTGACAATTTAAAGCCAAACGCCATCTTGCAGCAACAAGCAAAGCGGGTTGGTATTAAGAGAACGTTGTTAGTCAGCCAGTGTCACACATATATCTTCAATTTGGTGTTAATGGAACTTTTTGTTGGGTTTAAGAAGTTCTTAATTGGTTTGGAGAAAAAGTGCTGGAATAGGAAATTAGTTTAACGAAAATGAAATTTCAAAGGTTTTCCTTTTTTTCGATAGTCAGATGGTCTTGAAACGAAAACAAATGGCATCGATTCTGTTGGTAAGAAAGTGATTTGGGACTTGTTATTGGAAGGAAAAGTCAAATCGCATGATCTTGGTGGCCTATTGACATCGCCAAAATGTGAAATTACTCAACCAGAAAATTTACCACATATTGTCCAAGTCATGATTCTCAATCGCTGTCAAAATACATAGGTTATCATTCGACCATATCGCCCCGAATTGACTGTAACCGTCCGCCCATTGGCATACCAATGGACACCTTTCGACCATAGAGCACACCAAACAGTCACTTTTTCTGGATGCAATGGCACCTGTTCGATCACTTGTGGGTTTTCTGAGCCCCAAATACGGCAATTTTGTTTGTTCACATACCGACCGAGTGAAAAATGGGGACGAAAAATTGTTGTTTATTGTCTGTTGTTCCAACACCCAAGAAGCGTATTTAACCCATTGTTAAGCAATCCATTATCATAAAAAGCAAGCATTCAACTGTTACGACACTGTTTTTAGAATTTGCACCCACTCAAGGGATTTTTTATACCCTTATTATGCCAGAGACACAGTGAGTGCATTAGGAAGACAGGAAAGGTTTGGAGGTGTCGGTGTACATTGGTCTTGAATTCTTAAACAGTGTAATGACTGGGAAAGACAGAGTGTAGAAAAGTGTTCCACATTCGCGTAGTACGGCTAAAAAATGATTTTCTATACTTGAGAGTATACCCGAAGTTGGGTTCGAGGATAAACTGATGGGCATTGCTAGAAGCTCGAGTTGATAGGCAACTGGCTATTTCTCCAGAGCACTTATCCAAAGAATAAACGATAGAACAGAGAGAGGCATGAAACGTTACGACGGTGATCTAACGAATGGAATGACGCAGTGATGTCTCTATCACCTATCTATCTATCATCCGTAGGGCTCTATTTTAAATACCATCCAAGAGGCTTAAGTGTGCAGCTGGAGCATCCAAGAGGCTTTAGTGTGCAGCTGGAGCATCCAAGGGGCTTAAGTGTGCAGCTGGAGTACCAGCCAGAGATGAGAGTTGTACTCAAGCTTTAGCCGAATACAGGTCTTATAGATAGTAAGCAAATCAGACGGGAAGAATAATTTCTTGCACCGTCTTAAGAAACCCAAATATCTTGTGGCATTTTTGGCGACATCGTATAATGTGGTCGTTTCACAAGAGGTGGTCAGTGATGCACATACCGAGAATATCGAGATGTTCGGTCTCATTGATGAAAATGCCACTCATGGACAGTGGCAAGGGGGGTATATCTCGCTTCAACGATACAAGACATTCCCCATTCCCAATTGTACAATGCTGTTTAAGTCAGAGTTTGCAGTACCACATCCGAAGAGGAGAGATGTGAGTCTGGAAACGAAAAAGAAAAGCTAAGGGTACTATCGTGAAGGAAACAATTTATTGGATAAGAGTTGCAGACAAAAGATCATTTATATGAATTAGAAAGAGGATCGGAGACAACACGGAGCTCTCGGGCACACCAGCATTTGTTTTGGGAGTTTCATACTTGACTCCGTCTTATACAACTTGTATTGAACGGGTCGAAAGAAATTTTCTAGTCCAACGAAGCAGGGATTCGTCGATACAGGTCATTAAGAAACTTTCGGTCTCCGAGATATTTATTGCGCTTATCAGCGTTTCCATGACCTTAGAGAAAAGGGACGTAAGTGCGATCGGACGATAATTCGAGGAAGAAGAAGATTCGCCTTTTTTGAAATTGGCTGGTTTCCAACTGTTCGGAACGATCCCAGAAGAATAGGATAGGATGGAAAAGGATGAAAAAGCTTACGCAAGGCATTTGCCAGCGTGGAAGAACTCCTCTTTAGAATAATAGCGGGGATATCATCCGAACCAGTAGATTTATGTAAGTTGAGATCTTGAGATCGCCACAGCACGAGTGCAGAAGATTTGTCCCATGGAATCATTGACGTGCTCAAGAACTGAAGGTATCATGCCAATCTCTGGCAGCGAAGAGTTGGAGGCGAATTGCCTAGCAAAAGGTTAGCTTATCCCGAGAGGGCTGACAACGAGCGTAGGAACCAAGGAATCAGATGACAATTAAGTTTGACATGTAGCACATGCCAGTGCTACCAACTTGAAACCACGAAATGAAAGACCCTTTACTCGGAAAGCACTGGCACTTGTTTTTTTAAATACCTTCACAAATTGAAGCAGGTGCATATTTATAATAAACTCCCAATCTCAATTATGTAAATGTAATGTGCTTATAACTTTAAAACAAAAGAACTATTAAAAAAAAAAAAAAACATGAACACACAATTTTCATTCAAATGCAGTAGGTAACTTCTGTCTGTCAACGCCCATAAAATGTTCCTTTTAATAGCGAAGAGGAGCGAGACATCATTTTTTTTTTAATTATTTTAATTACAAACGAAATAGTTTTCTCGCCCAGCGAGTCGCGAGCCCCTTTACATGACACCTATCCCCATTCAAATCCGAAACAATTGTCTAAAGGCTCCCTCTTGTACAATGTTTCGGTTGCTTTTACTTCCTTTCCTCATGTTTTGTGTTGTACTTGCTTTTTGATGGTCCTTCTCTCCTGTTTTTTTTCAGATGAAAAAAAAACTACAAGTTTTTTTAAATGTACATAAAATGTAGCCAGAGCCACAAAAGTGTACCATATACATGAATATCTGGCTGGATTACAATGAGAAAGTTTTCTTATTCTGGATGTTTTTGTTTTGTCATAATTGCGGTATTGTAGAGTGGCACAGGGTGTTAAGGCACTGACACTCTATGAATAATAAGCGTGGTAGTGTGATGTATCTTCTTTGCTCTTGCACCCACTTGTTAAAGATGAAGAAGTGAAGTTTTGTTTTCCTAGCGTCTTGGTTTTGTTATTTGCGTAAGAGTGAAAACATTAAAACCTCATATTTCCATTGCTAGCCATTAAAACTAAAGAAAAACAACAAAAGCATTAACATTTTTACTTTCTTCTTCAGTTTTTTTTTATAATTGTTTTTAAGGCGTCTCCACTATATGAATAAAAATGTAAATTTTTGTTGATGGCTCCATGATGATGATGGAAAATTATGGTTACTAAAAATGCAACTTTAATTTTCTGCTTGTTTTATTATTGTCATCATTATATTTTCTTTTCATTTAGGTTTTCTGCAATGAATGAGTTTATATAAAAATTAAAAATTAATGAGCAGTGAAAGATGGTCATTGTTTTGCTGTTTTGATTTAAAGGCGTTGTTCGATAACCACCTTTGCAAATTAAGTTGCGTAACTTTTTCCCAGTGAAGTGAGCCAGCTCAGGTATCAAATGACTTAACAGCTCAGTATGTTGTTGAGATGAGTAATGGGGTTAAAGTTTAACTCAGAGATGTGAGGTGAGATCTCGATTGGAATCTTGTTCAACAAGGCGATGAAATGAAATAACCTTCCCAAAGTCCATCTGCCATCAGTAAAATGTACATATGCAAATAATATTTTGGCGATAACAAGATCGGATATGCACATCTTCTCACACAGACGATCCCTTGTCTTTTACTTTAAAAATCACGGTTCACGAACGATGAGCGTCGATTTTATTTAAATGAGGTGAGAAAACAGTTTAACATTCTTTTATTCACAAATCAATACCATTTGTATCGCAAAGGATTTTCATGGCTGTCTCTTCTTCTCTTATAAGCGAGATTAACTTAATTTCTGCTTCCTAGTAGATTTAATGTAGGTCATGATTATTATCGTCTACGGAATTGTCCTTCTTCACGTTCCTAAGACTTTTATCTCAAACGTGGCTAAAAGTTAATGAGTACTGGAGATACCCTATTCTATACAATAGAATTCTCGTAGTTTTCGTTAAATTTTTGAATTTCAAGACGCTTAACACAACGACATCATCTGTCTGGAAATAGATGCCTCCTAAATTGGCTCTACTTTCCTTTACCGGATTCTGAGTTTGAAGATGAAAATGAAAAATAGGTTTAGAGCTCGGTTCCTAGCTACCTGTCTCCAGTTTCGCACTCAATGTTAGTTGAGGGCATTTGCTCTACTTTGCGTTGTTTTCTTCTGCGCAGTTCTTCAAAGACTAATTCTTCTTCGCTCTACATGACCCATGCATCTAAATCGGTAGACTTTAACTTTTCTAGCTACGTCTTTGTCGCCTTCGTCTCAATTCTCCATTTATGCTGATGGGACCAAACATCACATGTAGACAAGGAAATGTGCTGTAATGTGACTTCTTCAACATAGTCCTGGAGCAAATAGTGCGCAAGGCAGGTGTTAACACGGAAAACACTATCTTCAAAAAATCCACGCAGCTCCTAGGCCATGCGGACGACATAGACATCATCGGTCGATCCAAGAGAACTGTGCTTGAGGCCTTCACAGCGATTGAAGAACAGGCGAAACTCGTTGGTCTCGAAGTTAATGAGGAAAAAAAAATTACATGCTATCAACAAACAAAGCAACATCTGTCCACCGCCTAAGGCAAATCGTCACTGTTGGAAGCAGCAAATTCGAGGAAGTTAAGGAGATCACCAATCTTGGAACAAACATCAATCCCACAAACGACACTTTATTGGAGATCAAACAAAGAATTATCCTAGCGAACCGCTGTTGCTTCGGTTTGGTAAAACAACTGGGTTCAAAACTCCTCACTCGAAAGACAAAGTGTCTGCTATACAAGACTTTGATTTTACCAGTCCTTCTCTACGGCCCGGCGCCGAGTGTTGGGCGATAAGTAAAAAAGAGTGGAAATGCAGAAGCAGAAGATAACCGCGATTTCTACGCGCTGTACTAAATGTGAATGTAGTCCAGAAAGTCAAGAAAAGACGACTGCATTCGCTCGGCGACGAAAGCGCTCCAGACAAGAAAATCTTTTCTTCGCAGCCTCCAAGTTCGAGATGACCGGAAAGACCGGTCAAAAACCAAAGTGCTTGGATTTGACGACTGGACAATGCATGCGAGGTACCGTCCCCGATAAAAACTGGTGTGTCTCAGGCTGAGATCCTATATAGAATGGGAGCCGGCTTAAGAAGTAAGTACACATTGGAACTTTGCTCGTCGGTCTTCTTAATGTTATTGTTCTTGAGAAACTTTATAAAAAAAATCACAAGATTACTGTGAACCGGTTCTCTTTAAGTTGAAATGCAGTTATCAAGCTATGCAGAAAATGTCAGATGTAAGCATAAATCACTTTCGAAACAAGAGGGCTAATACAAAAGTCTGCAATTTTAAAATTCAACAAAAACATTAACTTTAAAAGGCACTTATACTTCTCTTATTTCTTCTTTTTGTGTGCTCAAAAAACGACCTCCTTGGCATTATTCCCATGAGCGAGTTCGGAGAAAAAAATCCCACTAATTAATTAATAAATTCATGTGTTTGCTTTATTTTTTTTTTTTTTTTTATTTTTCTTCACGCCTTGCATTTGAATGTGAAAATCTACACCAAGTTGAAACAAATTTCGATGTCATTCATTAAAAAAGTTTCACCGCATGTAGTTCAGCACGTGAAAGCATGCTAATTGCGCCCTCGGGCTACAGAGAAAAGTGAACTCAAATACCTCAGTAAAGAAGGTTCAATGTCGGTTTTTCCATTGTGTGCAATTGATTTTTCCTTCTATTTATTTTGTGGTTTTCTATTAAAAAAAAAAAGAAATGCCTTTCTGACGAGGCTAAGCGACGACGACGACAAGATCCGTTTGAGCTTTTAAAGAAAAATCAATTAGCAACGAAATGGATTATGTTGTCGAGTTTGTGTATCAGCAACAGTACAATGCTACCGAGTTCTCTAGGCTCTGTCCTTCACCCGCAAGGCAATTCTTATCATAGTTTTCCCTCTGTGAGACAAACAGAATTTTTAATGGACCGCTAGGTTGTATCAACTTGCTCTACAAGAAAGAAATCCCTTCGAAACTAAACAAATATACAGCTGAACAAATGCTTGCTTTTCTTTGCTATGGGTTAGTATTACACAAAACAAATACATGCTCCTTAAGAGCAATGCAAAAATCTAGTTAAGAAAGCGACAATGCCAATGACAAGAATTGTGGCTTTATCGCCACAATTCTCCGAACTCAAACTGACAACAAGCTGAAGACGAGGTGCATTGCATTCATGTTGCTTGTATAGTAGTTGCATCGCACATGTTTACAATAATTTGCATACGAAATTTATTTGCGGGCAACAAGAGCAAAACTGGCACAATTCTGCACTCTGCTCGCAAGTTCATACATTTTATTATTATTATTGCGCACTTTCAAAGGAAAAAAAAACTATAAGGGTCGTCGTTATAGTGTCATTATAATAATAGAACAAGATTATTCTTTTAAAGTGCATCATGAATAATGTAAATTTATGCATACATGTGTGTGGTGTGGTTTCTGATGTTATACTCGTAGATGTAAATTTTTGGTGTTTAAACGAACAAGGGACACCGGACACGAACACGACATTGACCAATAGCAGCTGAAATAAAACTTTAGTTTAGATAATATGAGTGGCTTGACAGTTGTAGGTTATGTGACGTTATTTTTGCATAATGTAAAATTTTATTTTTTTTTGTTAAGAATAAATAAGAATGGGGAAGAAAAACGATTTCATAAAGTGATCTGAATTGACATTTGCACTGTTTCAATGACACATTGGTGACCTAGAATTTTTTCCTTTTGTGTTTTTTTATATGCAAATTGCTATGTGAGCCTTGGACACAATTTGTTATGCGTTGTTTTTTTTTTTTTTTTAAATTATGCAATTCCCCAAATATGTAGCCGTTAACTTATTGATTGATTTTTGAATTTAAGACGATGACAAAAGTCTACACTGAAGTTAGTGTTATCTCTTTCAGATGTAACGGTTCTAAAATAGTTACCTATTTTTTCTATCTATCATTCGTTTTGTTAGAGGTTCTACTTTAGTTTTTCTTTTTTTTTCTTTTCACTAAAACTTAAATAAACTTACAATAAAACGTCGCTTACTACTGAAAAATCGTAAGTGTACGTAGACTTTTGTCAGAAGGTAATTTAACTTCACGAATATTCCATCAATACGTATTCCCTGATAAGATTTAATACTATCCGAAGGCTTAATTACATTTAATTTAAAATCTTACCTGAATCGCCTTCAAAAATTCACTTACGTCCAGCTTTTCTTACTTGGCGCCCGAGTTTCAACTGTATTTTACTAGCAGTACTGCACTGTACTTTTGCGATCCCTTCGCCATGATCCTGTCGCCACTTTCAGCAGACCTGCAATGGCTTGAATCACACGTTTTCTTCCGATTAGGTCTAACAAGTAAACAGCAATACTTCTGTGCCAAAGGATTGCTGATTACCGGATTACATAATTGAAGAGCTTTACTACCACCAGATCGGTGAATCGAGGTAACCCCCAAGGTGGGTCCTTTCACCTCTTTTATGGAACATGGTAGTAAATGAGCTATTAACATAATTAACAGTTGATTTCAAGGTGGTTGCACCAAGGCCGATAATGTTACAGTATCGGTATCTGGGAAACACCCACAGAATTCCTGCAAAAAATCTCAAACAGGCCTATAAATTGGGCAAAGCACTGTGGCTTGGACGTCAATCTACATAAGACGGTACTAGAACTCTTTACGAGAAGGTACAATACTCCTCAAATTAGTCCACCTACGATTAAAGGAACACCCCTTTGTTTCTCCGACCCAGCCAAATATTTATATATAACTGGAAGGCGAATATTGATGAAGATTGAAGAGTATAGAAGGCTACTTTACTTGCAAAAAGGTAATAGGTTTAAAATTGGAATTTTCCTTAAAAATAACCTACTGGCTATATACTTCGGAAATCACACCGATTAATAGATCAGTAACAACACTGATGGCCTTTCTATTATTTTACACAATTTCAGATCTATCCCAGATAGATCAGACTATTCCACTCCAAAGACGGTAACAATTTCCAGATTTGCATCCCTTCAAGATCGTTTTTGGAAGAAGTTATCTAGGAGATAACTCGATACACTCAGTACGATCAACAAAAACAAATAATACCTATAGATGGTCACCTGCCTAGTAACAAAACAAATTTGGTCAAGCGTAGACCTGAAACGGTGGAATTCTTGATTTCCCTCAGCAGAAAAAAACATAAGCTTCCCTATCAATCGGTGTCATAACAGGACACTGCCTTATAGAAAGACATGCCATAAGGCTGGGGATCTACTCAAATAACTTCCTGAACAACTACAATACGTTGCGTTAAAAAGTAGGCCATGCTCTCTCTCAGGCTTCAGACTATCTTTTTCATTTAAATCGATTCAGTTATTACGTTATATAGAGTAAAACATTTGCGTTACCCTTCATTTTTTGCTAACGTTTCCCTTAATTTTTTGTCAATTTCTGATTTTACTATACATCTATATGTATTTTTCATTCCGAGCGCTATATTTTGTCTCCGTCCGAGATTCCTCGTCACCCTGGGGCTGGAGCGATAGGTTATTTTACCTCCATCAGTGAATCCCCCTCACCCTGAAGCCGTTGCAATAGACTGTCTCCGTCCGAGTTTCCCACTCACTGTGGCGCTACAAACAATATCCTTTACTAACAATATTCTAGATTAGTCTTTAACGATATTTTTTTTGTTTGTATGCGTTAAGGTGGTGCCTTGGGTGGTTAAGATTCACAAATCAGCCATACGAGCTGCCCCAATAATGTTTTGCCTTATAGATAATTACTAGAAAAAGCTGTACCGATTTGGCTCAAAATTTATAGAACCAGGAAATGGCTATCGGATACTTTTCATCCTTTTTTGTTAGTGTGAAGACGTGGTAAATAGAAGCAGGGAGTGCATTGCCTTTATTAAGAAAATTTCGTACTGATATGACCACACTTCCAAGAAAAATAAGAGAGGCACAATTTGTCTGCACAAAAGAAAAAAAAATGAAGATTCACAAACGACGAAACAACGTTTGTCGGGCCGGCTAGTCTCTATCTCTATGTATATAAAAATGGATGTGTGTTTGTTTGTATGTCTCTTATAGACTCCGAAATGGCCCAACAGATATTTTTGAAATTTGCATGGTTGATACTGTTGTATTCAGTGATGATTTCTGTGAAAAAAAATCGGAAAAACCTCATGGGAGAGTGGGAAAACTGGAAAAACCAAACAAAGGTCGGAAATTAGATTTTTTTTTGCTTGGAATTTTTTGGTTCAAAATGGGTTTTCGAATGGAAAAATAAAAAGTTCGGAAAACTCATTGGTTTTCAAATTGAAAATTGCATGAAATTGTGGAAAACTGGAAAATTGCAAATGGAAAACTCGAAAATTTCAAAATGGGTTTTCGAATGGAACTCAGAAAACTCATTGGTTTTCAAAGGGAAAAATGCATAAAATTGTGGATGCATTTGTTTTCAAGTGGAAAACTGGAAAATTTCAAAATGGGTTTTCGAATGAAACTCGGAAAACTCATTGGTTTTCATAGGGAAAATTCCATGTAATATTAGGTGCAGTGGTTTTCAAATGGAAAACTGGAAAATTTAAAAATGGGTTTTAGAAAGGAACTCGGAGAACACACTGGTTTTCAAAGGGAAACTGGAAAATTTGTGATGGGGAACTGGTAAGCAAGAAAAAGAAAAAAAAATTAATTGGAAAAATGGAAAAATTGAAATGCAACAAAAAAATTGGTTGCGGGTAATAAGTTGTGGGTTTCTGGCTAATGGTGTAACGGTAAGCGTGTAGAAATAATTGTTAGCGGGTAACAGAGTAGTGTCATAACGGGGTAGCGGATATTGGTAGAGGTACCTACTAGGTAGCACAAGGGGGTAGTGGGCTGGGTAGTGTGGTAGAGGGTTATCCTTATCGATTATCGATTGAGGCAGTACGAAGTCTGCAGGGTCAGCTAGTATATTATATAAAAGTATTAATAAGATCTTACAGTACATTTAGTATTAAGACGAAATATTTTAAAGAAAAAATTGCTAAATACAAAGTTAAGAAACTAATTGGAAGAGTTCTGTGTTTGCTTCAAAAACGTAAGTTTTACTGTGCTTTCCTCAGTCAGACCCTGAATTCCCAGCCTTCGATAATAAAGCATCACACGTCATTATTTCAAACACCAATAGTGTGCAAGTAAAAAATTCTGATAACATATCAATTGAAACACCCTGTTTGGTTACAAAACAACCTTGTTTAAAGAGCATTGCTTCTGATAACCAAGCCGATTTTGTCACCGGTTATTCTTTGTTTCGACTTCCTCATCAGTATTGCAGAAATTCTTTTGTTCCGATAACGATTTCTTGGGTATTTATTTTTACATTCTTTGTAAGTTATTATTCTGTCATTATAATTGACAAGCGAATCAGTCGCTGATAAGAACCGACTATCTACGTATGTCTCCATAAATTTGTCACCGTATCGATTTGTCACACAATATTATGGGGCTTTTTTCATTGTTTCACCAGAAGTTAATGACTCCTAGTGTATGTCGTAACTAAATCCACCCTCAATATGAGACGCACAACAACAACAACAAAATCCCCTATTCTTCCCAAGCATAAAGCAGCCACCTAAGCCCGATTATATTAGAGTCTCATATTTTGCAACCCCTTCCAATTTAAGGAAGCAGAAAGCTTCTTTTGGTGTCACTTTATTACACAATTTTTTTTTTTGCTTCCAAACAACCCCCTAAATGGGCTGCCACATAGCTGATTGTAATTCCTTGGTTAGCACATCGTGTCGCATGGCCTATTGAATATCAAAATCATACCTAGTCACATCACGTCGTCGTCGCCACTGCTGTGTCTTTTGGTCGCCATCGTCACTTTGCGTAGTATAGTCGCTGTCGGTGGTGTATAATATGTGAATGTCTAGTGTAATGCGGCGCGCGAAAATGATTAGATACTCCTTTTGCGTGCAGCTTTGCTAAGTACTCTGGCTCGTATACCAGTTAGTAGTTATTTTTTTTCTATTTTGTACAAGAAGTTGTGAAGTGAGTCTCATTTCCGGTTGTAGTTATTCGAATCACGAATTTGCATTTGAACCAAGACACTAATTGTGCGGAGAAAGGTGATTGATATCTATGATGGCGTTGTTTTGTCTTTAAACGATTAGAGGAAATTGACCTGTTATAAAGTTGTTATTTTACCGCTGTGTGTAATTTGTGGCTTTTTGAGGTCTAGTTATGGGAACGGAGTGGCTCATTAACATTGTTATGGTTATCTTTTAATTATGAATCTGGGAGTAGGTGATTAGAGCTTATAGTGAAAGGTGTTAAGCTGAGTTTTCACTACGTAAGATGCCAGAAACTTTTAACAAATGATTGTGAAATCTAAATAAGCTTCTGTTGCATTCTGCCATATTTATCTAATTCAAACTCAAACACATCCATCATTGTCGCCAATGTCTTATTATTTAATATAGACTCCCAAAGTGTCAAATGAAGTTGGTTCATTCTTTAAGACCTGAGACTACATATCCTCAGAGAAAAAATTGTCGCACGATCTACCATGAGCTTGAATATCGAAAGGTTATTTTTAGGCCAACTGGGTAGGTTGGTGGTTTTGCCTTAGTTAACGCTCGTAACGGAAAGTTGTAAAATATTAGCCGTGTTTTTTTTTTCACTACTCAGTAACCAGCACATCAAACATTTTCTTGGCAAACAACAAAAATTTGGATTGCAGTCGATAAAAGGGCAAGTTAAATATGACAGTTGTTCGAGCGATAGAACTTTCAAATTGAAAGTTTCAATTATTGATTGAATTGAATTGATGGCGATAAGAAGAATTATTTTGTTACACGAATCTAATGATCTGAGTTATGAACTCTGAGATGTAACCCTCAGGTCCATTTTGCGACGTTTTATGTAACAATTGCCATACAAATTGAATTTGACAGATAAAGCCAGTTGGAGCGTTTTATTCGCATTTGATTAATGTGCTGGCTACTGAGTAGTGAAAAAAAAACACGGCTAGTGCCTCACGACTAGGGTTCTCAGGATTAGCACTTATACATGGTTATACCAGCTGGTTTGGCATTGATGTAGTTTTTGAAAGATGGTTCCTATATTACACGTGTGGGCTTCCTTAGATCTTCTTATTTACTATTCGATCAAGCGTTATTACTCCTGCTGTCATACTTAACACCGTCATATCAACAGCCTTGGCTAACTCTCATACTACCGTACATTCTTACATTTTGAACCATTCGTGCGTGCTGGACGCAACTTACTTCCTTATAAAAATACTTAATACAAGCAAATTTAAGCAAACCATAGGGAAAATCAATGTTCGCATTCCTATAATTCACACTCAGTGTTGGCAGTAAAATTCATATGAGCGTGAATAAGTATTCACCCCACCAATGGTGAGGGGTTTTATTATTCAAGGAAAATGTCCTGAGTGCCACCAGAAACCTTAAATAAACCTGCTGAGCCACCAGAGTTATTGCCTGCAGTGTAGTGCCACCAGTGACTTTAAATGTACCATGCTTATCCCCCAAAAATAAACCGATCGAGTAAAGCATACACCAACAATCCCCGATAGAGACTGGACATCATAAAAGCGTAAGCCAGAAATGAAATCCAAGCACCGGAAGTACTTCCACTGGATATCCGTTTACCGCAACTCTGACGCCTGTCTTCATAAACCAAGCTTAGGTTCACGGCTCTCGAATATTTTTGAACGAGATGACAGAACAGTTTAACATTCGCCTTATATGGGTGTCGGGCCACAGAGACATTCCGGGGAATTGCAAAGCTGATGAGCTCGCCAAAAACGGAATAATTCTGCCTATTGCTAGAAAAAAACATAGGAAGGTTGCTCTAGAAAAGATTTTACTTAATTTCCCTAAGCAGACTTAATATAAGTTCGACGATTGGGGTCATAACAGGACACTGCCTTATTGGAAGACATGCCATCAGGCTGGGGGTCCATTCAAATTAGTTTTGTAGAGCTTGTATGAAGAAGAAGGAAAAAAGTGACTTTTTGAAATGCCCATCAAGTTAGCACTACTACTTTAGAGTTTTCAAAAAGTAAGTAGAGAAATTTCCCTAACACGTGGTAATATTTAGTGATTGCAGTCAAGGACCGACTGTTTCTTATCTAAAGGCGCGACAAAATTGTTTATGGCATTTCTGGCAAGAAGGGGTCTTACGACAATTGTTGGCATCAAATTTGTTTCAAAAAAGTATTTAGAGGAAAAAATTTCCTATGGTAGTGCTAGGTCAGGAAATTTTCGAAAATCATCGCATATTCATAAACTAAGGGCGCGACAAATTTTTTTAATCAATATTTTGATTTATCTTGTCGATATTTATTGTATTATAACAAAATGTATTATAGTGTTGCGCAAAAAGTTGAAAAAAATTAAAAATTAAGAAACATTTGCCTAAACTGTAGTAATATTTTGTGATTGCAGAAAGGAATTTTTTTGTTTCGCTTCTTTTCAGCGACAAAAACCCGACAGTTATCTGCCTACTTAGTTTTCGGTTTGGATGTCCAGTTTAGCCAATCTGGGGTGGTAGTGCTAACTTTCGCATCAAGTTAGCACCACCAGGAGCTAACTTTTAAAATAAGTACGCGACAAATTTTTTTGTTTCACGACAAATTCACTACAACTAATTGCATAATTACTTTTTGAAAATTCTAAAGTGGTAGTGCTAACTTGATGGGCAAATTTTTGAAACCTCCTTTCTATTTCCGGCACATCCCAAGAGAAAGAAAACCTATCTCAGTAACTTCTTCTTCGACAATACCCAGTGACCTAGCTATTGAAATAAGATGTCAGACCCGTTTCATAGATAGTACTTAGTGGTTTGTATAGAGTTTGAATTCTCCCATAAGTAATTTTCAAGGTATTATGACAACAGCCCCTACGGGTCGATGTCATTAATATCCAGAACAGCCACTGAACGAACGATGGCTCTTCTTTGTCCATAGGGACCGTAAAAAATTAGTGTAACGGTTTTTGAAAATGGCTAACACGGTAGATTACGTGACAAAAATTCACGATCTGGAGATAGCTAAGGCAGTAGGCATTTCAAAAGATCGCGTGGGTCATTCAATTCCTGGTCCCCATCCACCATACCCACAAGATTTGGACCCGTGCGACTTCTATTTGTTTCAGTCACCCGCCAGAGCCAGGCAGGAATTTCAATAAAGTTTATCGTCACGGAGGCCTACTTTGGAGACCTCGAGGAAACATATTTTACACATACCTGCGAGTTAAAAAAAAGTTCACTTATCGTTGCGTCAAGACCAACGTCAAACCACTTTCCCAAAACTATCACTGACACTCCAATATAAACTTCTAAACATAAAATTTATTAAAAATGTAAATTAAAACAAACATGAATTAAGTCATGTTATTTTGCGCCAAAACCAATTAATCAGAATCACACAAGTTCAAAGACCAATTTTATTGCCTGAATCATTTCACTTTCACAGCAATTTCATTCATTTAAAACCATTCACTGTAGACCTCGTTGATGTTGACATAAATGGCTTCAGGCAAGCGAAATCGTGAAAAAAAAACCACCGAGTTTGACGAAACACTTCATATTTCAACCGACGTACATTTATGAACATTTGTAATTATGACTAAGACAACTCCTTTTCAATTGACCTTCCATATACTTCAAATGCTCAGCAACGGATGACATTAAAAAGCAAATGAAGGTCATGTGAAATGTTATATTCGTCAACAGTCATCATCGTTTCGTTTCGTCAAATTTGAATATGACCTACTTGTAGAACCACAACCGAACCGAATTACCAACGACATGACAACTTCAAGAGCCTTATACGGATGGATCATCTCATCCACACGAACATCATCAATTGAGAATAATTGTGTTCCGCTCATTGACGTTGACGCCCTATCGGATCAGGGAGGGAACATAATTATCGCACAATTCAAAAGTATATGATATAATTTGTGATTGATGACAAGATTCCTTAAGTTGGAAAGTGCTCTGACATGTCAATTTAAACCGAGAAACCACTATTCCATCCATTTAGGAGTGACATGAGCTCTAGACATATCTACATTCATGACATTTCGAAAACTTGTCTATGTTCGTTGTTCGTTCACAGATGCTTGAGCTTAACATTTCCAAATCGTACATGATGAAAAAGTAAAAAAAAAACTGCCGTATTTGATGTGGAGAAGTATAATTGCTTGCTCGTGCTCATGCTTGTGTTTTGGCGCTTCTGTTTCAACTGTCTTGAGTAGGACGGGCGCTCGATTTTTCTTTCTCGATAATTAAAACCGAAATTATTTTGGAAAAAATGATGTAATGATTTTAGTGTTTCTGTTCTGCTACTATTCATCGTCGGCCGAGACATGGATGAAGTGACTTTTGGAGTAGAGTGGCGAATGGAATCATTTAGACATGCAGTGGTCGAGTTCCAGAGCAATCAATACGAATTACGAGAGATGTTTTATGTCGTCAATAACATTTGTTTATGCCAAAGGCCAAACAACAAAGATTGAGATAAATGTGGAGCAGCTGCATGTTTATTTTGAGGCATGTAAATAGTTTAAGGAAGTTCAATAAGGAAGAACAAGTTTTATTTTGACTTAGGTTCATGGACTTTGCAGGCACAATTTGTGGTTCGAGAACTGAGTGCAGGAACGTTTCGTTGGTTACCTTTCGTCAAGAGGCAATGGATACACTATTTCCATTCGTGAGTGTTCTGGCAAAGTTGTTTGCCCCACAGGCGGGTTAATAGAACTTAATTATTTCGCTTCTTGATGCGGTTTTATTTTTACATCTTTTTGACTATGCAACTGAATTAATGAATTAAATTCCGTATTGGCGGTCATACTTAAGCATAAAATGCAGGGTTTAGTTGTTCCATTATTGTACTCATAAATTAAAGGTTCGTTATTGAGCTTGAAATATAACTGGGGCAGTAAATTGAAATGATTCTGTTTTATAATCCCCGCAAACGGTTAATTATGATGATTTGTTGATTCCATTTAATTAGGTTGTACTACATTTAGAGGTATACTGTTAATGAGCTGAAACTACACGAGGCGGCTTCAAAGTCTTAGCCACAGATATTTTAGGATCCGCGCCAGTCCCACTGAAATGCCCTCTTTTTAGAATATGCCATTTGTCTAAAAAAAACGTAAAAAGGAATGAAATTTGTTTTGGGGACAGTCATTCTTATTATTTTTTATTGTAGCTTCTTCTTCTGCGTCTGCGGTTTTTCAACAATGCCATGAACGAAGGCCATATATGAACTAACGCCATAATGGTTTAACTTCTTATTCGAATGGAAGTTAACGTCATTATCCAATTATGGCTTGAATTCACCTAGCTGCCGAGCTTTTCAAAGCAGCAGGCGACGATCTAGATAGGAGCATCGAGCATGCACCAAATCATCTGTAAGAAATGGTCGTACGAAAGCATGCCCGATGAATGGAACCTCAGCATTGTTTGCCCGATCCTGAAAAAGAGAGATCCTCTTAACTGCGCCAACTACAGAGGAATCAGCCTATTTAACATCGCCGACAAGATCCTCTCTGCCGTAATATGTGAACGTCTAAAGCCTTTCGTCAACAACATGATTGGTCCTTATCAATGTGACTCCAGACCAGGAAATTCGACCATTGACCAAATTTTTACTTTGCGGCAGATCCTGGAAAAACCTATGAACTCCAAATCGACAGTAGACAGCATCTACAGAGACGAACTGTATAAAGCTATATCTAGTTTTTGCATTCCTGCCAATCTCGTTCAATCAAGGTTGGCAACGAGCTAACGGAATCTTTCGATGTCAAAAAAGATTCAGACAAGGCAATGCACTGTCATGCGATTTCTTTAACATCGTTCTTGAGAGGTAGTGATAAACTTCACCGTCAACACCAGAGGCACTATCTTCCAAAAGACTGTTCAACTTCTCGCGTACACCGATGATATTGATATAATGTGAAGAACACAGCGTGATGTCAATGGCGCCTTTATGAGAATTGGGATAGAAGCGGCAAAAATGGGTTTCGTGGTAAATGAGGGAAAAATATAGTATATGCTGTCTTCGAGGAAGGACATCACCCAACACCAACGACGGCTCGGACAGAACGTCACAATAAACGCATACAACTTCGAGGCAGTAGAAGAATTTGTTTACCTAGGATCCGCTATTAACACGGGCTGTAACACCAGCAGCCCCGAGATCAGACGAAGAATTAATCTTGCTAATCGCTGTTTCTTTGGGCTAAGAAAGCCCTCTCTTTAGCAACTAAGGTAAAACTGTTTAACCCCTCATCATCCCAAACCAGCTGTATGGTGCAGAAGCATGGACCTTGACAAAATCGGATGAATGTGCCTTAGGCTGTTTCGAGAGGAAAGTTCTTCGGGTCATCTTTGGCCCCATGTGTATTGATGGTGAATGGAGAAGAAGATTCAGCAGCGAACTTTAAGGGTTGTACAACGACATGGACCTAGCCAGAAGAGTCAAGGTTCAAAGACTCGGATAGCTCTGTCATTTAGAGCAAATGGACACCAATTCTCCGGCTCGGAGAGCCTTCGACATTATTCCCGAGGGACGTAGAAGGAGAGGAAGACCGCGACTCAGGTGGCGCACACTAGTGGAAAAGGACCTCAATCAACTTGGAGTGCAAAACTGCAGACAGTAAGCTAGGGACCAAGCTGGCTGGCGGAGACTGTTGATTGAGGCCCAAGTCCACAACGGACTGTAGTGCCACCTTAAGTAAGTAAGTAAGTAAGACCATGGTCAATGGACAAGCAATCATCATTAAAATCATAAATCAATAAAGAAGCAATCATTAAAATTATGAAAACATTTTTCACTGATGTCGTAAGAGATCGAAAACAATGTTGCTACAAGTGCAAATGTTGCTGATGATCCGAATTTATCAATTTCCTGGCGCGGCGCGGCGCGCGGCGTCCACAGCAAGTTAAAGTATCGTATGCATCAGTCATCATTTGATGTACGTTATCCATTTTTCTCTAATACGAAAGGATGCCGTTTTAATCAGACATCGTCGAAAGGTGTCATAGATCCGTGCCAATTAGCCGACGAATTCAGTCACTTCTGAGCGATTGGGTCGAATGATAACCGATTTTTGTTGGCTGACTCTGGCTCTGGATAATCATAAATCATTATCCAATAACTTTTGTGTTACCACTGACATTTCTGATATTTCTTGTTGAACACACCCTACACACAACAGCTGTTTGACACAAATGTGATTGTTTAAATAACCTTACTTTTTTTAAATTGTGATTTTTTGTTTTGAAAGAATTTAGGAACAGAACAGTCACTGGATATCTGCATAAAATAGGCTTCGGTATTCGGTTTTTGTAGGCCGCGTTAAGTGTACCACAAAAATGGTGTTAGTGGCTTTGCTATATGATTTGAGGAAGTGAATTTGCCCTATGTCTTTAGTTTTTGGTCAACGGCAAAAAAAAAACAAATCTTAAATATTGTTGTACCTATTCTTGAGTTATAAATATAGAACTCAACTAAACCGTCTTTATTTCATATACTTACGTATAAAAAGGGGTGCTGATTTAGGTTAAAAAAGTGTCTACTATGCAAGCGTATTTGTAAACAAAAGTACAAAAAACTGTATGAGAACGGTCAAGCTATAATATTTTTCAAAAATCACCGCACGTTTAAATAGAACAATTAACTGATTTGTATTGATTCTTCTTTTTTCTCAAATCAGTATTCAGGAAACGCTTCAGTCAATCAAATCGAAACACAACGATAAATGTCGTCTATTGACTGTTACACGCATTTTAATACATCACTTTGTTCTATTTCTTACGTCACTTTGTTCGTTCATTGACATGGAATCTCTGTGTTTTCATTGACAGATATTAGGACTGTTTGCATCTAACCACTTAACCAAGTTATACAATCAAAAGCCTATCATGCAAAACGCGACCTCGAATTGCATTTTGGTTTTTGTGTTGCTTATACATAAGGCATTCAGGCATTGGTTTTTTTTTATGAATTGTCTATTTAAGGCTTACTGGAGCTTGGAGTGTAATGTGGGTGGGTGTAGTTTTACTTTGAACAACGTCACAGAGGGAAAGCGCTTGAATGTGCATATCATAAACTAAATAATAAAAAACACCCACCTTGCGTTGTCGCCTTGCATAGCGGCCAACAACACTCGTACGTTGGGAGGGACTAAGGCGCATGCATAGGGGCTTTTGATAGTTAGCCACTAGGTCGACCGGTGTTTAGTTCCATTTCTTTTTTTTGTATGTCACTATAAGCGTTGTTGGCGCTATAGAGCTGGGGCGACTCGGCGCGGCGTTGCGGCGCTTCCGAATGTTGTTTAACATAAAAATGCACACAAAACTCTGGGGTTTAAGCTTTTGACAGAAAGACAGTCAAGTATTCCTACGCTCATATCTGGTTGAATTCGTTTTTTTTTTTTTTATCATATGCCTTTATGGAACACTGTCGTTTTAAGCTGGCTTTTGTGGGGGGAAATAATATTAATTGGGGTTAGAGCTCGTGCTTTGAGCACCAGCACAGGTAGGTTTATATGGTATATTGCTGTTTGTCATGGAATTAGGTTGGCTGGGGTCAGGGATTAAAGTTGGACAGCTCATTTGGAATTGATGAGTTGTGTCTCTTGAGCGTCCGGCTTATGTGTATCCGACTTAAAAGCGCATGACAGATCGATAAACCTAATTTAGTATCGAGACAGAAGGAAAAATGCGTTTTATTTATAAAATGTATTCATTTCTTTTTTCTGGATCACAGCCCAATAGCAGAATTTGATTTAAAAGGAAGTAAACAAAGAAAACTGTGCAATACGAAAGCTAAATGTTTGATTCATTTACCAGTATGTACAAACCTCGTATGAAGAGGTTATAAGCTGGAAGTGATAAGGGTGGTGTAAATGTCTCAAACCCTTTACAGTTTAATCTTCAACAATTCCGTAAGTGTGTGTTAATTTTATGACGACTGTTATCGGCTCAGTTGAAAAGAACCTTTTTGCGACAAATTGCTACGAATTGAAGTTTTGTCAATTTTTTTTGCAACAGCCAGACAAGTAGGATTTTCATCTAATATACGAAGGAGTAGTATCCGTAGCTTAGTTGTTAGGTGCGTTGGCTGCTAAGCAGAAGGAATCCTACTCAGGCCCAAAGTTTTTATTTCATCTTCACGGACACTGCCTCTGCGAAGAACTGACAAAACTTCCAAGAGTATCATCTGTCATGAAAAAGTGCTTCTCAACTTTGCCGTTCGGAATCGGCGTAAAATTGTAGGTCCCCTCAATTCTTCACACGCACCTAGAGAATTGTTGATGAGAGTAAGCCACTTAGGCCTTGGCTCTTCAAGAGCTGTCGCGCCACTCTACTAATTTTTATTTTTTATACGAAGGAATAAGTGAATTGGGCAAATGACAGTTTTGTTGGAATCTGATTATTTCTAACCCTTCTGGCGACAGGAAAATATCAAACCACTGACTGCAAGCAAACAATTAGAAAGCGCACTATCCATCACTGTCAGCAACTGCACCAAGAAATGCGGTGTTAAGGTTACCCCCTTAAAACGGAACTAGTACTTTTCAGTAATAAACGGAAGTTATTTTCTTGTGAAATATTAAAAATTGATGGTACCCCACTCAAGATTTTAGACAGAATGAGATACCACGGAGTAATCTGACATAACAAACTTAACTGGGGTCCAAACATTCAAGTAAGATACAACATGACTATTGGCAGCAATTGGGGACACATCTTTAAATAATCATGTCGATGTACACCACCAGTGTTAGACCCATTCCAACTTATGGCTGTTTGGTTTGGTGGCAAGCTCTGCAGAGATCCAAGATCTTAAAAATCCTCACCAACAATGAAAGACATGCCCTTCGGCTCAGTCGAACCAACATCTGGAGATGATAGACTTCAACAAGACTTTTATTAACAGATTCCCCAACAGACAGGGTACCTTACCATCTTCACTGATGACTCGAAAATGAATGCTGGAATAGGGGCAGGCTTCTTCTCAGAAAACCTCAACTTGGTCAGTTCATTCATGCTCTCCGACCATAGCAGTGTCTTCCAAGCCGACATCTTGGCATTGAAAAACGCTGCTAAACAAATATCCATGATGGGAATTTAAAACCCTGACATCACATTTTTCATTGAAAGCCAAGCAGCAGTAAAAGCGATCTCTGCCATATCAAGTTCAAGCTAGTTTCTTGCTGTTGCAAAGAGCTAATGGTTCTTGGTATGCAGGATAATGTAAGACTTTACTGGGTTCCCGATCACAGTGGTATGTCGCACAACGAAAAAGCGGATGAGCTTGCAAAAGAGGCTCAGTAATTGATTCCTGTCTCATAGACTATAGCATCAGAACCCCACAATGCGAATTAAAAGGAAATATTGGTAAATGTGTTTTTCAAAAACAAACGATAGATAGCACCTACTAATACTAACCTGTGGTAATACCAAGAAATTATGACTAAGCTACTTGGCTCAGCCCCCCCCCCCCCCAAAAAAAAATTGGGCTCAGTACCGACGATCTATGCAGAGGCTGCGGCAACGAAGAAAAGGATGAAGACACTGCTCACTTCCTCTGTCAGTGTCCAGCACTCTGGAACACAAGGAAAACAATCTTACGCCCGATTTCTTCACAAAGTTCTAGCCCTTAGAACTCGGTTCAGTAAAATTTTAGAACTCATTTGAGTTCTAAATCATTTCTTCAATAAGTTCTAACGCGTTAGAACTTCGATTTAGAACTTTGTTACAGTTAGAACTTCGATAAAATTAGATCCTCGAATTCGGGGGTCTAGTGCCTTAGAACTTGGTTTTATTACATTTTCGTATTTTCAACGAGCGAATTGAATTGAATTTATTATACTTTTTGGGAAATAACAAAGTGCATACATACACTACACATATAATAGGTAAAAATAAATTAAAGTGGATCTTATTTTTTATGATATCTCATTTATGGACGATGACTTTTAGTACCTACGTTGCGAACGTTTTCCTGGAAGAACGGCGTATTTATCGAATGCCAATACGTGCCACTATAAATAACTACACGGGACGTTACGATTTTTTCGTCCGTCTCTTTCTTCCAGAGTGCATATATCTAATAATGAGTAGGGAAACACTTGCAACTAACAAAGCTTATGTTCTAAGCAGTGCTTCAACTTCAACAGATCTTTAACATCCACAACAACCGTAAAAATGAAACTAATTTATTATGCATATATGCATGTGAAGATACCATAGCCGCGCCGGGTGGAGGATTGGTGAGTTTTGAAGGTGTCTGTGTTAATGTTAATGGCGACGCCTTACAAGGCAAAAAACTCGGATATTGGGATATAGCCAAGAGTCAATGGGTGCATATGATTCCACCGGAAAATCCTGTCTTTATGGTTAGCAAATGGCCATAATATATTTGTTAGCTGAGTATATTTCGTAGCCGGTGGTGACAGCTAAAAAAATGCCAAAGCTGAAGTGCAAGCCACTCATCATCAACAATTCTCTCAGTGAGTGGGAAAGATTGAGGGGACCAACAATATAACGCCAATTCCGAACGGCTGAGTCGGAAGTTGATAGTTTATGCACGAGTAAGATTCGAACGCCACGTTCGGCTTAACAACCAACGCACATAAACACCACGTCACGGGTGTCACAAAAAATAAAAACATAAATACACATACAAAATAACTATTGGTACACATATACAAAATAAAAACAAAAAGTCAGAAATTTTTTCTATTTTGTTTTGAATTGAAAGAAATGCCTGTCAAAAAACACTGCCGGGTGACTCAAAAGTTTCAAAAACATGCTAGAACTAGGTTCTAAAAATTACAAGTTCTAAGCGCTTAGAACTCAGTGACGATTTTAGATCGAGTTCTAGAGAAGTGAAGAAATGCCCGAGTTCCAAATAATTTAAAAACTAAGTTCTAAAGTTAGATCGAGATTCACTGGATCGAGTTTTAAAGGGAATTTAGAACTTTGTGAAGAAATTGGGCGTTAAACTACTTCTTTAGTGAATTAGAAGAGCTATCTGAGCTCCCGTCAATCAACCACCTACTAAACTTTCTCAAGTACTCCAAATGGCTCGACCAACCATAGATAGAATTTTTCCAGAAAGTAACAATACTTTGGGAAATCACAAACTAGATTTTTTGATTGATCTAAGTGTGACGGAAACAAGATCAACGGTCAGCCCATATAACCTTACTTAACCTAACCTATCTTTGCAATAGATGTAGAAAACTAATTCCAGTGTTTTTGAAACCGAATACAATGGTTATGTATAAATCTAGTTGATAACTGCAGCTGCAAGGGCTTTGTAATGCGCATTCCTTTTTCCTGGGAACAGGAGACGATTGTCTTAACTGATGCATTATTGTTCATCTGCTCATTTTAGCAGTCATCAATTTTTTTTGTGAAGAGAGCCCTTCTTTTAAATTTTGCCCTCTGTTCCACCTATTTTAGTTCTTCGAAATTAGATTCGAACACATGACGGAGCCTTTTCTCATAGCACCTTGATTTCTCAGTCTTGCTCGTTGCAGATTTACAGCCCTTAAAGTTCCAACTTAAATATTCGCTTTCCTTTTATTTCACTACTCGCTGGGTCCTTCTGCCCTTTTGCACTATATTATAGGTTTTGCATTTAACCGACTTATACTGTCGAAGGACTATGAATTTATGTTAAATCATGTTCATACCATTACTGTAACATTAAACATAGATTAACTAACCATAACTACAATTACATACAAATGAGAACAATGTTCAAAAATATGTCAATGCAATATTAGTCCTGCTCACTCCATTTCCCAAAACGTGAAGAACCATCAACAATCCTCTTTACTAAGTCACTTTTAATGTATACAAACATCAACATCCGTGTCGCCAATTTGTCGTGTGACCAAAACCATAAACATTGATCAAATCATGCTTGTTTTTAAAATCCCTTCCCATATTTGGGGAAAAACGAATACAATTTTTTTT
>CAKKXW010000003.1:46595656-46623291 GCA_920937365.1 Sphaerophoria rueppellii | reverse complement strand
AATAATTTTATTTTATCATTTTTGTTTCAAACCAGTTTATTATTATTTTTTTTTATTTTAGTTCACGGATTCTTCGGATTCTTCTATTGTTCAATGTTCACTCAAAATTTTTTTTTTTTCATTTTTATTTAGTATTTTTATTTACATAATTTTATTGATTTTCACATTTATATGCGTTTTATTTTTTTTTTCATAGTCTTTAGTTGACTGAAACAAATTGTACCGAACTCCATGTACATATACTAATATGATACGATTAAAATTATATACACCGATCGTTTCTGAACTGATTGACTGTACTGTGCGTATGATTTTTGTTCTTTTTTTTTTTTTGTTTAATTTTTCTTTCAGATCCTCACAGGTTCTACCTGCTCGGAGCCTAAGATGATTAAACCGCAATTTTTCTTGAACGAAAAAACCTAAAGGTGTATAAAAGGCATCGCATATTTAGTAAACAACCATTTCCAATTGAAATATTGACTCATCAACACATAACAATGTCAAACTCATAATCTCGAGAAGAGTTAGCGGACATGCACTTCTGCTGCGGTTTATTGGTTTTTCATTCAAGAAATTGTGGTTTGATTTTCAAAATTCCAATCGGATTGCAACACCTTTTCGGTCACTTCAAGTTTAAAGTGCACATAATTCTACATCTCATCACAACACAATATATCGAAATCTGTCTGTCCACAATTTGGAAAACTTTTAAGAAGTGTTGACCTTCATCCACTAGATACAACATACGTATCCCCGCTATTGTTCTCAAGAGATGTTCTTCCACGCTGGCAAAACCCTTGCGTAAGCTTTTCCATCTATCCTATTGTCCTGGGCTCGTTCCGAGTAGTTGGAAAACAGCATTTGTCCAGCCTATTCCAAAAAAAGGCGAGTCCTCCTCTCCCTCAAATTATCGTCCGATTGCACTTACGTCCCTAAGGTCATGGAAACGCTGATAAACATCGTTTTGGAGAAAGTAAGATTGTTGCACTTGATATTTCAAAAGCACTTGATAAAGTCTGCCATCTTGCTCTTTTATCGAAAATGCGTGCCTTCGGTATCAATGAATCCCTTCTTCGTTGGATTAGAAACTTTCTTTCGAACCCTTCAATACAAGTTGTATTGTATCGTTGAAGCGAGATATATACCCTCTTGCCACTGTCCATGAGTGGTACTTGCATCAATGAGACCGCACATCTCGAGATTCTTGGTATGTGCATCACTGACCACCTCTTGTGGTCCGAGCACATACTCGATGTCGCCAAAAATGCCGCATTCTCCTTTTCAACCCCTTCTCTTCTTCCTAATGCACTCACTGTGTCTGTGGCATAAAAAGGGTATAAAAATCCCTGGAGTGGGTGCAAATTATTCAAACAAAAAAAAAAAGAACTTCACAAATCAGCCCAAAGAAATTTCTTGGGCTTAAATTCGTAGGTTGGGGAAATATTTTACTCGCACTCTTTTACCAAAAATTACAAAATTTTTGAGTACGCGAACAGGATTTGGTAAAATTTCGTAATTTTTCGCAAAATTTATTCAGTTAACTCAAAAATTCCACTATGATAAAGTACACGAACGAGCAACTTCCGCAAATTATAAAAAAATGTCTCCCGAAATTTGGAGCCGGTGGGCGCAACTTTAAAAGCAACAACCAATAACTCAAACTGTCGGTCGTAATTGTCGCACTAGTAGGATTAGGATAGCCTTATAATACTAGTGGAAAAATTGAAAAATGTTGATTTACACCTATAAAAGTCAAGTTGAATCAATAATTGAAACCGAAGTTTCTCCCTTCATCTGTGCCACTACTGCAAGTTATTCCCCACCCAAGGCTTTGGGTGTCCTGATCTACGCCATCCTTCCAGGGCAGATTTGGTATGTCGGACTGTCTTTTTCAATGAAATGTACGAACGGGTCGGTTCCGGTTCGCTAAGCCAGCAGGTTTGATTTGATATAGCTCGTGGTTATATCATCCAGGGAATCGTCCTTCTTCACAAATAGGGCCAACTATTCTCCGTAAGATTTTTCTCTCGAACCCGGCTAAGACTTCAGAGTGCGGCTGCTCCCAAGTCTTAGATCCGTAAGTGAGTACTGTTAAGACTGTTTAAGCTGTTTCGAATTAATGGTAACATCGCAACTTACATTCGATTCATTGAAGTTTAAGTTTAATGAGCCTGTCACCAGTCACCTCAAGAAATATGTCAGTCGATAGGACCACGCGCTCGTACGATTTAACTTTCCATTTCGTTCGAGTTATCGAAATTTGGGCCCAACGAATCGACCACTCCAAACATACCCGCGGTGGCCATATGCACGAATTCAAGTTTCAAGTTACTTCCGTTCATAAATGTTTTGATTTTACTTCAAGCCCAAAGTAAGGCTTTTGAAATATCTTTCAGAAAATTTGAGTTTTATTTAAAATATAAGTTGTCACGTTTTTATTGGAAAAACCTTTTATTTATTCACAGACTCGAACACCAATGATAGATTAAAAGACGTCGATCCCCTTTTACTCCTTCAACAGAATTTTCGGGAAAACCTGGGGAACAAACCCTAATACTGCCAGATGGATGTATTCGGTAATAATTGGACCAATACTAACCTATGGTAATCTGGTTTGGTGGAATGCTGTAGAAAAGAGCACGAACCTCAAAACTTTGACATAAGTACATAGGCATCCACCCCAAATGCGGGACTGGAAGTTATCCTCAATTTAAAACCCCTAGATCTCTTTGTTCAAGAATGTGCAGCTAAAATTGCCTTGCGACTAAGTCAGACTAAATCCTGGAAAAACAGTTCCATGCGACATGCTCAGACTTCATAAAGTTATCGGTGAAAGTACTACGACTGACTTTAAAATACCCGAACTTGATTTTCACAAACTATTCCAGGCTGCCATCTCAAGCAGAGAGAAATGGATAGATAACATACGATTGACTCCCAGTCATTCGTCAATAGCTATTTATAGTAATGACAGCTCTAAGATGGATACAAGTTTAGGGGCAGGCTTCTATATTCTGAATCTCTCAAGTTAACCGAATCGCTTAGGCTCCCAGATTACAATAGTGCCTTTCAAGTGGAGGTCCTGGTAGTGACAACAGCTTTTAAACAGGTATTAATGATGGCGATACAACGGGCTGATATCACATTTTACATTGATAGCTAAGCTGCAATAAAAGCAATTACCGAAACTGAGGTAGAATCAAAGCTTGTTTCATGCTGCCGCGAAGAGCTTATGGTTCCTGGAACCTTCTTAACACTTGCGACACTACAAGAAAGATCTAGCCCTTTTTTAACAAACAAAGAACGGAAAAAATTATGCAATTGCACAAGAGATCACTTCTATCTCTTGTAAGCATAATTACCGGACATAATCTGCTAGGATATCACAAGAAAAAGAAAGGATGCGGTGACGAGGATGTCCATGAAAACACTTCGTACTCCTATGCCACATTTTCCCACCAAATTAAGAAATTGCTCGGCAATTATTTTTTTTGGGGACTTAACCTAACCTTATTTAACTTCGTTCTCCTACACTTATTTCCTTGCACCCGAACCTACTTCATTTGTAAACGAAGCATCCCGTAAGGTCCAAGGCAAAACCACTAACAAACCATGTCCTTTAAGATTTTAATAATTTTGCTTATATCTTTTCCAATTTTTCTCTTAAGCACATGTTGTAATGATATGAAATTGTTTGTTTATTCGGATTTAATATATGTTCTTGTACCTTTTTATAACTGCTTGAAATAGGCCAGCTTTTTTTATATATTGACTTTCAACAGCCTTTTAAATAGTCAAAGGTAATATATAAAATCATAACTTGAATTTCAATGGTCTGATCTACTAAAGAAATTGTTTTATGTCGTTTGTACCTACAATTAACTCAACATTTTAAATGAAATAAATACTTTACCTAAGGTCGATTAATCATTATTTTTTTTTTTCACCCGACAAAATATACTTTTTTGTTCATTACAAGAAAAAAAAAACATAACCTTACACCGCATCGTAAACTGCAATTCCATCCATTTTTCTTAACTTCAAAATGAGCATATTAAACCAAGCACACCCACTTAACAGTAGAATAAACTGGGTTCTCATTTTGTATAAACAAAAAATTGCAAAGTACCCACAAGTATGTAACATGTTCTGCAGGTACCTACTTGTCAAGAGGTGCATACATGCTACCAACTGGAATTACATCCTACCTAAAATCTCCATAAAGCCATAAATAAATTCGAATAAAATTCATTTCAATTTTTCAAATGGTTGCACATCAAAGAAGCGCACATATTCATCGTCTTTCGTCTGTCCGTCGTCGTCGTTACAACTTTGACTCACTCATTTCATTTACATCAATACAGATCTTTCAACATTCGCGTCAACAAAAAAACAGAAATGTTGAACGAAAAAAAATAAAACTCCAAAGTCCATATCATGCGCACAAGGTATCACCAGACCATCCAAGAAAGAAAACAGAAAACTAGAACTACAGCAAAAATAAAACTATAATGACGAAATAGAAAGGAGAAGAGAAGCTAGAGAACTCCTTCATGAAACATTATATTTCCAGTTTTCTTTTTTTCTTTCAAAAATGTCTTGTGGTAGTTTATTCATGCGTTCGTTTCGTACCTACTTAAGAAGGCCTCCTTAGAGAGCTTCCGTTTTGAAAAAGGTGTGTGCGGGAGTAAAAATAGAAAGGTCATCTGTTTTCCCAGTGACGCCTACGACCGGGTGGAAATTCTCCACAAACAACGCATTCTCGTTAATCAAATTTTTGAATATAAATAAAAACACAATATTTTATTTTGTGTTCCTAATTTAAAAATGTCTAACCCAATTTCGTTTCTATTTCCAGACAATTCCAAAGGAACAAGATGAACAACTCGAAGCCATTAAAATAGACTAAAAACGAAGACCCAACATTAGACACACACACACACCAAAAGCAGACACACGCGCCCTTATAATGTCCAAGATACCTGATAACGATAACCATCGCAATGACATCTACGAAAACCTGCCCTGTCAGGCGATGTTCAATGAATCGGTGCGTAAAATTAACAAAACAACAGCCAACAATTCACTTTTGTTGAATAATTGCAATCAGAACAGTCACCGGAGCAAACATTCGGCACAGCTAAGTACCAAGGAGATGCTGTATGCAACGCCGCTACGCAAATCAGACCGCTACCGTAGTGGCGAACGTAGTCGATTCCATCGAACATCCGGTGGAAGTGGTGGCAGTAGCAGTATTGACATTGATAAGAACGAAAAGCTGACAAATGTCATGGAATACAAGTTGTTGAACAAGGACAACAAATGTCGCAACAATGGTAATCCGGATGACATCGATAGCGGTGATGTTGTTGACGATGCTGGAACATCTGCCTCGTTGACGTGTGCTGCCAATCAGTTGGAAGATCGCAGGATATTGAATTTCCTAAAGGACACAACACAAATTCACAAGAAGATGGAAGTAATTGGCAGCAGTCGAGAGAGAGATTGTCCGAATGCAAGTTTTTCGTGTTTGGCCAGAGAGGAGCACTTTGCTAATTTGGTGCAGCAGAACTTTAATATTGAAGCACCTCCATTCATTGTTGAGGAGGAGTCATCATTGAATGAGAATGACCAAAATAAATTATTTCTGGGTGAGGAAAATGACGATATTCCGGTGGCCAGGGAAGAAACAGTCGGCAATTTGGAAGTGTTCATGCACAAGAAGCAATCGCCCGACAAGGAGGTGAATGCAATCATAGCTCCATCATCGGTGGCAGTTGGTATTGCAATACCATCCAAACCGGTGTATATTCATCGAGAATGGGTGCTGAAAAAGATCGCCCTGTGCTTGGAACAACGAAATGCTGGAAAAAAGCCAATCCCTGGTCTGCTTGGAGCAGCTGCTGGTTCCAAAAACGAACTCGGTGCAACGGCTTATTTATCACGCTCCAAAGTAGCCGGAGCAGCGTCCATGTACCATGGATGTCTAGTACTCGGATCGAACGGTTCCGGCAAGACTTCCATCTGTCAGGCGATTATGAATGGAAATTCCGGCACCAAAGGCATTCTCAATCGGAAGCTGTTGGCCTGCTACCTGATCAATTCACAGAATCCCGAGTGCCATAGTCTTAGCTTGTTCATAAGAAAACTAGTCCTGCAACTGCTAAGTCATTCGAGTCTCATTCACAAGGAAGACAGTGAAAAATTGATTGAGGATGGATTGCTATTCCTCAAGAAAGAGGAACAGCAAATGGAATCCAAGCTCGATGCAGCCATGAACAACATCTCGTTGGAGGAGAATGCCGAAAAAATTCTCATTGCTGAGCTGAAAAAGAGCGTGGAACAGGACGAATTCCGTGAGCGACGAACTTCAACATCGAATGTCAAAAAATCCATGGTCCGTCAGAAGTCTGCTCCCTCACCAGAGCAGCATAGTCAACAACTAACTGGATTGAAGAACTCATACTCCACTCATCCCCCATCGACTTCAGGTCACAAATTGATCAAAGAGAACGAGAAAGAAAATGAAAGTTCCAAAGCAAGTCCTGGGAAGAAAATCTCCAAGATTCCTGTTGCTATTTGTGCCAGGGGAGTGGCAAGTCCGTCACCATCAAAGACTCAAAGCAATTCCATCCAGCAAGGTGGTGGCGAAGACATTGCCGAAGTTGGAGGTGATGCAATGCAAGATGAAATTACAGCGGCCATCAACGAAGACGAACAACCGGAAGCCGAAAAGACCATGGACGATGATGAAGATGATCCAAACAATTTGATCGATTTCCATCAGGAAAAGACTGAGAGTCAATGTGAGATAACTCTCATCGTCGGAGAGAACCACTCGGGAGTGGCTTCTGGCAGTATCCCGACACCATTGCCAAAACCAAAGAGTTGTCGTACCATCATTGCTGATGGCTACTACGAAATGTTGATCTCGAACCCAGAGATATTCGAATGTCTCAATGTAGACAACATCGAGAAGAATCCTGATGAGTGTTTCAAGAAAGCTCTGCTGTTCCCGTTGCTGGAACTGACACCGCCAAAGACAGCTCTGTTGCTCTTGATCGATTCTATCGATGAGAACTACATCAATGAAGGAAATCTGATTTCAACTCTGAAGGGACGTTGTTCGACAACCCAGAAGAGCAGGAATGTAGCAGAACTCCTATCCAATCACATCCACTTGTTCCCCAAGTGGCTATTTCTGGTATGCACAACGAAAAAACAAACAAAACACATCACAAAAATGTTCACTGGCTTCAAGAAGATCACTTTAGACGATCTGCGGAAGTCCCATGTGGTCAAAGATGTTCAGGAGTACATCATTAATCGTTTGAATTCAGATTTCAAAGACAGCATCATGCTGACCAAAGAAATTATTGAGTCACTGCATCAGCTGTACATCAAGTCCAACGGATGCATCCTCTACCTCGAGAAAGTTTTGAATGGCATCAAAGAGAATTTCTTCTCATTTCGGGAGATCAAACTGATCCCGTGCACCCTGAACGGTCTCTATCTCTATATCTGCCAGAAATCCTTCAACAAGAAGCAATACCTCAAGATTCGGCCAGTTTTAAATATTCTCCTCGCATCGACCGGATTCGTGGACAAGTTGTTCCTCTTCAATTGTCTCCGCACCCACAATTACACCATCGATGCTGATGAGTTCGAGAAACGATTGCAATTGATGCGCAATATTCTGCTGTACGACAGTGGCCAGAGACGAGTGAAGATATTCCACAATTCCTTCTGCGATTGGTTGGTCGATGTTAAGTTTGCCACCAAGAAGTTCATTTGCGATGTCAACGAGGGTCATGTTATGATATCGATGTACTACATGCTCATCAGTGATACGCTGTGCGCAAATAGTGTGAGGAAGTTTGTCTATCATTTGATCAAAGCTGGCGAATATCTCACCAATCGGGATATCAATTTGGATCTGATCCTGATGCTGTTGGAGTCGAGAATCAATTTGAACGATTGCTTCTATACCAATCATTTAAATTGCTGTTCGATTTGTGAGTCGGAGTTTAAGAACGATGCTAATTTTTTGCCAAAGACCAGGAATATGCTGGAGAAGTTTTTGAATAATGAGTTGAATGAGGAATTCGGGACGTTTTTGTGTGACTTCTTTAAGCCGAGTTTGCCGACGGATGCTAAGATTTTGAAGTTACTCATTGAGACTGGTATAAATAATGCTGATTCGCAGGTGAGTTTTTTGGAATATCTTTCAAGAATTACCAACTTTTCTAACATAATTTCCACAGACCTCATGTGAATCTTCGTTAATGTCGCCGGAACTCTCTGAGAAGTCTCAAAACATCGACTTCGAGCTTGCTGATTTGCTGTTGTCCAGCGAGAAGTCCTGTCTTGTCGAGACACAACGCCCAACGAGCCCATCGGAGAAAAGCGAACCGCCCCATCCGGATAGCCAAGACGACAACAACAGTACACTCCATCACCTTTCCGACTCGAATCGCATCGAACTACACAAAGGCAAAGCCTTAATTCACATTTTAGCAAACGACGGCAACCACCAGCTTCTGGAACGGGCTCTTAACGCATGCAAGGGGCCGATCGATCTTGAAATCGAAGACTACAATGGCCAGACAGCACTCAACATCGCTTCTCGCAATGGACATTTGGATGTGGTGAAACTCCTTCTTGGATTCACTCAATCATCCCCCGAAGTCACTGGCCAGATGAAACGTGTCGATGTTAATCATGCCGATCGTGATGGCTGGACACCATTGCGATCGGCTTCTTGGGGTGGTCATACCGAGGTAGTGAAGCTGCTTATTGCTTGTGCTGGATGTAAGATCGATCTGGCCGATAAAGAGGGTCGAACTGCTCTGCGAGCGGCAGCCTGGAGCGGGCATGAAGATATTCTCAAAATCCTCATCGAAGCTGGTGCGGATGTGAACTCAGTCGATCGTCAAGGACGAACGTCACTAATTGCAGCCTCTTACATGGGTCACTATGATATTGTGGAAATCCTCTTGGAAAATGGCGCCGATGTGAATCACCTCGATTTGGACGGGCGCAGTGCACTGTGTGTCGCCGCGCTCTGTGGATCCTCCGGCTATAGTAAAGTAATATCGACATTGCTCGAACATGGTGCCAACACCGATCAATTGGATAACGACGGAATGTCTCCCTTGCTAGTCAGCTCATTTGAGGGTAATGCTGAGGTCTGTGAACTGCTTCTCGAGAACGGTGCCGATCCCGATTTGGCCGATTTTATGGGTCGCACACCGCTGTGGGCTGCGTGCACTGCTGGTCATGCAAATGTCGTTAAGCTTCTGCTCTTCTGGGGCTGTGGCATTGATTGTATGGACTCAGAGGGTAGGACAGTTCTCAGTATTGCTTCGGCACAGGGAAATGTTGAGACAGTACGTCAGCTGTTAGATCGTGGACTCGATGAAACGCATCGCGACAATGCCGGTTGGACACCACTGCACTACGCCGCTTTCGAGGGATTCCATGACGTTTGTTTGCAATTACTGGAATCGGGTGCTAAAATCGATGAATGTGACAACGAAGGCAAGACGGCTCTGCATTTAGCCGCTCAGGAAGGTCGCGATAAGTGTGTACAATGTTTGCTGGAAATTCATTGTTCATTTATTGACCAGAAAGCACACGATGGGAAGACTGCTTTTCGGCTGGCCTGCATTGAGGGTCATTTGGATTGTGTTCAAATATTGTTGAGGTTCAGCTGTGATGCGAATTCAAAAGATGCCGATTCGAGAACAACGCTTTATATTTTGGCGCTAGAGAATAAACTTGAAGTGGTCAAGTACCTACTGGATGTGACCGATGTTGATGTCAATATACCCGACAGCGAAGGCAGGACTGCATTGCACGTCGCTGCTTGGCAAGGCCATGTGGAGATGGTCAAATTATTGATTACGATGGGTAAGTTGGCTCGCTATAAGAATTGCCTGTTCTTATTATTAAAAACAAAATATGCCTTTAGGTAACGCCGATGTCAATGCCATGGATCTCGAATGCCGATCGCCACTACATTCCTGCGCCTGGCAAGGAAACCACGATGTCATGGGTATTCTTCTCTATTTCGGTGCTATGGCTGACCATGCATGCAAACAAGGAGCCACAGCACTTGGAATTTCAGCCCAGGAAGGACACGAAAAATGTGTCACTATACTTCTCAAATACGGTGCCAATCCATATAAATCCGATCATTGCGGCCGAACACCCATCAAACTTGCAGCCAAATCAAATCGCAGCAATATTTTGAAAATATTCGAAGGTTACACTAAAAGTAAGATGAACCTAATTTATCCTCTATCGACCCTCGTTTAATCCGCAAAAACCTCAATTGATACTAACTTTTTCTCTCTCTCTCTCTCTCCTCTTAATTTTGTTTCTGTGTGTGTGTTTGACTACCATCTGCCAGCAGATGAGTCCAATAACATCGATCCAACGAAATTCCACCCGAGCATGTTACGTTCACCGGATAATCCTCCACCACAGGGATTCCTACCGCATCCAACAACCAATCAACAGTCCTCCCCGGCTGCCATTATCGGTGGCGGCAATAACAGTCTAATGATTCCAAATAACAATAATATGCAATCGCCGAACATCCTTAATGCATCCACCTCGACGCACAGTAGCAATAATTTCTACGAAAATACAATGCAGTCGGATACGAGCAGCTTGCAAAAACGTAAAAGTGTAATATCTAGTCAATCAACTGGAAGCAGTAATGATGTAAGTATTAATAAAAGACTGGCCATAGATCATTGCGATGAGGTTTGTTCTTTGATTTTTGTTGCAGCAAGCTCCACTCTCGTTTACACAACAACTACAGAGGCAAACAAAGCTCAATTCGCGTAATAATCCTTTTGTGCAGAATGCACCCGTTGTCAGTTCGAAGTATCCGAAAGGACATCATCGGCACTCGCAATTGCTACCTGATTTGAGTGAACATCAGATTAATATGGGTGAGTTTTTGATTTTTCTTTTTTAAGTCGTTGCGTGCCAATAAAAATCGATTGTTTTTGCAGCAGCATCAAATGACGCAGACATGTACGATATGGAATGTATGTCCCCACTCTATGCAACGCCCCCACATTCACCAAGCAGCGAACTCAGTTCACCCGGACAATTGCCATCGATAAATGCTTTCGAAGAAATTGGCGGCGCAACTAGTGGCGTCAATAACCATTCGACCAGTGCTGGCGGCGGCAATAAATCATCCTCCACCGATAATCACTTCGCACGTGACACTCATATGCGAATTATATTGGGAAATCTTAAGGACACCAGTCAGTCATCTTCAAAGTAAGCCATAGTGTTTATTTACTGTTTGTTACAACTACATATTGTATATTATTCTCACTTTTAGTAACAAATCAAAACGAAGTGGCATCGCCACAAATCCAGCAATGCGAATGATACGTAGTCGTTTTGATTCAGCCGCTCAGCTTATTCGAAGGACAAACAACATGCTAAGCATCTCATCAAGCAATAATCAGGGTTCGTCGAGCATTGGCGTTAAGTCTGGTACTTTCCAGTGGCGCAAAGAAAGCCAAATGTAAATGTCAAATAAATATGTATCTCTTCACTTCACACAATATTGGAATTTTGCTTATGTTTTTTAGTGTTTTTTTGTGTGTATTCGTAATTTTTTTTTTAAGTAAGAATGAAACACAACCTGATAGAAAAAGTGTTTTTGTGATAGCTCAAAATTTTAATTGTCCTCATATTTATTTATTTTAAATTTTAAATGATAAAATAACGCTAATTTTTAATTGAACAATTGCTAGGTCGTAGAAGTATTTCACATAAATATTTAAGTCATTTTTCTCAATGCATTTTTAAACATTATTTTTATCATTTTGTTTTGTCAGAGTTCTCTTTTTTTAACTCATAAGGAAAAATACGTATTAGCCTAAAAAGTATAAATAAATATATATATTTAACAACTGATCATGTTTTATTTTTTTAACATTTAAAACAAAAATACTCGTTTAAATAAAAGACCAAATGTTGAAACGTCAAGACAGAACTTAAATGCACCGCGTAGAGAAAATAGTTCTACAAACATATAACAATTATTTAAATCATATAAAAATCACATTCAAGAAAAATGTAGATGCCTGTAATTTAATTGCAAAATGAAAAGCATTATCCAAACAATTAAATTGAAAAAAAAACAACAACAACACAATAATCATTTGATCAAAATTATAAAACAAAAGAAATAATATAAACATTTTATGTATTTTAAAATTATTTAAGAAATTTTTAAATGATCGACTTTATTTCGTAATAAATCAAAAGAAAAATTAAGCAATTTATTTTATAGATATTTTTAAGCATTTAATAAATTCTCTATTCAACTATAATTATATCGCGATATAAACTTAAATTATATTCACACAAAGTACTGATTTAAAATTAAAATACAAACAAACAAATTATAAAGGTTAAATAAAAGAAATAAAAACTCATATGTATGCACCGTTTTTAGTTTAATTTATTTATTTTTTTAAGTTAAACTTACAACACTTTTTATGGACTTTTTCTAAAGATGATATTGATTTAAATGCAAATGCTGTGCAATTTTTTTTAATTTTCTTATTGTTTTGCTGGTAACTCGTGGCTTAACTTAGATGTAATGGGAAGTCTAAGGTTACGTCTAAGGTACGTTTGTAGAACATTTAAGAATTCCGAAAACTAAAGCGTTGGTGAGGTTCTGTGAAATTTTATTCTGGCGTATTTTTCAAATTGTTCTTCCATTTGGTTATTTTTCAATATCAAAAAAAATGATAACTGAGAGATTAATGGCGATCATGTGCTGCTTTCGACGTTCCATGCAATCTGATCAAATACTTACTTACTAACTTACTTATGGTGGCGTTACAGTCCAGGTCGGACCAGAACCTCACCCAACAAACTTCTCCAGCCAGCTCGGTCCCTGACTAGCTGTTTCCAGTTTCGCACGCCAATTTGGTTCAGGTCCTCTACCACCTGAGTCACGGTCTTCCTCTTCTGTGACGTCCTTCCGGGTTCGATTCGAAGACTCTACGAGCCGGAGCATTATTTTCCATTCGCTCAAAATGACCCAACCATCTAAGTCGTTGGACCCCAACTTTTCTGGCTAGGTCAGTGTCACTGTACAGCTCGTACAGTTCTTGGTTGAAAATCGTCTCCATTCTCCATTGATGCAGATAGGAGCAAAAATCACTCGAAGAGCAGCCCAAAGCGTTTTCATCACTCCGGGATGATGTTCTGTAGAGTGTCACTTAAGTTGCTCGGGAGAGGACTTTACAACTCAATTGCCTTCTAAGTCCAAAGAAGCAGCGATTGGCAAGAGTGATTCTTCGTTTGATTTCAGCGCTGGTGTTGTGTCTGAGTTGATAGCGGATACCAGGTAGACAAAGTCCTTAACTACATCGAAGTTAAATCTGTAAATGTTGACGTTTGCTCCAAGACGTCGATGTTGGTAGTCCTTTCTTGTCGACAGCATTAACTTGGTCTTGCACTCGTTAACCGTTAGACCCATCTTCCTGGCATCCGTCTCAAGACTCACAAACGCTCCACTGACATAACGCTGTGTTCTTCCAAGTATGTCAATGTCGTATGCGTATCCTATTAGCTGGACGGACTTTTGAAAGCTTGTGCCTCTGGTGTTGACGTTGTCTAAAACCTTTTTTGACATCAAGAGCGTCCGTTAGGTTTTTTCCGACCATGAATGAATTTTCCATTGTCATCTTACACACACGGATGCCAAAACTAGACATTGCTCTATATAATTGGTCTCTATAGACGCTGTCATACGCGGCCTTGAAATCGATGAAAAGGTGGTAGATATCGATTTGAAGTTAATGGGCCTTCTCCAAGGTCTGCCGTAGGGTGAATATTTGATCGATGGTGGACTTTCCGGGTCTGAAGCCACACTGATAAGAACCTATCAGGTTGTTGACAAAGGGTTTCAAACGTTCACACAGCACGGCATACAAGATCTTATGCGCGATGTTAAGGAGACTTATACCCCTATATTAAGTGCAATTCAGGGGATCTCAGTTTTTGAGCATCGAACATACGATGCTGAGATTCCATTCATCGGGCATGCTTTAATCCGACCAAATCTTGCAGATGAGCTGGTGCATGCTCCTAACCAATTCATCTCCAGCTGCTTTGTACAGTTCGGTGACTAGCTCGTCTAATCGCAATGCATCGCATGAAATCGCTTTCATTTTGTAATTCGAATGTAGATTTCAATTTTTGTTTTCGTAGTCGTCTTCGATTGATCTTTCGGAAAGGGAAAGGTGGTAGAAAATTCCTAGGAACTGTACGAATCGAAACAATTTTGCTCCGATCGGTACGGTAATCAGACTGCATTCTATTATTTCAATTGTTGTTAAGTGGTCAAGGGTTCAAACAAAAATCTTTAAATTTAATTTAATTTTATCGTTAAAAGAATATATTTGAATGACAAGTGACAAGTTTTGTATTCGTACAAAAACTGGATCTCTAGACGTTAAAAGCATGAGTTCGCTGATTTCGTCAATCTGTTCGCTTATATGTCTGCCTATCCTCCCACTTAAAACTAATAGGTCGATTGCCTTCATTTCACTTAAGCGGCCGACCCATAGAATCCGTTAGTGCGTCAGCGTTGACGTTTTCAACTGACAGCACAATAGAATATACACCAGAGACAAAACTTTAAACTAATCTGTGATATACACGTTTTTATGCAACTCGTCCCATAAGCAACGCATTCAACGGATACGACGGATAGCTTTCTACTTTCTGTGTCCGTTGGGCCTTTGTATATATATATATTGGGCGGTATTATCAAGAACACACAATACAAACTTATGTACAAAAAAAAAATGATTATCTCGGCTTGAAACCAGTTGGCGCTTCAGTCGAATTCCATTTCGATTATACCTGTTAAATGTATATACAAAGCGTTGGGCGTTGATCCGTTGACAACTGAATTTGACAACCAGTCAATTCAATGTGTTCCCACCATTGAATAAGAAGTACTTCTTATTCAATGGTTCCCACAGTAACAAGTAAAAACAATGAATCTTCAAAATTATGTGCAAAAAAATAATTTTTACACGATTTTTTTGGTTTTGTGAATAATTTTTACACCAAGCAAATGAGACTGTCAAAGTATACAACGTATTCTATAGGACGGTTTCATCCGGCAAAAACGTTGGCAGCAACGTATACATGACGCTGGCGGATTGACGAATTCTATGGGTCGGCCTCTTTATTCATTTCAATTTGGAGATTACTGCTTTAAGAAAATCGGCTTTTGGACGTTATTTATTTATTTTTCTCTTTTTTTTACTTACAAAATTCTAATATTTTTGGATTTTTATTTCAAACACTTTAATTCGCTCTCTTGACAACTACTCAAGTCTTTACAAACAAGTTTTGCATTTAAATCAATAAAAACAAAACAAGGATTTTATACAATATTACAAAGTTAACAAAGAAACAACAACTAAGTGTAATCTTACTACAGGTCGCAAAATTACAGTAATTTACACAGTTTAAAAAAAAAGAAACTTAAAAATATATATTTTAAGAGAAACTGTAATTGAAACGAATTTTTAGTGTTACTAAAATCAATAAAAAGTAGACAGAAGAAATAATAAATAAAATATAAGTAAAATTATTTTAATATCGATGTATCTTATTTATGTACAGCATAATATTTTACTTTAATCAAATTTAACAATCAATAAACTTTAATTCTATTAAACAAAAACGAAAAATTGCTCCTATATCAAAATTTTTAAGCGATTTTTTTTTCACTTTTTCAGTATTCATTTTTAGTTGTCTTTTAAGTAAAATAATCAGTTTTTATTCTCACTTAATTAATTTTATCCTTAAAATTAAAAATTTGAAAAAAAAAACTAATTGTTAAAAATGCTGTATGTATACTAAACCTGAGGACATAATTAAAAAATTGTTAGGTTGAGAGAAGTAACAAAATGAAAATAAAAAAGGAAATCTGTTGTTGCTAAGCAACGGAAAATTTAAAATATTTATTTATAGCAATATAAAGGATAAATTGATTCAAAATAAAACTTTCTTGTTGTTTTTTTTTTTTTCTTAATACACATTTTAATGTTTTTTCTTGTCTTCAATGGGACTCTCCCTTTTAACAGCGCATAAATTTCGACCAATCTCAACTGTCAATTTATCGGTCGTTGAGGGCAATTGTAATTCTTCTTATGGCGTTTTTAACTGTCAATCTTGAAGCAAAAAGAAGCGAAAGCGTTCAATTGGGCAAAAGTGACAGTTCTGATTCTGATAAGAAGAGAATTTCCCTTCTGGATTTAAAATACAGAATGCTTCTTTTTCGATTCGATTCCGATGACGAGAAGTCATCTCGTTTGACGTTTCCCGCCGGTATTCTGTAGAGAAAGTTATTTTATAAAATTGTGGCTTTTACTAATGTCCTTTTCCAAAATTACTTTTGGGAGTGTACTCCCTGTCAACGAATTTTGGAATTCATTTTGGGAAAATGAGTATTTTGACGTTTAGTTTATTATTGATCACTCCTTCACACCAAGAAAAAGTAAGGAGTGGATTTCACTCCCTGAGGGAGTGATGGGTAAGCACTCCTTTTCTATATTGGAAAAGGCCATTTGGAAAATGACAATAACAAAAATGTAAACATGTTCTATCAACAAAATGTATTCTTTAATTGTGTAGATAGAACCTTATAATTCTTATAAAATTGCCGTTAACACAAACAAGTCTTTCGATATATTCAATAATCGATTGACTGCCTTTTTATTGAAGCTGTTTAGGGTCATACAAGGTATTTTTATTTTCCATGCATAAAATCTCACTACTGGAGAAAATAATTACTTACTTACTTACTTACTTATGGTGGCGTTACAACCTCACCCAACAAACTTCTCCAGCCAGCTCGGTCCCTGGCTAGCTGTCTCCAGTTTTGCACGCCAAGTTGGTTCAAGTCCTCTACCACCTGTGTGCTCCACCGGAGTCGCGATCTTCCTCTTTTGTGACGTCCTTCCGGGTTGGATTCGAAGACTCTACGAGCCGGAGCATTATTTTCCATTCACTCTACATGTCCCAACCATCTAAGTCATTGGACCTTAACTTTTCTGGCTAGGTCAGTGTCGCTGTACAGCTGGTACAGTTCTTGGTTGAATCTTCGTCTCCATTCTCCATTAATGCAGACAGGACCAAAACAGAAAATAATTACTTTTAAGAATTTATGAACTGTTTTTCTATAAAGTACTTAATTTACATGTATCTGCCTGTTAAATTGTGTATCTTAAACGCAGGTTATAAGTAGCTCTTCAGAAAAAAAAATGTTTTCCAAATTTGATCATTTACGACTTTATTTGAATGCAATTCGGCGAACGCTTGTTTGAATTTTTTTTTTCAAAAAGAATTCAATTCCTTCTGATGAGATTTTCTGATAGCTATAACCGGTGCCTTTCATGCATTTCTTCGGTGTCAAAAATTTTACCTCCTATTAAACAATTTTCTTTGCCATTTCCTTGTACATTATCAGCCGTATTTATTAGATTCTCCTTATACACCTCTATACAGTATATTAGATATGCTATGAATAAGCTCTTACGTTACGTTGAATAAATTCTTATTTATAAAAACTTGTGCAATATAGCATTAGTTAAGTTAGATCGCTGTCAAAAAAAAGTACCAATAAACTACTTCATTCGACAGACATTTGAATTAAAAAAAAAATATTATTTCCTGTCAACAGCTGATGTGTTTGAATAAAATTTTGTTCATATTTTTCTTAGAAAACCGATTTTCATTTCGAAATTCTTTTTCACGAATAGTCATTTGGTCAAAACGGCCTTCTGGAAAGCGAATTCATGTCATTCACAACACTTCTAAATTGGTATGGCATTTTTAGTTGCTGACAGAACTCAAATAAATTCCAAATTTCCTGACAGAATTATAATAGTAATTAAACGTGCTTTACACGATATGGATTTTCCATATGGACTGTCACCATTTCCATATGGAATATTTTACAAATCGTGTAAACGTATTAAAAATCCATATGGAAATTACAGATGGAAATGCCATATGGAATGTTTTCATTAATAATTTTTGTTTTATTGACGTGTGATGTCTGGCAAATACGTATTACAGTAAGCCTTATACAACCCTAAACGTTTGTATAGTTAAGACTTTATAAATAAGGATTTTCCTTAAACAGGCATTATAAGTCTAATAATAATCTATGTTCCATGTTTTTTTTATGTTTTTTTGCTAACTCGTTGCATTTCAAATTGTTTCTTCCCTAAGCTTTTTCTTTAGCCTTGCTTGACATTCCTGATAAGAATTTAGACAGTGTGCGAATTGCATTAAAAGTTTCGGCCACTAAACTTGACGTTTGGTTAAACCTTGTCACTCCGTGTTCAAAAAAAATTATGTTTAAATAAACTAGCTGTGGAGCAGGCTAAAATATGACAGTAGTGTTTAAATTTAACCAGTGCTTTTAACGCGATACATCCAATTCGCACACAGCCTTGTAACTTTTATCTCTATAACCCACTCAATAAACCATGCCCCCATGCCGGATAAGTATGTAGTTTTTAATAAATTCACATTAATACTACGTTTTCACCTACCTTCAATCCGTGAAAAGTCGAGATTTATTTTAAATCTACTACGCTAAATACCGGAAGAGTCGAGATTTTAGGTAAATCTACTTCGCTTAATATCGTCACCTAGGCAGTTGGAACTTGGAAACGAAGTATAATAAACGAACTATACGTTATGCTACGTTTTACCTACACCTAAATCAATTTTTTTTTCGAGATTTAGAGCTAGATCTACTTCCAAATCCCGTGATTTAACATATAAATTTAAATCTGTTGGAAAAGTTGTACAAAATCGGTGTAAGTAATAGAGAACTCAGATGGTTTCGAAGTTTTCTAACCGGAAGAACCCAAAGAACAAAAGTAAATGGTAGTGATCTGACAAGTTGTGTTTGTAATATAAATGAAGATCTTTGTGGAATAAAAAAGTGGTTAATAATGAATCGTCTCTGTTAAATATGGACAAGTCTAAATGTATGATATTAAATGTTCCAGTTATTCCATCCCATATTTCTGTGTGTGTTGAAAATCGTCCCCTCGAAATTGTGCCCATTGTGCTATGCTAGACATTAAACTATCTTTTAATGAACACATCAGCTACATTTGTAAAAAAAAAAGTGTCGAAAAAACTAGGGGTATTGCGAAAAACCAGATCTAGTCTTACAATGAACAGTGCAATAGAAGTGTACAATGTAATCAATTAATCATTAAACCCCATTATGAGTATTGCGCCTCCATTCTTTACTTTTGTAATATCTCGGAAAAATCTAGACTGCAAATATTGGAGAATAAAGCTTTGCGTATTCTGCTGAGGCGAGATCATTATGCGAGTGTACGTGAAATGCATATGTCGTTAAATATGCTTAACGTAAATTAACGTTTGTTTATGCTCACTATGACATTTTTTCAAAATAAAAAACAATATATGTCCCGATTATCTGACAAATCAAGCAACAATGAATATGAACTCTGTACACAATCTGCGAAGCAGCGAAGATTTGCAATTCAGCGAATGAGAACATCAAGAGCCCAACGAACGATCTTTTATAATGGATACCAAACACCAATGAATTGAAAAGACTTTTGTTGTGTTATGTTCAAGAGTATATCATCTAAAATTTATTAATTGTATTGCATTCTGTTGTGTTATTCATATCAAATTATATCAAATCGAATTATAAATCACCAAAACATTTAAGTTTATATTGTGCATCATAACTACACATTTTAAATATATTTTTGTTAACAAAAGTATGCATATTAATGGCAAACTAAGACCAAATAAACCATTACATTACATAACATTACATATCTTCTGGGCCGGAATCATGTAACGCGATAGTTGATTCTCAAAATTAGTTTATCGTTTTTGATTATCAACTTTATTTTGGTCTATGTAAGTTGATCAAAAAAAAAAGTTTGAATTTTTGGCATCACTGACTTTGACGAAACTGTTTTGTTCTGTACTGACATTTGAAATTTGTCTTAACTCCGATAAAGACTGGGATTGAAATCTTTTCTTGGTCTGGGTTACACTTTTCACTAATAAGAGTACACAAAATCCAATAATAATAAGACTGCTATTACACGATGACTTATGAGTCATGACTCTTTATCGGATTCTCTTTTAAATTTCAATCCTTTGAGTCGAACACTATTACACCATAACTCTTAAGTCACGATTCAAATTTGGCGTGCTCTTTAATTTAATTTTTCTTTAAATGAAATGAAAAACATTCTTTCCCACTTTGTCAACTAGAAAAGTATATCTACTTGTGAACTCCAAGCAAGACGAATTTAAATAAAACTAAATTCAAAAATTTTGAATAAGAATTGAAAGGAGCGTCAAAAATGAGTTATATAAAAATTTGAAGAGATATGGGAAATTGTGAGAATTTAAGCGTTTTCGGGAGTTTTCATGAGTTTTACGGAGTAAAAGAACAGACTTAATATACATTTTATTTCTTTATGTGATATTATTTTTGCTTCAAACTTGTCAGATAGTGTTTAAATATATATTTTAAGCATATGCAATGTTAATATTCATTTGAATTTTTATTAAAACTACATAAATATTTGAAAACGACACCTAAATAGGTATCAAATGAAATTATCGCAAATAACTGACTATCAATTTGATAATCAGCTTACATAGAGCAAAAATCCTGACTTTGATTATCAAGTATCGCTTATCGCGTTATGTGATTCCAGCCCTGAAAACAAGATTTTAAATAGATCTTCAATAAAACTTTGGCTGAATGACTCCATTTTGTAATTAAATGAACCCAACGTACCTAATTTTGGGAACGCATTCATTTAAATGTCAAACATATTTGACGTAAATGCAAATGTCAAAATCAGCTGTCAACGTTTTCCAACTTCACATGTCGCATTTGGCTCCACCAAAAAATTAAAAACATTTCAGCATTTCACAAAAAAAAAACCAATTACAATGCTTAAAACTGTCCTCAGTGCTAATTTCAACCTTTTAAAAAATGCCGTACCACTCCAACAGCAAATAAGGGTATAAAATTATGATATTCTTTCATTGACGACATTAACAACATTTATCCACACAGACAACTTTCGTTTTGAAAAGACGGTATGACCCGCTTTTACATAAGAAGGGTCACCACCCGAAAAAGCTTCGTGCCAAGCATTTCATTTACGACTTAGTTGAAGATACAACAATTAAAAAGAAGCCCAATTTGGAAGTTGTCCTGAAAACTTTCGTCGATGGAGTCGGTGATAAAGGTGATGTTGTTTCTATGCGCCCAACTTTCGTGTATAACAAATTGCTTTTGCCCGGACTGGCGGTGTACAAAACGGAGGAGAATATAAAAAAGTATGCCAAAACAGGGGAAGACAAATCAGAAGTTCAACATAGTTCTCCTTTCGCTCAGAGGGTATATTTATTTGATTTGATTTTAAACGCGTTTGTAACTTTTTTCTTTCTAGACTGTGAATATGTTAGAAAGTATAACACTTGCTGTTGTCATGAACAAGGATCATCCTTGGGAAATCAAACCGTGGCACATTAGAACTTCGTTGAGAAAAGCCGGGTTCTACGTGAAGGATGAGTGTATAACAATGCCCGATCAGGCTATAACTGGTCCGGATCTAAAGAAGGAGAATAAAGATTTCTATTGCACGGTAACCATAAATAATTTGGAGAAAGCACGTTTGCGATGTCGAATTCATCATTGGAGCACTGATCCCAGCGAAAGGTTGCCATATGTCTCCGAGCATTGGAAGCTTGATGCAGAACCACTTTTTGGTTCACCAACGGAAACTAAAGAAGACAGTAGTAAGTTAGAGAAGTGAAGGCAGTGAGGAAATAAATAAACTTGTTTTGAAATTCAAAGGACGTTTTATCTTTGTATATGGAATTTATAGTATTTTCACCCTCGAGAATTTTTGGTTGGACAGTCGTCCCGTCTTGGCGCTGTCAGTTTTTCTATATACAAGATTTTAGTTCTGTATCGCGTTCCGGACGTCGCTGTCGTCGATTCACGAGGCTGCAACTACTATAAATTCCATATACAAAGGTTTTATTTTTGATTAGTCTCACGGTAGAACATTTAGTTGGAAGGCCTGTCTCGCTGTTTTTCTACAGTTGACCCGAACGACGCTCCTTAATACTGATTCAACCAAATTGGCAGACTGAACCAATTCATTGAGTACGCGTTAGGGACAGATCCGACCTACAATTGCACATCGATTCTGAATTTCTCGGTGTTGCTGTCTTAACTTTACGCATCCTGTCGCTGAAAAATAGAAATCAACTTCAAGAGAAAGACTGTTTTTTGTATTTAAAAAAAACTTTACTCTGTAATTGCTGGGCAATTTTCTTAAGTTTGAATAATTCTGTTTTCTATAAAAGAACAAATGTTGGATAGGATGTCTTCAATACAAAGTTTAACGAAAAGTTTTCAATTCAATACAAAAGGAATTTAACGATAGAAAGGGAACAAATAGAAAGTTCTTTAAATGCGGTTTTCTCCTTTGAAATAGTAACACGATGTGATAAAAAAAACGGACTCGTGGGATTCTAACGACTAAATTCAAATGTTTGCTTGGTAATAAAAAAAAATGACTCAACAAAAACTTAAAATACTCCTCGCGTGTCTCGGTGTCTCTTAGTTTTACTGCACTGCTTTCAATTCAACTTCAAACACCAATGTGCTATTTGGTGGAATTGTCGGCGGAGAGCCTCGTGCTCCATAAGCCATATGTGCCGGGCATGTGATGCGCCTCTTTCCACCAACCTTCATGCCAACTACACCGACATCCCAGCCCTTGATGACTTCACCGCGACCCAAACCGAACTTGAAGGGACCACCCTGCTTCAGACTGTCGAAAACTTTGTTATTGGACTTGAGACGACCTTCGTAGTAGACGTGTGCTTTCTTGCCGGTCTTTGCTTCTGGGCCGTTGCCCACGCGAATGTCTTCGATTTTGACGCCTCCGGCGAGAGTCTGTTCACCGCCCTTTGGCTTTTGGGCTGCCTGCTGTTTTTGCTGGGCTGGCTCTTTCTTGTCTTGCTTGTGTTTCTTATTGTCTTTCTTTGGAGTTTCGACACCGTTTTGTTTGGGTTTTTCCAACTTGATTTGCTTGGCTTTTGGCTGTTGCACTTCTTCGTCCTCGCTTTCGTTTTCTTCATCATCATCGTCTTCGTCATCGTCATCTCCCTCTTCTTCATCTTCATCCTCATTCTCATCATCATCATCATCTTCTTCGTCGTCGTCGTCATCGCTTTCTTCTGCTTCGGCTCCTAGCTCGCCATTGAAGTCGCTTTCGTCTTCATCTTCATCTTCCTCATCGGCAGCTGCTGCTTCACCTTTTTTGCCAGGTTTGCTGTTCTTGGCTGCTTTCTTGCCTTCTGATTTTTTTGCTTTTTTCGAAAGTGCCATCAGCTCTTCCATTGCATCGGAATCTTCATCCGAGAGATCATCCATTGGATCACTTATATCCGTGATATATCCAGATATGTGTATTGTTCCATTTCCTATAAAACAGAGATTGGTTAAATTGTATTTGATTTCTAAATGAATTAGTGGGAATTGCAGATGAATTGAAAAGGCAGAAATGAGAGATGTAGCTATTTGACAAAGGATTAAAGTGAATGTGTCCAATTCTGAAGAAGGGAGACCCTCTAAACTGCGCCAACTCCAGAGGAATCAGCCTACTTAATATTGTTTGTAAGATCCTCTCTGCCGTAATATGTGACCGTCTGAAACCTTTCGTCATCAATCAGATTGGTCCTTATAAATGTCGCTTCAGACTACAAAAGTCAACCATCAAACAAACTTTTACTTTGCTGCAGACCTGATAAAAACCTATGAACTCCAAATCGACACCCACCGCCCTTCATCGATTTAGGTCTGCGTATGACAGCATCTACAGAGACGAATTGCAAAATGCTGTCTTGTTTTGGCATCCTCTCCAGCTCGTTCGTTTGTTCAAAATGACGGGCTTACAGAATCATTCGACATTAAAAAGGATTGAGACAAAGCGATGCACTGTAATGCCATTTCTTTAAAACCGTGGTTGAGAAAATAGTCTAACGTCAACGCCAGAGACACTTTCTTCCAAAAGTTTGTTTAACGTCTCGCGTACGCCGATGATATTGACATAATGGGAAGAACACAGCGTGATGTCAATAGCGCCTTTGTGAAGATTGAGACAGAAGCGGCGAAAATGGGTTTATCATATGCTATTTTCGAGAAATGACACCCAACGCCGACGGCTCGGACTGAATGTTAGTTATATGTAAAAATACTTTAACTTAAACTACTTTTCACTTTCACAACTTATTTTTATCTATAAGCTTTTCCAATTTGCTTTTAATATTGTCATAGATATTTTTCATTCTAAATTTATTCTCTAATTTGTTAAGTTCGTTTACATAATATATTGTTCAATAAAATATTTTATCCATGAAACATTTCTTTTACCAACTACGGTTATAAACAGGTTATGGGTCCAGGCCATTACTTTGAATGCAATTAAACTTTTAAAAATATTGATTGGATAATCAGCAGTTTTTGTTTTGCATAAAGATGACTAGCTCAAATGTCCATGGCCGAATTCCTCTTCTGAATGGAGAAAATTATATAACATGGAAGGCACAGATGGAAGCCATACTTCACCGAGGAAGATTTCTCCAGTACGTTAAAGGCGAAACCGCAAGACCATTAATAGAAGTGGAACAACAACAATGGGATGAAAAGGATTTAGATGCCCGTGCAGAGAGCTTCTTATTGCAATGGAACCAAATATTGTTGCTTTGGCAGCAAATTTGAAAACATCGAAGGAAATCTGGGATTTTTTGTTGGAAAGCTACGATAAGAAAGGACCACGACAGAAGACAGAAGAATTTCGTAAATTTACAAATCTGCAAATGTCTGCAGGACAATCAGGTTCAGAATACGTTCGCGAATTTAAAACAATTACCAATCGATTAAAGGAGTTGGGAGCAAAATTAGACGATGATCTACTAGTTGTAGTTCTTCTCGATGGATTATCAGATGACTACAAGGACATAAGATCTGCGTTCGATGTTCAAAGCAATTATCCAGATTTTTCGACTGTTTGCACCAGATTACTTGAAGTTGGGGATAGAAAGAGAGAATGTTTGAACAATAACGTACTCAGTGCGAAGCATTACCGTCCGCAAAAGCATTACAAGAAATCTCAATTTAAAATAAGAACCGAAAATAATAATTTTCCTTTCTCTTGCAGAAAATGTGGCAAGCGAGGTCATATGGCTAAGGATTGCTGGACTAAAACTGACCAAACAAGATTTACTCAAAATGGTGAAAAGCAAGAGCAAGGTTTTATCGTACAGGAATGTACAGCGTTTTCAAAATTACCATATGAGCAACCGTATCAGCGATTATGGTGCTTGGACAGTGGGGCAACATCACATATGTGTGCTGATAAATCTAGTTTTATTACCCTCAATTCAGATAAAGATGCGAACCATGTCAAACTTGCAGACAGCCATGTTGTCAGTCTTGAAGGAACAGGAACTGTTAAGTCAAACATCAGTGTTAAAAGTTCAAAAGAGCCACTATACCTGTACAATACACTTCTCGTTCCAAAGTCAACTGACAATCTTATCTCAATTAGCAAGGCCACAGATCATGGATACAAGGTAATTTTTGAAGGGTCTGAAGCTAACATTTTTGATAATAAAGGTAATTTGGTCACGAGAGCATTGAAACAAAATGGTTTGTACTATATGCACACAAATGAAAAAACACAATTAGTCAGAGATAAAACAAGAAAATCTGAAATACATTATGGATCCTTAATGTCTTGGCATAAAAGGCTGGGACACGTAAATTTAATTTCTTTGAAACAGCTTTTGACAAAGAAGATGGTTCATGGGCTACCCGATAAATTTAAGGATGACATCGATGGTTGTAGTGTTTGCATTCGATCTAAGCAAACTTTAACAGCATTTCCTACAAGCAACAATGAAAAAAAGACATCCCGTCGCTTGGAACTTGTCCACTCAGACATATGCGGTCCGATGCGTACTGAATCGTTGGGAAAAGCAAAATATTTTATAACATTCATCGATAACTTTTCACGAAAGGTTTTTGTTTATTTCTTGAAAAGGAAGAGTGAAGCCTTCGAAACGTTCAAAAAATTTAAGGATTTTGCTGAAACACAATCTGGTGAGAAAGTTAAAACACTCCGAACGGACAACGGATTAGAATACTGCAACAAGGACTTCAAAAAATTCGTAGAAGATTGCGGAATATTTCATCAGAAAACTGTGCCTCACACTCCGCAACAAAATGGTTTAGCCGAAAGGGCTAACCGGACATTAACCGAGATGGCAAGATGTTTAAGGGATGAAAGCAAACTTCCCGAATTTATGTGGGCTGAATTAGTGAACACTTCAGCGTTCTTACGAAACAGATGTCCAACAAAACCCAACGGAGATGTAACACCAGAAGAGATGTGGAGTGGAAAGAAGCCGAATATATCCTTTTTAAAGGAAATTGGTTCGAAAGTTTACACTTTAAAAAAAGGATTCCAACCTTGGTAAATTCGAAAACAGATCCGAAGAAGGTATTTTAGTAGGTTATGCGGAAGAGTCTAAGGCTTACAGAATTTGGATGAAAAACAAGCGAAGCGTAATCCGAAGCAGATATCAGACTTATCAACAACAGGGACACCGTAAAATTCCAAGACAACGATTTACAAAGCTGTAATTTTTATAATTTTTCGTTCATAGACAACTGCAATAATTTAGAAAATTCGGAAAGCAATGAAGAAAATGCAACCTCGAATAATGATGGAAATGAATTTGAAAATGACACCGAAAGAAAAGATTCAGAAGAATGGCAAGATGCAAACGAATTCGCAGAAGACATCGTTCAACAAGCAACATCAAATAAGATGCGCACTGATCCCGAAAATGTTAACGAAATATTTGGTTTGGAAGATGCTATTGAATGGAAAAATGCAATGCAACATGAATTCGATTCTTTGCTTAACAATAACACCTAGACTTTGGTGGACAGACCAATTGACCGGAAAGTCATAAAATCTAAATGGGTGTTTAAAACGAAGTACAGGCTGGACGGAACTATAGAGAAGCGAAAAGTACGACTTGTAGCGAGAGGTTTTGACCAGATTCAAGGAGTTGATTATCAAGATACCTACTCACCAGTGGCAAATATAAGCTCAATCCGTTTGACTCTGGCAATAGCCATTGAAAATGGATTGGATCTTTATCATCTAGATGTTTCGTCAGCATACCTCAACGGTGATATCGACACTCTTATTTTTATGGAGCAGCCAGAAGGGTTTGAACAAGGCAATAAGGTTTGCAAATTAAACAAAGCAATTTATGGACTGAAACAGAGCGGACGGCTTTGGAACATAAAGTTGAATGCAACTCTTAAAACGCTTGGTTTCAATGCTTCACAATGCGACAGGTGTATCTACTTTAAATTCAATAACGATCAAATAACGTTAATAACAGTATACGTGGATGATCTAATC
>CAKKXW010000003.1:46580874-46595156 GCA_920937365.1 Sphaerophoria rueppellii | reverse complement strand
TGCTTTGTTAAGTTCGTTTATCTACATATATTGTTCAATAAAATATTTTATCTCCGAAACATTTCATTTACCAACCACGGTTATCAACAGGTTATGGGCCCAGGCCATTACATTGAATGCAATCAAACTTTTAAAAATATTGATTGGATAATCAACAGTTTTTGTTTTCCATAAAGATGACTAGCTCAAATGTCCATGGCCGAATTCCTCTTTTGAATGGAGAAAATTATATAACATGGAAGGCACAGATGGAAGCCATACTTCACCGAGGAAGATTTCTCCAGTACGTAAAAGGCGAAACCGTAAGACCGTTAATAGAAGTGGAACAACAACAATGGGATGAAAAGGATTTAGATGCTCGTGCAGAGCTTCTTATTGCAATGGAACCAAATATTGTTGCTTTGGCAGCAAATTTGAAAACATCGAAGGAAATCTGGGATTTTTTGTTGGAAAGCTACGACAAGAAAGGACCACGACAGAAGACAGAAGAATTTCGTAAATTTACAAATCTGCAAATGTCTGCAGGACAATCAGTTGCCGAATACGTTCGCGAATTTAAAACAATTACCAATCGATTAAAGGAGTTGGGAGCAAAATTAGACGATGATCTACTAGTTGTAGTTCTTCTTGATGGATTATCAGATGACTACAAGGACATAAGATCTGCGTTCGATGTTCAAAGCAATTATCCAGATGTTTCGACTGTTTGCACCAGATTACTTGAAGTTGGGGATAGAAAGAGAGACTGTTTGAACAATAACGTACTCAGTGCCAAGCATTACCGTCCGCAAAAGCATTACAAGAAGTCTCAATTTAAAATAAGAACCGAAAATAATAATTTTCCTTTCTCTTGCAGAAAATGTGGCAAGCGAGGTCATATGGCTAAGGATTGCTGGACTAAAACTGACCAAACAAGATTTACTCAAAATGGTGAAAAGCAAGAGCAAGGTTTTATCGTACAGGAATGTACAGCGTTTTCAAAATTACCACATGAGCAACCGTATCAGCGATTATGGTGCTTGGACAGTGGGGCAACATCACATATCAACAACATCACAACTGATAAATCTAGTTTTATTACCCTTAATTCAGATAAAGATGCGAACCATGTCAAACTTGCAGACAACCATGTTGTCAGTGTTGAAGGAACAGGAACTGTTAAGTCAAACATCAGTGTTAAAAGCTCCAAAGAGCCACTATACCTATACAATACACTTCTCGTTCCAAAGTTAACTGATAATCTTATCTCAATTAGCAAGGCCACAGATCATGGATACAAGGTAATTTTTGAAGGGTCTGAAGCTAACATTTTGGATAATAAAGGTAATTTGGTCACGAGAGCATTGAAAGAAAATGGTTTGTACTATATACACACAAATGAAAAAACACAATTAGTCAGAAATAAAACAAGAAAATCTGAAATACATTATGGATCCTTAATGTCTTGGCATAAAAGGCTGGGACACGTAAATTTAATTTCTTTGAAACAGCTTTTGACAAAGAAGATGGTTCATGGGCTACCCGATGAATTTAAAGATGACATCGATGGTTGTAGTGTTTGCATTCGATCTAAGCAAACTTTAACAGCATTTCCTACAAGCAACAACGAAAAAAAAAACATCCCGTCGCTTGGAACTTGTCCACTCAGACATATGCGGTCCGATGCGTATAGAATCGTTGGGAAAAGCAAAATATTTTATAACATTCATCGATGACTTTTCACGAAAGATTTTTGTTTATTTCTTGAAAAGGAAGAGTGAAGCCTTCGAAACGTTCAAAAAATTTAAGGTTTTTGCTGAAACCCAATCTGGTGAGAAAGTTAAAACACTCCGAACGGACAACGGATTAGAATACTGCAACAAGGACTTCCAAAAATTCGTAGAAGATTGCGGAATATTTCATCAGAAAACTGTGCCTCACACACCGCAACAAAATGGTTTAGCCGAAAGGGGTAACCGGACATTAACCGAGATGGCAAGATGTTTAATAGATGAAAGCAAACTTCCCGAATTTATGTGGGCTGAATTAGTGAACACTTCAGCGTTCTTACGAAACAGATGTCAAACAAAACCCAACGGAGATGTAACACCAGAAGAGATGTGGAGCGGAAAGAAGCCGAATATATCCTTTTTAAAGGAAATTGGTTCGAAAGTTTACATTTTAAAAAAGGATTCCAACCTTGGTAAATTCGAAAATAGATCCGAGGAAGGCATTTTAGTAGGTTACGCGGAAGAGTCTAAGGCTTACAGAATTTGGATGAAAAACAAGCGAAGCGTAATCCGAAGCAGAGATATCAGACTTATCAACAACGGGCACACCGTCAAATTCCAAGACAACGATGTACAAATCTGTAATTTTTATAATTTTTCGTTCACAGACAACTGCAATAATTTAGAAAATTCGGAAAGCAATGAAGAAAATGCAACCTCGAATAATGATGGAAATGAATTTGAAAATGACACCGAAAGAAAAGATTCAGAAGAATGGCAAGATGCAAACGAATTCGTTCAACAAGCAACATCAAATAAGATGCGCACTGATCCCGAAAATGTCAAAGAAATATTTGGTTTGGACGATGCTATTGAATGGAAAAATGCAATGCAAAATGAATTCGATTCTTTGCTTAACAAAAACATCTGGACTTTGGTGGACAGACCAATTGACCGGAAACGAAAAGTCATAAAATCTAAATGGGCGTCAAAACCTTTAGCTTTAACAGCTCTCAAAAAATGCTTTAAGCGTTTAGGAATGTCATTCGATTAAATATTAAAAAAAAAAATCATATAATTGTGAAATTGAGGACGGGTGTTAGTTATGTGTAAAAATACTTTAACTTAAACTTCTTTTCACTTTCACAACTTATTTTTATCTATAAGCTTTTTCAATTTGGTTTTAATATTGTCATATATATTTTTCATTCTTAATTTATTCTCTAATTTGTTAAGTTCGTTTACATAATATATTGTTCAATAAAATATTTTATCCATGAAACATTTCTTTTACCAACTACGGTTATCAACACTGAACGTCACAATAGACGCATACAACTTCGAGGTAGTAGAAGAGTTTGTCTACTTAGGCTTTGCATTTATCACGGGCAATAACACCAGCGCCGAAAGCAGACGAAGAATTACTCTTGCTAATGGCTGTTGGACTTAGAAAGCAATTGAGTGGTAAAGTCCTCTCTAGATCAACTAATGTAAAACTATACAAGATCTTCATAGCCCAGTCCAGTCCCAGTGCACTGACAAAATCGGATGAAAGTAGCTTGCTGGTTAAGTTGTTCGGGTTTGTCTATGGCCCGTGTGCTTTGATGAGGAATGGAGAAGATTTAACAGCGAATTTTACTTGTTGTATAACGAAGCGGATCTAGCCAGAAGGGCGAAGTTCCAGCGACTAGATTTCTTTAGAGATGATGAACACTAACACAGCCATCGACACCAATAACGAGGCTCGACGAAGCAGAGGAAGACCGCGTCTCAGGTGGCGCATCCAAGTGGAAGACGACCTCAATCAACTGCAGATAGCTAGCTAAGCCCGATCTGGCGCAGACTATTAGTTGAGGTCCAAGTCCACAAGGGACTGCAGTGCCACCTAAAGTAAGTCATCAGAGTTTTTATGTTAAAAGATACATACTCTCCTCTATTCAACAAGACCAAAAGGCTCCATACGCTGTAAATATCAATCCGATTTACCATCTCAAAATGTCATCAGTATATAGTCTTAAATGCCTGCTACGACAGAATAGGTGAGGTAAAACTTTACAAAGGCGTGAGAGAACTTTCTTAAATAAACTGATAAGATGATTGAGGCTGACCATCTTTTATTACCCGATATTGTTTCAAGAAAAGCCGGAAGAATATTGTACAATCATTTTACAAAGCGAATAATAAAAGAAAGTGAACAGATGGGCAGCTGACTATATCATGACATCTGCTCGCAAAGAAATTTCGGGTATGCTTAACAAATCGACATTTGCCCGACATTTGCTGCTTTAGATGCTCGAATGAGTTTGAATGAAGTAAAAAGCATTGTTCGAGGTTTAAACTTACTGCCAGTAATCACTCCTTAAACTGTCATGCAAGCCAGTTATTGCAACAATAAAATAAAAAGATAAGAACCTTTTGGCGGTAATAGTTGAAGCCTTGAGAAGAGCTTGCCATCTAGACTACATGCGTAGTCCGTCTCAAGTTATAGAATATAGATAGAACGAACTTGCATTAATGAAATCTGACAGCTGCTTATAATAGAGAACCTAGTAGCTACATTCTATTGGAATTGCAATGAACATGCATTTCTAGAATCTTCGATTAAGAAAATGTCCCTTCTTACTCATTGCAAACCCCACTATGCATTATGTGCTTTTGGAACTCAACCCGGAGAACCACAAATCATTTTCCAATTAACAAAAGAAAAAAAAAATTTACCTTGACTCTGGAGAGAAATTTCATCGCCCTCGTTGAAATTCAAATCCAACATTACTTGTTCGGTGGTGTTCTTCCGAAGAGTACAAATCAAATATTTGATATTCTCGTACGTAAGAAATAGCTGGATTGGGCCATCACTGCACGAGGAAACATCAAGAGCAGCTTGCGAAACATGGAATGCCTGCTTTGTTGTTTGGGTGTACTTTTTGTTTGCTTTCAAGATTAATCCTTTGAAAAAGAAGAAATTCAAATTAAATCCTCATGTTAGGAAGAATATTATTCATTATTTTGATGTATTTATAGAAAAGCCGCATGGAATTCCATGACTTGCTCAGAAACACGTGGTGTTCCGGGTACAGAACTTTCCACTGTTTGATGATAGACGAACCGCACTTTGACCACTTACCCCAAAACATGTTTACTGTGTAGTTGAAAAATATAAACTTAGGAACTTAAAATACAAATATTTTATTTAACAAGCACAAAAAAGTACTTCAAACTTGTTTAAATTGAATAATTCTTGCAAAACAAATGCGATTGGAGCGGGAAGAAATACAACACTGCTATGATGGCGGCTTCAACAAATTTGATTGTTGAAATTTAGGAAAATAGGAACGAACTGTCTTTTGCTTGAAAAGTGAATGAGCGTTGAGGTGCGATGGCAAACGTTGTTTGCTTTGCCGGGCGGAAGGATTCGGAATGGTTTCGGACAAGAATTGTTTGGTGTTGAACTGTTTCAGTGAATGCGTGTAGAGCTTCGACTAATATTAGTTTTGATCATTTTTTATATTTTTCGGCAAAGAATTATAGATAATTCTTGCCTAAATAATCATTGACAATTAAATGAGATTGAAATTATTAGATCTAATTGCAATTTACTTTAATTTAATATTATCTATGTTAATATCGCAAAAACATAATAATGGAACATGAACAAAAATTATTCGAGACTTCTTGTATTAAGAGTGTTCCGGACCAAAACTGCGTTTTTTCAAATGGTATTGTGAAGCGATTAAATGTCGTATTGAAATGATTAAGTTGTCGTTGTGTTGACAAAAATTGTTTCTAAAAAACTATTGGAGCATAATTTCAATTAAGTACTTCGTTACTTAGTAGTTAAGGCTCAAAAACTCCAAAATGGCCAAAAATCGTACTTTTTCAAAGAGAATTCCATCAAAATAAAATCATTTTTCACTAACATTTCTTAATAAGCATAAAATTCAACATTTAAACTGTAAACTGGAGAAAAAATTAACTTTTTAAACAAAAGAGCATTAAAAAACTATGATTAAAATTTTCATTTTTGATAAGCAATTTTTCTTAGGATGCGATATTTATTTTTTTTTAAATCTCTTCTATTTAGCACGTACTTTTTCTCAACACAGCAATCAAAAAATTTTGAAAAAACTGATCAAACACATTTTATTTCAAAACTAAGGGATAGCAGAATGAAGAGAGAAATGAAGAGATTTAAAAAAGATAAATATCGCATCATAAGAAAAATTGCTTATGAAATATACAAATTTTATTCATAGTTTTTTAATTCTATTTTGTCTAAAAAGTTTATTTTTTCTCCAATAGTTATACAGTTTAAATGTCGAATTTTATGCTTAGTAAGAAATGTTCGCGAAAAATGTTTTTATTTTGATGGAATTCTCTTGGAAAAAGTACGATTTTTGGCCATTTTGGAGTTTTTGAGCCTTTACTACTGAGTAACGAAGAACTTTTTTGAAATTGTGCTCCAATAGTTTTTTTTAGAAATAGTTTTTGTCTACAGAATGACACCTTAATCATTTTAATACGACATTTAATCGCTTCACAATATCATTTGAAAAAAACGCAGTTTTGGTCCGGAACACTCTTAAGGATATTACGGCTAAGGAATAGAAGAGCAGTTAAAATAAACAAGCACCGAAGTAATTCATTTTTTTTATAATCAACGCGTACTCAAGGGTTTTTTCATTACGTTTTATATACCAAAAGTAAAGTGCGAATATTAGGGAAAGGATAGAGGATGTAAAAGCAGGTCTCGGTGAACATTGGTTTTGAATTCTTGAAAATTAAAATGACTGGGGAAGATAGAGTGTGGAAGAGAGTTCCACATTCGTGTAATTTGGCTAAGGAACGATTCTCTGTACATGACAGTAAGTCCGAAGTTGGGCTCAAGGGTCTGGAAGCGCGGTTATTTCGGTTGAATATCTTATCTGAAGCATAGATACCGTTGAAGTAACGGTAAAAAAGGGTGTGGCATGAGACATTACGCCGATGTTCGAGCGATGTAAATTACTTAACGATGATATGATACGCTCTTTTTTGAATACTCTCCAGAAGACTTAAGTATGTCACTGGAGTACCAGCCCAGACATGACAAAAATTATACTCAAGCTTAGGACGCGTGTTCGTTTTGTAGATGATAGCCTGATCAGAAACGGAATCTCGAGATGTTCGGTCTCATTCATGCAGGCGGTGCCACTCATGGACAGTGGCAGGGAGCTGGATAACAAAAATGTTTGACATAGTCCAAGCCAAGCATTCAAGTCATCATCTCAAAAAAAATTGTTTTGTTTTCTTTTTGGGTGCAGGATGATGGAGCAGATATTCATCGGAATGATGTTTATTTTTGTGCAATAATTTCAGTTTGAGAACTAAAATGTAATAGCATTTAGTAATAGATTTTCAGTTTTTATTACATTTTTAACAACGTGACTTAGCTAAGTAAGGCCGTGTGCGAATTGGGTTAACAAGTATTGAAAACTTGACTTTTGGTTAAATTTTGACACTTTGCATTGAATAAAATGTGTTAAAAAGTCATTGAATAAGAAGTACAGGAAGCGGTTTTAGCTACATGTACAGTGTACGTGAGTGATGTAAATTTTTGGGACATGTGCTATCAATTTTAAGGGTATGTGCTGTCAAACTTTGACTGTGTTGTCAGTCGAGTTCAGGGGTGTATTATTTCTGTTGATGATGGTAAGACGCTGCAATCGTAAGGTTGTTTCAAATATGTAGTTCTTCCATCGTGTTTCGAAACGTTCGAAACAATTTCTTTGTTGCTTGTATTACAATCAACTAGAAAATACTTCTATATTTTCCCCTTGACAATATTTGAGTCGCTGTCTATTGTGAATTATATTTTCGAGAATTTGAATGGTCTAGAAGATTTCCGAAAGCTGAATGGAAAAGTGGATAGAAATTCATATATTGGATAGAAGTCAGTTGTTTGTTCAAAACACTTTTACGAAACTGATTTTATACTTGATGGTCTAATTTTTAACACAATTTATTCAATGCAAGGTGTCAAAATTTAATCAAACGTCTAGTCTTAACCCATTTTTAACCCAATTCGCACACGGCCTAAAATTTAGTTTAGCTCGATCTGCGTACTGGTCTTTATCCTCGATTATCAACCATTTTTTCGGTTTCGAAACTTAAGGCCAGTAGGCATTCATAGAATTCGTTCATCTTCGAATAAATACGGACGAATGACAGCTTCTTACCATAGAGCACACCAAACAGTCCCTTTTTCTGGATGCAATGGTACCTCTTCGATCACTTGTGGGTTTTCTAAGCCCCATGTATGGCAATTTCGTTTGTTTACATACCCACCGAGTGAGAAATGCACCTCATGGCTAAAGAAAATGTTGTTTCAAAAATCGGTGTTTATTGTCTTTTGTTCCAACACCCAAGAAGCGTTGTTAAGCGTTCTATTGTCGTAAATGGCAAAAATTCAGCTAATATTATAACACTTCAACTGACAGTTAAGTTTGACACGTATCAAATGCCAGCGCTACCAGCTTGAAACCTCGAAATGAATGACCCTTTACTTTCAAATACGATCTTAATCTTGCAAACCGATATCTCCGTGGAAAAGAAACATTGAAATTCGTTCTCTTGAATGTGTATTTTCATCGTAAATCTGATTGTAAGGACGTTAAATGTCAAATAATTTGGTCTATATTATGGCAACGTTGTGTTTTAATCATACATCCGCTTAAAGGAATTTGATTCTGTACTGTTGTTTGTTGATATTCTTTAAAGATGAAAATCATACGAATATGCTGGAAAACATGAGTTGAACTTTCCAATTTGTTTAATGTTTACATCCCATAACGTCCTCGTTGGCAAACGTTGTAAAATTAATTCAATTGAAAATGCTGGAAATGAATTCGAACAGTTATTTGTGGAGCAGTGAAAGTGTTTTCAAATTCGGTCCATCTATAATATATACAGATTTACTTAGGCCGTGTGCGAATTGGGTAAAAAAAGTGGTTTAAACTTGACGTTTGGTTAAATTTTGACACTTCGCATTGCATAAAATGTGTTAAAAATTAGACTATCTGCGGAGCAGGTTAAAATATGACAGTAGTGGTTAAAAATTCATCCATTTTTAACCAAAGTTCATCCAATTCGCACACGGCCTTAAACACAAACTTATGAAAATTTAAAACTGGATTAGCTTCTGTTTAAAGGATTCAACTGCATTTCCTTAAAAAAAGGACGAGACTACCTAGTTCTTAAGCTTTTTCTCTTAAAAATAAAGCTTTCAACACTCAAATTTCAATGTTGCTTTGCTTTTGACTCACACGTAGATACCTACTCCTGACGGTCGGAAGCATATTCTTAGATCCTGCCAAACGGAATAAAAATACACATAAAAATTAGAAAGAAAAAGATAAATCGAAAGTGACAAAAGGCAGTTTCAACATAACTTAGCACAAATGTTACGTGAAAATTGCATTTTCAAAGCCCGTGAACCTGATTAAAATAATAAAAAATACCGTAAGATATTGTAACCAATAATCGGAAATCGAAGTTGTCAGTGCATAGAAATTCGATCATTTCAAGTGAACAAAAATTTTCAGTGAAAATTTCAACTTAAAGGATATACACACATCCTTTAGCCCCTTTTTTGTCCCCCTTACTCTTTGTTTCTTTTTAGTCTGCATCTACTTCTCACACTGCTTGATTCTGTGCTGCGTGTACTCCAATCGAAAAATCGATTATTTATTTTACATGAAAGCTCAATTTATTACTTTCTTCACATTTAACTGTTTTCCCTTTTTGTGTTTTTGTTTTCATTTTTTCTTCTGTTGGCATATTTATATATCGCTTATGTTTCTTAACTGTGCCATGCCCCCAACAACGACAAATAACGAAAGTGTGTCACAAAGTTTACATCTTCCTTCTGTTTTGTGTATCTTTTCACTTGATCTCCTTTTCATCTTGTTTTTATTTTCGTAGCCAAAAAGTGAAGATTGAATTTGTAAAAGAAAAAAAAAAAACATTTTTGGACAACGACTATTTGTTTAAATAATAACACAAACAAAACAAAAACATTGGAAACCAACAAGAAACGGTGTGTTTGTGGTCCTTGAACAAAAAATGATATTGATTGCTGGCGTGGATAACTACATAAATGGTAAGCTGCTAAGTACGCATTCGACCAACAATTGATTTTATTTTCCTTTTTGGGGTTTTTTCTTTGAGTTTTCATGTTCATTGACACGAAATTCATTGTTGTTCTAGGACTGGGTTCACTACTGCGTATACGCAACCTTTTTTTTGTCGAATTTCTGTCAATAAAGCTCTCACCTCAGTAATATCAAACATGTGGTTAATTGGGGCTTATTATTGTTTTAAATTGACTTGAGGTAACGACACGCTAGGTAGTGTCTTATCCCTTTCTCACTGACAGCTAGGACTCGTTTTCTCTATGCGACGATATGAGTCATGGTTAATTTTTTATTTGTTGACTTATTAACTATTAGAAATAACTTCAGGGTCATGCCGCTAGGGAAATCCAGCTGGCTGTCAAAGAAACTGAAAGCCGAATCAGTGTGGTTGTTGAAGTTTATGTAGGTACATATAAATGGCCTTGTAGGGACATGTATAGGTCTTGTGTGCACTTAAGGTATCGCTATGACAATGAAATTTTATTGTGCGTTTGAATTTTGATTACTTTGACTTTGTAATGATTGACCGGCTTTCAAAAGGGGTGTGTTCGAATCGTTTTAACTGCGAACATGGAAAACGTTTTTAAGATTATGGCTGAGGGTGGTCATAGAGCTCTTATAGTTATAAGAAGCATAATGAGATTTGATAGTGAGAAGTCATATGTAGATACTTATATATGAAACTTGTGAATAGTATATTTCTATTACTTTTGATAACAAATGATTTTACTGCGACAGCTTGTTTTGTTTAGTTTATCTTTGCATATCACTTAAATGGTTGAAACAAGTTACTTTTCCTTAGCTTTCTTTTTCATCATCGCCATCATCGACCTTGTCAATAAGGTTTTTGCGTTCATCTGTGATAAATCTGACCCAGGCCTTATTCAACAAGTTCTTTGACCTATCCCCTTCAAAATTCTCTTCGTCCCTACAGTAGGTTTAACATCTTGTTTTGAATGGATTGGTAGCATTTCCGTGTCTGGTATTTCCATCGACTTCTATCTGTTTCGCTTTATCTGGGAGGCTTTTTTTGTATGTAAAGATTCTTTTATTCTTTTCTGAGGCTTTCATATTCCTCTTCGAATGCACTTTTTCGATAAGATTGTTGCATTCTTCTATTCAGTCACAAGCTTGCATTCATCATGAACCAGTTGTTCTAACCTCTATCAGCCATAATATTAGTAGAAAACCCCTATCCCACTCTTGTTCTTCAGGTTTACAAACCAATAGAATAGGAATTAATCCATGGATTAACATTTCTCATTAATACAAAATTTGTGAATTTTGTTGTTGTTGATATTTGACAACGATTAAAGTGCCATAACGAAATAACGGAGAAGCTTTTACTTACATTTTTATATTCCTTCGCTAAGCCATCCTCCACGGTGGAAAATCGTCATTTAAGAAAAAAATTATTATACTGGGTTATCCATTTTGCGGTTTCAAAAGTAAACGTAAATAAAACACATATAATGTATATTTTTGATGATATTTTTATTATAAAGTTTAAACGTTGACATTATTTGTGAAACACTACATCATTTAAATGACCACCACGAGAATTGTTGCAAGCATCGATTCTTTTGAGTTATTTTTTGATACATATTGGGAGGTATTTCAGCCATAACTTGACGAATGCTCAAGAGTTAAAGGTTCATCGGCATAAACACTGTCTTTCGTATAGCCCAACAAAAAAAATTCCAGCGGTGTCAAATCGGACGATCTTGGTGACCAGTTGATATCGCCACGAGTAGAAACTACGTGGTCAGGAAGTGTCTCTTGCAATAAAGCTATATTCGGCCGAGTTATGTGGCATGTGGCACCGTCTTGTTGTAACCACATATCGAATTGACGGTGTGACAGTCGTCACACCTCCGGACCAAAGAGTGCACCACAGTGATGAAAAACGACATTTTCCGATTGTACTGACAGCTGAAAAAAAGTGTACGAAATCGAGCGCAATTGTACAGTTTCTCGCAGAAAAAAAACAACGATTACGAAAATTTAAATTTTTCATTCAATAACATAATGGTCATAATGGTCAACGGTCGACGATATTAAAATATAAATGCATTGTTTTAAAATCAACAGTCTTTATCTTCAATTAGCAGTTGCCCTCGACTTCGTCCGCCTCTCCCTTGTCCACCAGAAAGACGTGCGTTTTGGTTTGTGCACCATGCGAGAGTGAGAATATTGTGAAATTATTTTAAAATTGTATTATAGTCGACTCTCGCTAAGTCGATATTCTTCTTAGCTCGAAGCCTTCAAATATGTATAATTTTCACTGTTTTAACGACATTTTTCAGTGATGCTTTGCTCTTATTTTTCGCAGCTTAACGTTGTATAGCTTAAAGCCTTCCTCGATAAATGGACTATCCAACACAAAAAGAATTTTACAATTCAAACTAAGAGTTCCTGAGATTAGAGCGTTCAAACAAACAAACTCTTAAGCTTCATATTTTAGTATAGATTAAATTGCGTATTTATTTGGTATTCTCTTATCTAGAAGCATCTTTAATACTTACCTTACTTACTTATCCAGCTCACAATCCATGAAGGATCTCTTACTTACTTACTTACTTTACTTAAGGTGGCGCTACAGTCCGTTGTGGACTTGGGCCTCAATCAACAGTCCCCGCCAGCCAGCTCGGTCCCTAGCTAGCTGTCTCTAGTTTTGCACTCCAAGTTGATTGAGGTCCTCTTCCACTTGAGTGCGCCACCTACGTCGCGGTCTTCCTCTCCTCCTACGTCCCTCAGGAATAGGGTCGAAGACTTTCCGGGCCGGAGTATTAGTGTCCATCCGCACTAAATGACCGAGTCATCTGAGTCTCTGGACCTTGACCCTTCTGGCTAGGTCCATGTCGTTGTACAACCCGTAAAGTTCGCTGTTATATCTTCTTCGCCATTCCTCTTCAATGCATGAAGGATCTCAGCCTGAGATATTGCAGCCTTCCATCGTGAACGTTCCCTCGCAAGCACTCTCTAGTCGCCGAAACCAAGCGCACTGTCATCCGCAGTCACTTGGTCCTTGTACCGTAGGTTCGGTCTTCCTTTTCGTCTCGAACGTGGGGGTTAAGATGAGAAGAATTTCTTGGCTGGAACGTTGTCATCCATTCGCTCGATGTCTTTTCTTGCCCTTCTGGACTACATTCACACCTTGGTACAGTTCGTACAGTTTTTGGTGAAACCTTCTTATCCATTCGCCATCGGCACGGCGAATACGGGGCCGAAAACTCCTTCGAAGAATTTTTCTTTCGAATGTGCCCAGAAACAATTACCCTTTTTTACTTATCGTCCAGAACTTGGCGCCGTAGAGTTGGACTGGTAAAATCAAAGTTTTATAAAGCAGTCACTTTGTCTTTCGAGTGAGGAGTTTTGAAACCATAGTTGATTTGCCAAACCGAAGCAGCAGCGCAGCGGTTCATTTGGGTAATTCCTCTTCGGATCTCCACTAAGGCTTCGTTTGTGGGATTAATGTTTGTTCCAAGGTAGGTGAACTCCTTAACTAACTCGAAATTGATGCTACCAATTGACGTTTTGTCCTGGTCGGTGGACAGATGTTGCTTTGTTTGTTGATAGCATATGCATTTTATTTTGTCCTCATTCACTTCAAGACCAACAAGTTTAGCCTGTTTTCAATCGCTGTGTGGGCCTCAAGCACAGCCCTCTTGGATCGACCGATGATGTCAATGTACTTCGCATAGCCTAGGAGCTGGGTGGATTTGGTGAAGATAGTGTTTTCCGTGCTCACACCTGCCTTGCGCACCATCTGCTCCAAGACTATGTTGAAGAAATCACATGACAGCGCATCTCCTTGTCTAAACCCTGCGCATGTTTGGAATACTGTTTTGAATACTAGTTGTGTTCACTGACGCTGTGCTGGACTGTTCTAGACAGAAAAGTACAGCTTTTTGCTGTTCATTGAGGTTTTTTCTGTGCTGATCTGTTCTACTTTCCTGTTCATTGACAAACCTAGAACAGTTAAGAACAGGATTTTCTGTTCTTGCTTTTGAGTTAGAACAGGTTAGAACAAACTCATGAGAAATGTCATGTTTGTTTACGTTTTGATTTGGCTGTGCTTTGTTTTTTTTCTCGTGATTTGAAAAAAATTAAAATAAAGTTATTTTGCCAATTTGTTTAATTTGTTTTATTAGATAATAATAAAATACATTGAAAAAAAAATGCATCAAATTCTTTTATAGTTTTGCATTTGTTTGTACTGTAAAGAGTACTCAAACAAGATTGGACAAGATTGAGTTTTCGTTCTTGTCTTTTAGGACAAGAATTGACAAGATCCAAACAGTTACTTGTCCTTTCATCTTGTCTAGTCGTGTCTTTTTTGGAGTTACTTGTCGTTTTTCGACATGAAAAGACAGATCTTGTCAGGTCGTGTCGCAGTCAC
>CAKKXW010000003.1:46537012-46552851 GCA_920937365.1 Sphaerophoria rueppellii | reverse complement strand
TACTTTTTTTGCCACTGTCCGTGGCAATGCTAGTGTAGCTAATTTGAAGTGGAACCACTTTTATTCAAATTTTGTATTGAAAATTCTGACGACTAGCAGTCCATATATAGTACGTCAATGGTTGTTTCCCTATAGCAATAGCCTTGTTCAGCGAGAAAAAAGACAGCACAGTACAGCACAGCTTCGTTAGAAATGTCAGAACAGTCTGGAACAGTTTAGAACACAAAAAGTGTTCTACCTAAAAAGTTGGAACAGAAAATCCTAAACTGTTCCAAACTGATCTAGACAACTAATCAGTTATAATAAGATGGGAAAATTTGCGATCAAAATGACATTTGCCTACAAGCTAAGGAGTAGCTAACCTACTCCTAAGAGTATGCGTGTAATACAAATCGATGGTTCTACGAAAGGACCTCGTAAGAAGAAAAATCCCTTTTTTTGAAATTAGGCTAAAAAAATGCACAAAAACCGTAGCCACCTTTTGGCATTTCTGGTTAAATGCGTGTGTTCTAAGAAAATTTAGAAAACTCGAAAATAAAAAACCTCGAAAAAAAATCTTTTCAAAATGAAAATACAGTACCTCGTTAGTCTCTGAGTTTTTGAGTCGTTTTTTACTGTTAAAATTTGATCGAAAAATGTTAAACTTAATTATTCAAAGAAGTGTTTTATGGTTTGTATTTATTCTTAGGAAAACAATGAGATTTACGTTTTTTGCAATTTTTTTATTGTGAATTAGCTACAATTAATATAAATTGAGGCAAATACATACGAGGTCTTTTCCGTGTTTTAATTTCTAAATATTTTTGATACATACGAGGTACTGCAAAAACAGTTTTTTAGTGATTGTGTATTGTGAAAAACTACCCGTAGAACCAGCGAAATTCAAAAAAGCAGGTTAGCTGCAAGAGCATGCGTTTTATTGTAATAATGATACAATTGCCTATATAATAAAAAGCAAGTTTGCTGCAAGAGTATGTGTGTATGAAAAAAAAAAAAGTTTTGAGGTATTTGGAGGGTAAAACGTTGGTAGGTTTCCAATTTTGTTATAACTAGATCAGTGATCTAGACAGACTCATTGAACACCACATCAGAACAGTTTGAAACAACAAATGTATCAATGAACACCAAAAAAGTGTACTTTTCTGTTCCAAAGTGGCAGAACAGTTTCACTGAACACTCCTAATATGTAAAACAATTGACATACTTATATGGACTGCCAGCAGCCAACTTCATGATGATTCGTTTTTGCACATTTCTTCCACGCCAAAAAACATGGATTTTTATGTCGTTTTCCATTGGTCGTCCAGAAGCATTCGGAAGAGTCCAGAAGTCTTCTGAAACCATTCCATTGGACTTACTCTGACAGACGGAATGCTTCTGTTTTGAAAACAGAAGCGTCCGAAGAATGACACATACACCATAACCCGTTCCATTGGAGGTAGAAGAAGAAACGTCAAAAAAAGACCAATGGAAAACGACATTAGTAGCAATTCTTCTTGGTTGTAAGAATAGCCACATCAGTTTACTCAGTCCAAAGAATCAGCGATTGTCAAGAGTTGTATTTTAATTCAACGCTGTTGTCTTCTGTTTGACATTTCCATACAAACTTCAGCTGTAATTTTCGTCGTTGGACGACTCTTTGTATATCTATTACATCTACTAAAAATATTTATATACAAAAGGGGCGACTGGCAACTGCACTTTGTTCAGCCCTTCACAATCACAATAAGCGTTTTTTTTTTTACATCTGAACAGAGCCTGAACTGCCAAACTCAAAACTGTGTTTCTTTTCTTATGTGGCTTTTCTTACAACCCAAGAATTGAACCGTGCCGTAAAAGATGCAATTTTTTTCCCTTAAACGCATTTCTTTCACAAAAAAATTGAATTTATTTCTCGAAGGATTGATTTCTCTCGAATCTCTTTTTGGAGACGGATTTACACATACTTGTACACGGATTTTACACATATACTACAGCTCAGTTTTCTATTTTCATTTAATAAGCATTGTGAGAAAAATGGCTGAACAAACAAATGTCAAGCATGTGAGAAGTGAGTTGTGGTCAAATGAAAAGAAATGGTGAAGGAAGAAAGTTGATATAGCAGAGAATATTAAGAAATATTTATTTCCTGCAAAAAAAAAACACTTGATTTGTGCTTAACTAACGATAATCTATCGATTGAAACCATTTTTGTCTCCAAATTCTCCAAATTCAGGAGCCCATATAAGAAAGTCCAGCCAACTTTGTTCAGAGTCTGTTCAGCAAGCTCTGAAGACTCAGAGTTAAGAGTGTTCCGGACCAAAACTGCGTTTTTTCAAATGGTATTGTGAAGCGATTAAATGCGGTATTGAAATGATTAAGGTGTCATTGTATAGACAAAAACTGTTTCTAAAAAACTATTGGAGCACAATTTCAAATAAGTACTTCGTTACTCAGTAGTAAAGGCTCAAAAACTCCAAAATGGCCAAAAATCGTACTTTTTCAAAAAAAATTCCATCAAAATAAAAACATTTATTCGCTAACATTTTTTAATGAGCATAAAATTCGACATTTAAACTGTATAACTATTGGAGAAAAAATTAACTTTTTGAACAAATAAGAATTAAAAAACTATGAATAAAATTTGTATTTTTGATAAGCAATTTTTTTATGATGCGACATTAATTTTTTTAAATCTCTTCATGGTGACGTGAAATAACGCCCGACGAAATAAGGCCCCATCTTAAAAGGGGCCTTATTTCCATGCTGAAATTGAAATAACACCCAACGGGCCTTATTTCAATTGCATTATGGAAATAAAGCCGCATTTTACATGGAAATAAGGCCGCATTTACAAAACACATAAGAAAACTTGAAATAGGGCCTGGTTTACATGCCAACTTGGAGATAAGACCCCTTTTTACCGCTATTGGCAAGTTCTTAAACAGAGATTTACTCTCAATTGCACCAATATGCTTAACAATAACTGTTGTTTAAATGTGAAGAACATCTCTTTCATGATTTATGACTCAGTTGTTTATGAAAAAGTGCAGTGATAAGTGCTCCATTTAAAAGAAAAAAAAAAGTGTTTTGAAGAGTAAATGATGAAGAACAATTTTTTTGATTATTTGCAAAATTTCAAAGTTTCAAAACTTTTAGCGCTCAAAAACTGAGCTTCAAAAGTGATTTACCTTTGAAAACTTTGTACAGTTTTTTTTACTTCAAATTCATCCTTTTACAAATCAAATTCACCCTTTTACAAGTCAAATTCACCCATTTACAATCAAATTCACCTTTTTACAAATCAAATTCACCTTTATACAAATCAAATTCACCATTTTACAAATCTAACTCACCTAGTACTTATATTGAAGATAGTATTTGTATAAATAAAATCACATGTGTGGTTAATACTTGATAATGCAAGTATTCACAAAACGGAAGAAGTTCAAAACCTTGTTGATCAAACAACTCATACGCTTCATTTTTTACCACCGTTCTCCCCAATGCTAAATCCAATAGAAGAAGTTTTCTCAAAAATTAAGCCTCATTCAAGAAACTTATTAGTCGATCCAACAAATAACCAACGTTTGGTTGACATAATAGACACTTCTGTGGAGACTGTAACTTCCAAAAATTGTCACAACTATTACATGCATGAATATGTATGCAAAGTTACCCGCTGCAGCTGCAGGAGAAGATTTGTAAAATTATTAACCATAATGTTTGAATAAAAATGAATTCAATAAAATTGGTATTTTTTGCCTTAAATAAAAACGATCTTTTGTGATTTTATTTTTACAAATACATACCTTCATATCTTCATTATAAGTACAGGGTGAATTTGATTTGTAAAAGGGTGAATTTGATTTGTAAAAGGGCGAATTTGATTTGTAAAAGGGTGAATTTGATTTGTAAAAGGGTGAATTTGAAGTAAAAAAAACTGTAGAACTGTATTTCGAGACTCAGTTTAATGAAAACTTGACTATGAAGGCTTTGCAAATAATCAAAAAAATCGCGCGATTTTTTTGATTATTTGCAAAGCCTTCATAGTCGAGTTTTCAAAAATGTTAACGCTCAAAAACTGAGCTTCAAAAGTGATTTACCTTTAAAAACTTTTTAGAATTGTATTTTATAACTCAGTTTTTTGAGAGTTACATTTTTTTAAGAATAGACTATGAAGGCTTTGCAACTAATCAAAAAAAATCGAGGCTTAACTAAAACAGAAAAACGAAATAAGGCCCCACGGGCTTTATTTCGTACTTGCAATGGAAATAAGACCGCAACCAAAGATTAAATATGTAACAAGGTGGGAAACTGACTCCCTAGATCCCGCAATTTTCATATTCCTTCATTTACTTTATTCTTTTCGTCTACATAAATGCATGTGAGTTACAAAAACACAGAGATGAGCTGAGATTTTTCTATTCTCTTTTGTTTGTTTTCGCATTTTCAACATTTCTCTTTTGTTTGTTTTCGCATTTTCAGATGGTAGGACCATATTTACTGTGATAGTATTGGTAAAAACACGCATACTTTCACAGTAACTATGGTCCGAAGCTTGTAGGCAACTGTCACTTTGACAGCCTTGTTTCCCATCTTGTTACCGCAACCCTGGTAAGGTTCTTATTTTCATAAGAAATGGAAATAAGGCGCTATTGGGCCTTATTTCGTCGGGCGTTATTTCACGTCACCTCTCTTCATTTATTTAGCACGTATGTACTTGTTCTCATTACAGCAATACAAATATTTTGAAAAAAACATTGATCAAACACATTAGGTCCGTTCGCGTACCCTCCTAAAACAGTCCAATTTTACAAAAAATTACGAAATTTAACCAAATGCTGTTCACGTACTCAAAAATTTGGTAATTTTTCGTACAAGTGAGCGCTCATTAGAGAGTAACATATTTCCCCAACCTACGAATTTTAGCCCAAGAAATTTCTTTGGGCTGTTTTGTGAAAAGTATCAAATTTGGTTGAAAACAGCAAATAAATAAATAAATTCAAATTCAAAGTTTCAATCTTCACACAAGAAAACTTGACAGTTAAAATGTGGGTAAAATTTGTTGTTTTCCCGTTCGCTTACTTTTTTGTAGTTTTGTTTTTCTGTGAGAGAATTTTACCCCCACTTCTTAAAATGTCTCGTTTTACGAACTTTAGTGCAGAAAGTACGCGAACGGACCTATTTTATTTCAAAATTAAATAATAGCAAAATCTGCCTAAATTTGAAAATTCAAATCAGTAACGGCTGGCGGAAGTCACGATTCTCATAGGAAAGCGATTCTCTCTCTCTCTTAGTAAGATGCTTTTAGTTCAAAAATTGTCGTCTGCAGTTGGGTGGCGCCTGGCGCTTTAAGCAGTAAGAATTTTCAATTTCAGTCCGGAACACTCTTAAGTGCTCTGAACTAAAAAAGAAAAATTCATTATCATAATTTTGTTTTAAATATCGGAACACCCTTTAAATAACAATTTATACATTTAAGAGCTGAACAGAATGCAGTCGCCAGTCGCCCGGCGACTAATCTGACAGCTGTCAAAAATTCGCCTTCCAAATCGCTGAAGAAATTTGTGAACACAATGCAGTCGCGCGACGAGCTATCAAATATGCCCATGATAACAAAACAAAACATTATTAAATATTTTGTACTTCATTTTTTTATTGATTCAAATTAAAAGAATATATTTTGTGTTTGGTGCATGGGCATGCAATAAATTTGCGTATCGGATTTATTCTATAATAACTCGTCACTTCTAATTAATTCCATGAAAACTCCTATTTTGTGCTTGGTGCATGGGCATGCAATAAATTTGCGTATTGGATATATTCCATAATAATTCGTCACTTCTAATTAATTCCATGAAAACTCTTATTTTTTTATCCACGCTAAAAATTACTATCCGTAAAAATTCCTTGAGTTGAGTCAACAAATAAATTTCTTTAAGAATACAAGGAAACAACAACACGATATAAAAAAAAAAAAAACGTCAAACTCGTCGCGCGACTAAGTTGAAAAAAGTTCAACTTTTTCGCTTACTTTTTTGTAGTTTTGTTTTTCTGTGAGAGAATTTTACCCCCACTTCTTAAAATGTCTCGTTTTACGAACTTTAGTGCAGAAAGTACCCGAACGGACCTATTTTATTTCAAAATTAAATAATAGCAAAATCTGCCTTAATTTGAAAATTCAAATCAGTAACGGCTGGCGGAAGTCACTATTCTCATAGGAAAGCGATTCTCTCTATCTTAGTAAGATGCATTTAGTTCAAAAATTGTCGTCTGCAGAACACTCTTAAGTGCTCTGAACTAAAAAAGAAAAATTCATTATCATAATTTTGTTTTGAATATCGGAACACCCTTTAAATAACAATTTATACATTTACAAAATTGCCCAGATCAGCTGTTAATTGCTTGACGTTTCATGAATTTGAATTTGTATTTTCTTTTCTGCGGCCTGCGGCATTTTCTTTTAAATCGAAGTATTTATTTCGAGAAAAATAAGTGTGTTTTTAATTGAAAAAAGTTCAAAATAAGGCCATAAATGAAATAAATCAGTAAGCACTCATCGCTGGTTCCATATCCTGACGCAAATTACCGGTAAACAGAATATTACGTAAATACCCTACAATTCCTGACTAAACTTTTTCACAGCAAAAAGCCAAAGCAATGAATATGCTGCACCAAATAGCGATCCGACAATTTGTTCGCTTCATAGAAACTGCAGCAGCAACAAAACCTGCCAATTTAATTGCAGAACCTCTGACAAAACGAGCGTTAGTCAGAGTACAGGGTGCTGATGTTGTTCCTTTTCTACAGGGACTTATAACCAACGACATGAATCATCTGCATGTAGATAAGAATCCATCAATGTTCACAATGTTTCTCAACAATACCGGAAGAGTTCTTTTTGACTCAATTGTATATCGAACCAACGACGCTGACACATTCATCATTGAATGCGACCGCGAAGTTTCCAATGAACTGCAGAAGCACCTTCGACTCTATCGAGTTCGCAGAAAAATCAACATCGATGGTGTCGATGACGAGCTAACTCCCTGGGTTGTTTTCGATCTTGCACAGAATGGAGTTCTTCCAAAACCATGTGATATGAAACCCGACAAGGTTATTTTAACAACAGATCCAAGACTGAAGCAGCTCGGGATTAGGATAATTCAACCGTCAGGCAATGATATGAAACAAATCCAACAATTGTTTCCAGATACTCCTATAAATGAATCAAGTTCATCTGAATACATTGCACATCGATATGCCTTAGGAGTGGGCGAGGGCATTATTGACCATCCTCGGGGCAAGTGCTTTCCTCTCGAAGCGAATTGTGATTTTCTTCATGGAGTTAGCTTCCATAAAGGGTGTTACGTTGGCCAAGAGTTGACTGCTCGCGTCTATCACACTGGAGTAATTAGAAAGCGTCTAATGCCACTTAAGTTGTCGTGTGAACTGAACGCCGATGCACCAGCTGTTCAAACTGTAGCTGGAGCTTCGGTCGGCACGATTCGTGGTGCTTGTGAGAAACAAGGATTGGCTCTTCTTCGGGTCGAACAAGTCTTGAAAGCCAATGAACTTATTGTTGATGGAAAACCCTGTACCACTTTTAAGCCTGATTGGTGGCCAACAGAACTTCCTAGCCGGCCTCCCCCTCGAAAAACATAAGCAAACTGTAAAAAGTTATGAATGCTCTGTTAAATAAATAAACTTCTATTTTAATTTATTCTTGATTCATTGAATTCTCTTCTTCGAGTACTTAAACCCTGCTTTTGTTTTCCAGCTATGAAAGAATCATCTCCCATCGCTGGAACATCGTCTTCGTTCATAGCTGCCTCTAAGGAGTCAATGCAATCGTCCGAGGAACTTATTATTAAATCTGAAAAAGATGAAATCGAGCAACTGAAGCTTCCTCCCGATGAAAAAACCGTTCCATTACAACCACCCGAAGAGGATGACCGGATTCCGCGGATAAATTTTTGCTGTAGTTCATGTGGCATGAATGAGATGGTTCACTATAAGGGAACCGAGCCGCCTTTCGTCTTAGGTGTAAAGCTTACAGAAGAAAGTTACGTTATGCGAGATCCATTCCAACAACACCCACCTCGATGGCGAAGGAAACCAGAGTATTTCATATGCATGGGGGCTAATTGCTGCCTTTGTGAACAAGTTGTTTGCAGAGATGTAGAATGCAGTTTCTTTTATGTGTCGACGTTTTGTTTGAATTGTGCTAAAAGTGCGCTCAAGAGTTTTCCACTGGAGGTTCAGACGAAGTTGAGGAAACAATTGGCAAGCGGGCAGTGAGAGTTTACTTTATTTTTTTTTTATGATACCTATAATAAAATAAAAAAAAAATAAATGTAAATAAAAAACTCCCGGTTTTTATTTAAAGGATCGGCAATATGAAAGCAAAATTAAGATCTTTGATCTTTCCCGTTAAGCGGTAGGTACTTCAAAAATCAGAATATTCCCTAATGGTCGAAACAGAAGACAGGCCTTGTGGTCTATTGTAAAGCGTTTTATTTTGCTTTCTTTTAGCTAAACAAAATAATACTTTAATTTAACCGGCTCACAATCCATGAAGGATCTCAGCCTGATATACTGCAGCATTCCGCAGTCACTTGGTCCTTGTACCGTAGGTTCGGTCTTTCTTGTCGTCTATAACCTGGGGCTGCGATGAGAAGACTTTCTTAGCTGGAGCGTTGTCATCCATTCGCTCGATGTGGCCGAGCCAATGATTTTAATTCGCTTTCTGGACTACATCCACATCTTGGTACAGCTCGTACAGTTCGCGGTTGACAACATTAAGCAGGGATTTAACACGGTGGTTTTTGCATGACATAGGATCGCCTTTTTTATAGATGAGGCATATTGAGCTTATCGATTAGACAGTGGGCATGCATTCTTCCTCCCTCGCTTGTGGATGAACCGGTGCATTCGGTTCATCAAAACACCTCCTCCATTTTTAAAGAGTTCCGCAGGTATGCCATCCGATCTACCTCTTCTGTGCTGGGACTGGGTCTTCTTGACTAGCCTTGCCTCTCTTTCGTCATTGGCTCGCTCGACATTTTGCGCAGGTTCGAGGGTGATTGGTGACCTATGTTGGTGGAGAGTTGCTCACTCAGGAGCTCATTGTAGTCTCTGGCATTATCCGGAGTGCTAAGGCAACCGATGTTGAACTTCTTCCTTTTGCCGCACGTGTCATTTGATAATCGAGCTCTAAACTTAGCCACTACCAGAACGTGGTCAGAGTCGACATTTGCTCCTCGGAAAGTGCGCACGTTCAAGATGTTGTATGCGTGCATTGCGCCGATTAGTACATTTGATTGGTGATTCAACCATCCGGAGATCGCCAGGTTGCGGTGTAGATCTTTCGTCTTGGAAACCTAGTGCTACTTATCACCGTATTACGAGCTGCGGCAAAGTCGATTAGTCGGAAGTCATTATCTGTTGTAACTTCGTGGAGGCTTTGAAGTTGTAGGTACTCTGGACAGGCTCCGTAGGCTCTATCCAGGAGGTCTTAAAAATCTTCCTTGCTAAACTCTTCTGCATCATCGGTAGGGGCGTGTGAACATATATTATACTGATGTTTTGCAGTGTGGCCTTAATGATGAAAGAAAAAATAATAGTTTATGAAAAAGTAACCAAGAAATAAATTTCACGTACATAAACAAAGTAGGAAATGTCACTCATACGGCACCACGTACAAACAAATTTGTTTGCTTCTAGTGAAACCTCATATACAGAATTGCAGATGACATGATCGTAATTGTTTTTATTTTCTTTGTTTGTAAACATGGCGGCGAGAACGTATGTGCAAGTGTGTGCATGTATGCGTGATTCTGTTTTTGATTCCGACTTCAAATTCGGAATCGTTTTTCTGTTCCATTATCCATTCAGAACAAGAACTGTCATCTTGTGCCAAGTAATTGAATTCAGTATCGTTCGGAAAAGTTCCGTACGTATCGTACATTGGGTACACATCACGATACCTATTCGACTTTAAGTTCTTTTTTTTTTAGTTTAAAAATAAGTAAAAAAGTGTCTTAAGTGGTTCGATTTTTTTCCGATTAACTTTTTCCTAGTTTCAAGAACTTCTGTTCTATTCAACTTGCACAAGAACTTTGATTTCTTGTCATACAACGACACCACTTGCTACCCAATTTTAAGATTCTTGTCTAGAAAAATTCAGCAAAGCTATGCATTCCTTAGCGGTGATTCTCTTGGCCTTACACCAATACTAATCCCAGAGTCCTCATATCACTAACATAATCGAAACACAAATGCATCCCTGCTACGGTGACATTGAAAAATGTTGCACTTTACGCACTATGAATTTGAATTCATAGTTAATGGGAAGAAGCCATGATAAGGGATTGCCCTGGCGAGGGAGGCAATCGTTGGAAGGGAGGGTTGAGGCAACTTTGCTCGCGCGTCTGACTAAGACCAAAGACGCATGAAGGCTGGATTTTTTTTGTTAACGACCGAGGTTCAAGAACTCGCGACTTGAGCTAGCCGCCGGGAATATACCAGCCCAAGAGAACCACGGGAAAAAAGGTCGTTACAGATAATGCAACGGAGAGGAAGAGCAGCAAGAGAAGAGAAAAAGTCTGAACTGACATTTCTTCAAAAGAACGAAGTGATTAGCTTCTGGTTATCTCAACCGGGACACAGACTTTTCGAAACAGTTAAGGAACCCTGTCACCGAAGCACAGAGACTTGTGTATATAATCAAGCAATATTTACAGGAGCTGCTGAATGCGCATGATGTCGATTAAGCCAATAATAAAGGAGAAGCGTGACCAGTAAATGAACATCCACTAGCAGCACAGAACAGGTAGAAAGATAAAAATAACAAGTCCACCTGGTCGGATCTCGGATGGCATAGGTGCAGAACTCTTTGAATATAGAGGAAGTATGATAAACCATGACCAACAAATTCCAAGTCGTAACCCACCATCTTTTCATCGACTTCAAAGCTGCAGCTGCATATAAAACGATTATAACAATTTCATTGCAGGCATCTCATTGGTGATTCCAATGACTACCAAATATATATATATATATATAGAGAAAAATAACTGTCATACAAAAATATGCAATCACTAGAAAATGAATAGGTATACGCCCGAGTGTCCTGGAAATAATGTAAACAGCAAGATGTAAAATCTTTTCCTTATCATTTTTTTACCAAATTGAAAGAGAAAAAATCATGGGCAAGGAATAATAATCCAAATAGACGCTGATTCTGATTCCCGGTAGCAGTCGCCGTAGTATCATTTGTTATTAACTCACTTTAATTTCTGCATTTATCTGATAAATTAGGCGTATATATTCTCAAATAATGTATCATTCTTAAAAAAACGATTGAAGGCTTTTCTTGCCCCTTGGCTATCAAAGCTTTGATAGCTTTAACTCTATTTGGATCTGGTATCAGACAATTGCCAGAAAATATTTGACGTACATATTTTTCATTACTATAACATTAAGCCTAGTACGCAGATCGAGCTAAATTTTAGCTTCCATACAAAATTCTCTCCAAAATTTAGCGAAGCTAAAATTTAGCTGAGCTTTTTAGCGAACAGGTACGCAGCTCTAACTAAAAATATTTTATTTTTTTCGTAACTCTACACAATCAATAATCAAAATTTGTCAAAATTTAGCTAGTGAAATAAATGTCCGGAACATTATTCTCGAGCTAAATTTTGACATTATTGTTTCATTTGCCTCTGACTAGCCAAAATGAATGATTGTTCGCTAGATTTTTTTGAAAATTTGATTGAGGAAGTGGCGGGAGAAAAATAATCTTGTGTCAAAATTTAGCTGGGAATTTAGCTGATGTTTGGAGAGAAATTCGTGAGCTAAAATTTAGCTCGATCTGCGTACTAGGCTTTATACTGAACCTTATCTGGATTGAAATCAATATTAAATTGTCTAGGTTTTGCTTAAATTCGCTCAAAATTTTTGTCATGTTCGTTCTGTATTCTATAATTACAATATTGCTTACCCAACTTTTAGGGTGTCCTACACTTTCAATTATAGCTAATTCTGCGAGTTGATTCAAATGTTTTTTTTTTAGACGATCATGCAAAGATAAAGTTATGCGCCTTGCTGCTTTAGCAGTAGGTTCCTGAAATGAAAATGAAAAAAGGCAGTTAGCCCTGAAATGAAAATTTGAATTACTTTTAATAAAATTTTCTTTTCCTTTAGCTACAATTTGATCAACTTTTTGTATCAATCCATAATCACGGCATCCTTGAAGAACCAAAATAGGAGACGAATCAGTCTCTATTATGATAAATTTTTGTTATAATCTATCTTTATAAAACGTTGAGGGTTCGGATTGTCTTGAAATCGATATTGGTAATAGAAACACTATGATTAAAGTGATTCTAGTATATAGATCCCTAGTTCTTCAAAAGCAAATTTTTGTTCTATGTTTGAAAATTTATTAGATGGTGTTAGCATTAATAAAGAATTAATTATTGTAGGTGATTTCAATATCGATTTGCTAAGTGATAGAACGTATACGAGTAGAATACATTCTATGTGTGTTGAAAATAATTTACGTGTTATTAATGATGACTACTCTCTCTCGTCTACTCTCATTGATTGCGTTATATCTAATGCAGAACAAATAAAGGCAAAAAATGAACCTAAGCTGAAAATAAGTGATCATGAAACAATTCGATTTGAAATTACGTTAAAAAAGGATATGCAACCAAATAATAATATAAAATATAAGGCTCTCAACTATAATAAGGATACATTTTTCTCTAATTTATAAGCAAGTGATCTTATTGGTGTGGATGTAGTCAACACAAGTGTAGATGAATTGGCTGATTTAATGTGTGTTGAACTCGAGAACATAGTTGAAAAAATGATTGTTGAAAAAAGTGTGAATCCTGGTAAATGTGAGTGGTTTAATAGGAAATTAGCAAAATTAAAGCACAATAAAATTTTAAAATATGAGAATTTCAAAATTGGAAATCATAGTTCTTTGTGGATTGAGTATATTGCGGCAAGAAATATTTATAAAAAAGAACTACAGTTAGCTAAAGATAACTTTATTCAAAAAAAGATAGAAACTTCATCAAATTCGCAGAAGATGTGGAAAAACATAAAAAATCTTGTGTTGAATTCAAACAATTCTGAAATCAAAAATATATCTTTTAATGGCGTAATGACTTACGACAGTAAGGAAATCGCGGGTGAATTCAATAACTATTTTATAACAAGTGTTGAAGATATTATAGCAGAAATCCCGAAAAAATCATATACTAGCAATATTAATAATACTAACTGTGTATTTACCTTTAAATCTATTAATAACCGTGATATAATTGAAATCTTGTAATCCATGGGAAAGAAATTCATGAGTGCACAAATGTTTCTAGACGGCTTTGAGATACTTGGTCCGATATTAAAATCAATTTTCAATTAGTCGTTTTCCAAGCAAGTGGAAAGAATCAATGGTAGTTTCGATTCAAAGAGTTCCAAATTCAACTTTAAGCGAAGAATACAGACCGGTTAACATGTTTTTGAAAAACATGTAGAAAAACAATTTTGGAAAATAATAACTTGATAATAGATCAACAATCGGGTCTTGAAAAGGATACTCTTGTGAGACAGCGTTAAATTGGGTGATAGAAAATTGGAAAAATGATGTGGACAGTAAAAAAATAGTGATTGCTGTCTTTTTGGATTTCAAAAGAGCCTTCGAAACTGTTGACCGGAGAATACTTCTTGAAAAGCTCGCAAAATATGAAATACAAAATAATGAGCTTAAATGGTTTGATTCATATTTGAGCACTCGTACACAACGAACTAAAGTGAACAATAATGTGTCCGACGCGAAGGAAGTGTCGACGGGGGTGCCTCAAGGTTCTGTGTTGGGTGTGTTTCTGTTCGTGTTATATATAAATGATATAAATCTAGCTATTAAATGTTGTCGATTATGTATGTTTGCTGATAATGCCCTTCTTCTTATTTCGGGGAAAAATATGCGTGAATGTACAGAAAAAATTAATAGTGACCTACAATCTATAAGTGAATGGCTGATTATAAATAAGTTAAAGCTTAACAAAAAAAACAAAGTATATGTGTATAAATAGTTCGGAACAGAATTTTGTGCAGATCAGTGGTGAACACATTGAGCGGGTTGATTATTTCAAGTACTTGTGAGTGGTAATTGACAATAAATTAAATCTTAAAGATAATACAGATTACGTGTGCAAGAAACTATCTAAAAAAATTTACTTTCTTGGTCGGATCAGAAAAAAACTATCGTTTAAAACTGCCGTTAAGATTTATAACTCGATTGTAAGACCACTATTCCAATACTGCTCTACTATATTATTTTTATCATCTCAAGGAGATTTGGCTAGACTTCAAAAACTGCAGAATAGGGCTATGAGGATTGTGTTAAAGTGCCCGCGGCTAACCCATATTTAAACAATGTTATTGAAACTTAAATGGTTAAATATAACACAGCTAAATAAACTCAATGTACTTTTGTTTGTTTTCAAAATGAAAAATAATAAACTGCCTGCTTATCTAAGTAATAATTTAAGGCCCATTTGCTCAATCGGAACATAAATTTATGTTCTACTTAAAGTTCTCCTTTTGTATGGGGATTTTATGTAGAACTTATCGAATTCCGGAACGTCCCATATAAAAATGAAAACTTTAAGTTGAACATAAATTTATGTTCTGAATCAGCAAATGGGCCTAAGATATGTAAGGCCCATTTGCTCAATCGGAACATAAATTTATGTTCTACTTAAAGTTCTCCTTTTGTATGGGGATTTTATGTAGAACTTAAGAATTCCGGAACGTCCCATACAAAAATGAAAACTTTATGTAGAACTTATATTTATGACTCGATTGAACAAACGGCTCTAAGTGATTCAACACACTATAATCTAAGAAACGATGCTGCTGCTGCTAACGATGCTGACCCTATTGTTGTTGTTATGAGGGATCATGATGATGTTGCTGTTTTTAATGGTGTTGATGATGTAAGTGATTCCGCCGAAGCCGCTCATGATGCTGTTTTGAATGTTGATGTTGAAGTTGTCGATGTTGCGAACGAGACTACGATCGGGAAAGTTATTTCTGAAAATTCTGATCATAGGAAAAAGGAAAACGGTCATCGCCATGAAAAAACAATGTTTGGTACTGCTGCTATTGTTGAAGGGGAAATAACACTGTTATCTACTCCTCGGCTGCGCTTCCTGCATCTATCCCGTTTGGACATCAATGTCAATGTTAAACTAAAAATCCCCAAAAGCTCTTTGCGTTGCACTAAGCTAGTTAAAAAAGACGTTGACTCTACTTCCTTTCGGTATATCAACTTTAAGTTAGGGATTCCTGACAACATTTTCGACATGGCCTTAGATCCAACTATTTGGCCTGTTAATGTCCAAATCAAAAGATTTGTAAATTTTCCAAAGAAGGGCGACAATTCCAAGGTGAAATAATAAATAGAGTTGCTGGGACAACAAATAAGGTCAAACATCAACTTAATAATTCAACACCATCTCTATCGCAGCTGCGTCTTTACTTCCAAAATGCTGGAGGTATAAGAACAAAATCTCATCTATTATTCACCTCGTCATCACTTCATGAGTTCGACGTCATCGTTATTGTTGAAACTTGGTTGAATCCACACTTTCAACTTCCCCCAGCTAGAAAGGCCATATGAAGTATTCTTCACAGTTTCTTAAGACAACTCTCTTTCACACCTAAGTTGGTTCAAAGTTGTTATTGCTACTGCAGCTTGAGTACTTCACTACTGCTCCACTTATTATCTACTCTAAAACAAGAATATGGAGGTCGTAAAACCTTCATTTCTGCGT
>CAKKXW010000003.1:46509952-46536113 GCA_920937365.1 Sphaerophoria rueppellii | reverse complement strand
CTTTTTGTTTTTTTTTTTTTTTTGAAAATTTTTTCTTATTTCGCACTCAAAATGGGATAGGTACACATCAATGATCACAAAAGAAATCTTTCATAGACTTTACACAATTGGCAAACTCAAATGCACTATGCACGCCAATAAAAAATGTTTTTCTCCAACAAACATATCTTTTTCCAAAAAAAAGTATCCTCTAGCAAACTTCTTTCTCGTCAGTTCAAAAATTTCTTAACGAATTATATTTTCAGTAAAAATTTTTTCTTCTATCTTATTTTGTTACCTAGGTAACGAGCAAAAAAAAATATCTCAGAGACTTTTGATTGTTTTTTTAATTATTTGATGCTAAGTGTAAAAATGTAGAGTGGATTAATGTGAAATATGTATGTCTGATTATGTTTAATGTAAGTATGTGTATTGATGTATGTTTTTGATCCGTGGCGACCCTACAATTTTAAATTTGATTTCAAAGCGCATATCGATTTTATTGTCTCTAAAGGTAATTCAATGCTTGGCTTTTTAAAACGAAACTCAAAAGATTTTAAAGACGTGTACACACTTAAGACCTTGTTTCATTCATTAGTGCTTCCTTATCTTGAATACTGCTCTATTATTTGGTGTCCATTTTATGCGAATGGAATTCAAAGAGTCGAGCGAATTCAGAAAAGATTCACGAGATTCGCACTTCAAAATTTGTACTGGGCTGGTGAAATGCCGAGTTACTCTTCCAGATGTGCACTTATTAATTTAAAAACGCTTGAAGTAAGAAGAAATACACAAAGTATAATTTTCATTAATGATATTCTCTCTAGTCGTGTAGATTCTATGGAATTATTGAGTTTAATTACATTATATGTCCCAGAAAGATTACTTCGGAACAGACGTGTACTATTTCATGTATCTAACCATAGAACTAACTATGGTTTGAACGAGCCTATCTCGCGATGCTTAACATTGTTCAACTCTGTTTGTAATGAAGTCGACATTGTAATGAGTAGGGATCAATTCAAAGGAATTGTCTCAGAATTGTTAAGTTTGTAAACTTGTAAATTAGCACGAAATTGCCTTAACCACGAATTTGTAATTGACAAATTATGTATTTTATATTTAGTTTATTATTATATTATATGTAATCAGCAGATTTTAATCCATTTATGAATAAAGAATTAAACTGAATTAAACAATATCCAAGGGTCCCAAAAAGAAACGCTCAAAATTTTAGACTTGATCATAAAACAACATCTCGATCACAAAACACAATGATGTTTAAAGGACTTCAATTGTATAACAATCTTCCGAATGAAATTAAATCATTAAATAATATAACTAAATTTAAAAAAGAAGTTATCCAATTTTTAAAATCGGATTCTTAGTGCATTAATTAAAATCTTTAATTCAAAAAAAGGGCTTTTTAGCCAAATCATAGACTCTTACGTTCTTTCTCCATAATTCCTATTTAAGTGCCGATACGACTAGCAACCGTAATTGGCGTCGTACTCGGTGAAAATGGACCCCAGAGCGTGCGGGATCTGGGGGGGGGGGGGAAGAGGCGTGGGATTATTTATTTATTTATTTCCTATTGAGTTTGACAGATACAATCATTTTTATTTTGCTGCCCCCGTAGGCTTCTATAATTATAATAACTGGTTTTGAACGGTTTAATTTAGACAATTTTGAAATGAAAGTTGAGTTGGATTTTAAGTTGGAAATTTATGTTTTACTCTTAAAATATTTCAAAAAAATTAATCACTTCCTGAAATATTTTAAGGTTAAAACATTAATTTCAAAACCCGTATCTTAACTTAACTTTCAATTCAAAATTTTCAAAATTAAACCGTTCAAACCGTCCAAACCATTGAGAATTTGATATTTTACCCATTACCTCTTTCCTCTGAATCTAAACTCTTGATCATAGCATTTGCTTTGTAGTTCGATTTTTGAAAGTTAAATTTTGAACATGCCAAATGAAAATGATTGGGTTTCTTATACATTTTGCATATTTTTCCAAAAGCAGGACACTTATTTCGCAAATGTTAAGATAAACACCGATCACAATTGACATTTAAATATGAATGTTTATTTACTCTACTGTTAAACGTTGAAATTTCCGTTGGATTGCCTTCGTGAAACACTTTTATTCTTGTAACTTCCATTTCTGCTACTCGACAATATTTATTTTTATTTCCAAGGTCAGATCAATCGTGTTCATCAATTTGTCTGCAATATCTTTATTATTTACTCCCAAACGAATAAAATCACGTATAATATTCTGCCCTATCGAGGTATTTTTCGGAGCGGAAAATTTTCCGCAACGCAAATATATTCGGAGCTTAAATTTTTATTCGAGCTAATTGTCATCGGACAAAAATATAGCAACCAAAATTTTTCAGTCTGTACAGCTTAAACAAAAAAAAATTCCGCAAACAATTTTCTGAGGACAAATCGGAAATCAAACTATCAAAAATAAAGGAAAATAAAGCTAGTCATCGCATTAAATTGTTACTCATCGTATTGCGTTACTTCATATCGGAAAAAATTCCGAATTGTAAGTCGGAAGAATACCTCGAAGCAAAACTTGTCCGAAACGTACGAAATCGAACAAAATTCCGCTCCGAAAAATACCTCGATAGGGCAGATTATCTTTTCCCCGTTAAATCCGCAGCCATAGACTAATATTCTCAAATCCTTGGGAAAATTGTCGAATGGTTCACCACTTCTCTGAAGTCTTCTATACCTTTGTATATCTATTTGGGGAGTAGTCTCAAGATGGAAAACGATGGTGGTGTCATCCTTAGAATTTTTCACAGAAGCAGTTTTTTTTTACATAAGTTTGTATTGTGTGTTCTCTGCCTGGTTTGACAGAAGATCCTGGTAGTACTAGCTATTCCATTTACAAAGTTCTATACAATTTCATGCGTTCAAAGCGATATCTTCTTAGGGTTGCAATATCTAAATAACCGGGGCGACTTTCCTATTCCTATACGGGCTCTTTGAGGTAAGAATTTTGTTTTTGTTTTTTTTTTTTTTTTTTGACTTATCTGTCAAATAGTGAGGAAACAACTTCAGGTTGAAGTATGTAAGTGTTGGCAGATGAGTAATATTTTACACAATGCAGCTTTTTGTAGCAAACAGCGAGTATACGCGGCGGCTTCGCTGCTCAAGGGGTTTTAACCCTCAGTGTAGTGCACAACTCTGGTTACGCTAGCAAACAGCGAGTATATGCGGCGGCTTAGCCGCTCAAGGGGTTTTAACCCTCGATGTGGGGTGCACGACTCTGGCTACGCTGGCAAACTCTAAATGTCCTCAAAGGGAAATATTTAAGCAAATTCCCGCTCTAAGAAAATCCGATAAATATATGCAGTCTGCCGGTACTAATTAGATCGTGAATTCTGTGCAAAAAGTGCAAATTTATTTAATTAATTTAAAATAGAAATATTTATTTCCTAAGAAAAAAGCAGTTTATTTTTGCTTCAATCTATCGATTGAGACCATTTTCGTGTCCAAATTTAGGAGCCCGTATAAGAAAGTCAAGCCAAATAACCTTTTCGAAAGTAGCGTCTTCGTCATTAGAAATGTTCCATGAATAATATTTCTCTCTTGCTTCACTCTCAATGAAATTCAAGAAATTGTTTTTTTTTCACTTTGTAGATTTTGTGTTCTTCTCAGTTGCCTCCATATAATAATTGAAATTTTTGAGAAAAAGATTAAAATTAAATACAAGTTTTTTTGAAGCCTTCATATACATATATATTTTCTTTTCAAAATCTGCAGTTTTATTTTTATGAACTTACATATATTTAACATAATATTTATTTATGTAATAATTTTGTTTTTAATTTTTCGGCTGCACCATTTTAAGTATTCAATATTAAGTATGAAACTAAATTATGTTTTATTTAAAGAATCAAATAACATAAGAGTATTTTTTCAAAGTAAACTGATCGTAATATAAGTAGTTCAAAATATACAACCCCAACAAAGAAAATGCCGTGTCGAATGAGACTAATTTCATGGCAATCCGATGAGTTGGTTCGCGAGATAACCCAGCAGAAAAAATGTAACGCACATACGCATATACACTCATACAAACATGCGCATTACACCCACACTGACATCATGATTTAAATGGTTGATTCGGATTCAAGTGACCTCGAAACCTGGGGGTATGCAAAAACTGGAGATTCACAAAATCGGCCCGATTGCAATAACTTCCTCTGATAAAATACAGTCTACATTGCTCCCAAATATTGTAGTTTTGAAGTTAATTTAATAGACTTAAAACATATAGCATATTTAAGCCAAAATAGCTGTCAAGCTTTAATGTGTTTTTGACTTGTTTATTTACTCATGAGGCACCTTGTATTTCACTGATTCTCTGCATTTTAACAAGTTTGCTGTAGTAAACGAATTTGTGTAAATTCCTTATTCGACTAAGGGTAATAGTACATAGATACAGTACTACATTTAGGTAGGTTATTAATATTGTCACAATAATGAAGCCAATTAAAACCCCTTTGTCAATATTTTGATTTCTCAATGTCAAAACTTATTATTATCTTGTCATTTGAACTCCAAAATCATCACATTAAAAATTCTTCTTATTCCACCTACTATGATAATTATGCAATGACTATTTTCAGTATATAAGAACTTGTCGAATTCATACAACAAGTCAGTATTTGATTTTAAAGAGTCCTTCTGAAAAATACCTTCCTCCATTATAATTCAAAATGGAAATCGGAACACAAATATTCTACAGGCAAACAAAATGCTTAAATACCATGGGACATTCGTTGGACCCGAAAGTTAAAGAATCAAAAAGACAACAAATTTCGCAAATATTTTTGTTGCTTTTAGTGGTATCAGCTCAATATCCGTTGATAAATTATTCAATTTATCACAGGGACAATATGGAACTAGTAACGGCTTGCATGAGTGTTTCATTTACTAATGTGCTTTCATCTGTCAAGTTCTTAACATTTCTCATTAACAAGGCTATGTTTTTGGAAATAATGAATGAATTGAAAACGATGTGGCAAGAATGTAAGAATGTTAAGGCCCTGCTAATCGAATTACTAAACACTTTCTATCATATTTCTTGAAGGTGATGATTTGTCTTCAAAATATCTTAAGGCTGCTAATAGAATAGCGGATCTTGGTGTGAATTTGTATTTTTACTCGGTACTGTTCACTGCTTCATACTTTATGGTTGTTCCATTGGTAAAAATCGCTTGGTCCAAATTGTTTCACCTTCCGATCGTCAGAGAGCTGCCAATGGCAATGAGGTATTTTCGGTCACGAATTGCAATTTCAATTGGTCTTTCAAAACGATCTCAGACTGTACTAGAATTGTTAACAGTTCTTAAATCTTATTTGCCTTTACAAAATTTGCTGCAGTTTCTAACAAAAACGAAATTAAATTTTTTCTTGTAGATTTTTCTTCGATTCCGAAAGTTCACCTGGCTACGAAATTACATTTGTATACACTGCCTGTGTCACATTCACAGTTGTGTCATACGTCATCGCAACCGATGGTCTTTTTATAGCATTCACCATTCATTTGCGGTCGCATTTTCGGCTGTTGCAAGGATGCATTGAAAACAATCCCTTTACTTCACAAAACGAAGCTGAAATAAATTATGACATTAGTTCTTACGTCAAATACCATATTAAGATTTTGAACCTCTCAGCAAAAGTCTGTCAAACTTTTAAGCCGATCATTTTTATTCAATTTTTAATAACATCCCTGCAAGTATGTGTTTTAATATATCAACTTGTAACGGTAAGATTATAATTTAAACAAAAACTGTTAAACAATTAAATTGATAATTTTATTAATTTTAAGAACATGGATAACGCAATGGTATTAGTGGTTTATGTCACATTCTTCGTGTCAATTTTGATTCAATTGTTGATCTACTGCTACGGTGGAGAAATGTTAAAAACTGAAGTGAGTCATAAAAACAAATTTGGTTCGCTCACAATAATACTTAATTTTTGTTTAATAACATAGAGCTCAATGGTTGGAATATCCGTTCAAATATGCAAATATTATAATTTGTCACCGAAGTATCGCAAAATGCTTTGTATGATTCTTATGCGTTCACAAAAGGAAGTCATAGTCAAAGCTGGATTTTATGAAGCATCGTTGGAAAATTTTATGACGGTATTGTTCAAATTTAATTCTATTCTATTCAAACAAAATTCTTTTTCTTTCAGATACTTAAAGCTGCAATGTCCTACATAACACTTATTCAATCAATAGAATAGATTATACAACACCACAATAGTTTAAAAGCTTACAAAAGATACAAATAAAACACTTCAAGGCATATTCAAGACAGGGTACATCCACTCATCAAGAATTTTTGAACATATTGGGTAAATCCTGAATGATGAATCAACTCAGGCACAAACGAAAACTAAAATTTCTTAACTTCTTTATTTTACGACACATATAATGATTTAAAGTTGAGTTGACCCGTGGTTCAGATTTGACCCTGAACTGTTGCAACATATGAAATAGTTGACTTCTATTTAAACGAATAAATTTTGAATGCTTGACAAATAATAATTGTATTAGCAAGTCTTTTTCTAGAGATCTTGGCCATTTTCAAGGCAATCGAGACACCGTTAGAAATTCTGTAAGACTACGTAAAGACTGTGTTCCCTGAAATCTAGACGTATTTAAGACTAGAATTATTTAAATTCTTTCTGAGATACCTCTCAAAATGTGCTCAAAGGATCACACACTGAAAGTAAAATACTTTCAGAAAGCGTTTCCAAATTTTGGAGTTTGTTATTTTTCTGAAAGTGTTTTCAGAGAGCAGTCACACTATGAAAGGAAAGTACTTTCTGAAATTGATTTCTGAAAACATTTTAATTTCAAGAAACTAAATTTGCTGAAAACATTTTTCGGGTCGTCACACTATAAAAGCGAAAACGTTTCCTGAGAGTGCTTCCTGAAAGCATTTTGTTTGCAAACGGGGGTGATTTTTCAGACCATTCGCTTTCAAGAAAGCAAAAAATTTTCACAAACAGTTTCTGAAAGTTGAAAGCGTTTTCTGAAAGTGATTTGCTTTCTTCAAAACGATGTCAGGAACTTGTTTCACTGTGAAAGTTTTTTTTCTGAAAGTGTTTTCAAGAAAGCAAATCATTTTGAAAAGTAAGAAAGAAGAAAGTACTTTTCGGGTCGTCACACTATGAAATGTGTGACGGGATCTAAAAAGTAGACAAAAACAACAAAATTGACCTTGAATATTCTGGTCTCGTTGTCAATATCTTCTTCAACATTCTCTTCAATGCATACGGGGACATAGATAACCCGAAGAACTTTCCTCTCGAAACAGCCTAAGGTAAATTCATCCGATTGTCAGTGTTCATGCTGGGCTCTGATGATAGGCTGATATATAGTTTTAATTTAGCTCCTGTCCGGGGTGGATTTGGTCTTCAACAACAAACCCCTCCAGCCAGCTATCCTCAGCTAGCTGTCTCCAATTTCGTACGCCTATAGTAGGTTGAGGTCATCTTCAACTTGTGCGCGCAACCTGAGCCTTGGTCTTCCTCTACTGCGTCATACCTCTGGGGTAGATGCAAAGACTTTACGGACGTCCTTCCTCCTCCACGTGACCAAGCCATCTGAGTCTTTGGACTTTCACTCATTTTGCTTCGTCGTCGGTGTCGCTGTACAGCCCGTATAGATCGTGGTTAAATCTTCTCCTCCATTAACCGTTTATGCATACAGGACCATAGATCTTCCGTAGAACTATTCTCTCGAACCTCCTAGGGTTCTGTCATCCGTTTTTGACAGGGTCCATGCTTCTACAGCATATAGCAGGGCGGGGATGATGAGATTCTGATAAAGCATCACTTCAGTTGTTCGGGAGAAGGCTTTACTACGTAATTGCTTTCTTAGCCCGAAGAAACAGCGATTACCAAGAGTAATTCTCGTTCTGATCTCGACGCTGATGTCATTGTCCGTGTTGGTAGCGGAGCCAAAGAATACAAAGTCCCTAACTACCTCGAAATTGTATGTGTCTATCGTGATGTTTTGTCCAAGACGTCGGTGTTAGAGGTCGTTTCTTGATGACAACATATACTTTGTTTTGCCCTCATTGAACGTTAAACCCATTTTTTCAGCCTCTGTTTGTATACTCGCAAAAGCACTGTTGACATCACGCTTCGTTCTCCCAATGATATCAATGTCTTAAGCGTACTCGAGTAATTGCACAGACTTCTGGAAGATACTGCCTCTAGTGTTGACGTGAGAGTTCTATTCCATTCTTCCGTCGGGGTTATGTCTTCTTCCTCGAGCACAGGATATACTTCATTTTGATCATTTACCGATTATTCGATTTATCCCGCTTCTGTATCAAATCAAAAATCAAAAATTAATGGAGCAGCGTGAATTCCTTATTGTCGTTTTGTGCAAGCGAACGAGCTTGGCAGATATGCCAAGGCTAGACATAGATTTATACAGTTCCTCTCTGTGGATGCTCTCATACGCTGCCTTAAAATCGATAAAAAGGTGTAGGGTATCGATTGGAAGTGCAAAGGTTTTTTCCAAGATCTGCCGCAAAGTGAAAATTTGGTCGATGGTTGACTTTCATGGTCTGAAGCCACATTGAAAAGGACCCATCCGATCGTTGACGAAAGGATTCAAGAGTTCGTTCACATATTATGGCAGAGATGATCGATGTTAAGGAGGCTGATTCTGTAGTTGGCACAGTTAAGAGGATCTCAATTCCTCAGTATCGGACAGACAATGGTGAGGTTCCATTCATCGAACATGCATTCTTTCGACCATATCTAACAGGTGATCTGGTGCATGCTCCTTTCTAGATCGTCGCCTGTTGCTTTGAACAGCTCGGCAGGTAGACCATCTGCTCCAGCGGCTTTGATGGATTTCAGCCCTGATATTGCCGTTTTCACTTCGTCTATGTCACGTTTACGGAATTGTTGGCTATCATCGTGTTTAATGAATGGTTCCTGCCTGACGGCGGGATTCTGTTCGCCACCGCCGTTATATATAGTCTACTGCAGTGGTCTTTTTAAATATACCTGTATCGACTGCGATTCTACTATAATGTTCCCGTCGCTTTGTATGCCTCCTGCTTGGTTGTATTCGCCTGCCTACATTCTTCGTCAAATCCGATGTTTCGCTATAGTAGCTGCCTGAAACCAGGCAATTTAGAGGCGGCATCTCTAATTGCTATCTGGCAATGTTGCCACTAGTTCTCGATACTTGATGTTGGTGGAATAGGACCTCATATCCCTCGATCAGAGAAGTATGTGGCAATCTCTTGCGATTGTACCTGTCTGACGTTGAATTTTCTTGCAGCCTTTCCTTGTGTTGGTCGGTGTCGGGATATTTTTAGCACTATACCTCGGTAAGTGTCCGTGGCTTAGTGGTAAGGTGCGTTGGCAGCTAAGCAGTCCGAGTCCTACTCGGGCCCATAGTTTTTATTTCATCTTTCACGGCCACTCCCTCTTGCGAAGCACTGACTAGGCCTTGGCCACTCTATTTTTATACCTCTGCTACGACAAGACAGAGACAGTGGTCCGTGATGATGTTGGCTCCTCAGAAAGTTCGAACATCTACAATACTACCATCCATCACAATGTGAGCAATCTGGTTGACGGTTGATTGATCGGGAGATCTTCATGTTCCTAAAATAATGTTGAGGTGTGAGAACAACGTGCTTGCTACCACAACACTTCGTCCCGCAGCCAAATCGATCAGTCTGAATCCGTTGTTGAAAGTGGTTTCGTGCAGGGTGTGCTTTATGACAACCAAAATCGATGAGGACTATTTTAATGCCTTCTTTTTACCATAGTTTGGTATGGACGAGGAAGAAGAGGAAACAATCTCTCACTTTCTCTGCACTTGCCCTGCTTTTTCACTAAGACGCAAACTTCATCTGGGAGAGTACTTTTATGATAATCACAGTGAACAAGCTAATAAGGATATCAAATATCTTCTTCGTTTTATAAAAAGCTCAAAAAATAATTCTCTAAATTCATGTGGTATCACAATGGGCCTTTTTATTGGCCTAAGTGTGTGGATTCTGTATCCACAGCCACTTTAACCTAACCTAACCTAAACATAGTATGTGTCGCAGTTTTTCATACTCCTTTTGCCTTTTGTCCATCCCATCGCATATCCTGGATAGCGGTAATCACAAACTGAAAATCTTGCTATTTTTAGTATATTCGTTTATTTCACACTTGATATCAATGTTCAAACTTAACTTAACTTTTATCACTTTACTTATGAAAATGAAATATAAATGGCTCGTGACATCGAGAACCAATTCCCATTATAGTCATAGCTTTGAAGAGCTATAGCTGCTGTGCAGTACGTGGACAACAAATATCATTACAAGCAAAAAAAATAAAAAAATCCTCATACAAGATCTGAGTGACGGAGAAGCTTACATGCCTCAGAACAGATGAGAAAGATTCAGCGACCTTAGGCAGTTAAAAATAAGTGTAATATTTTATTATTTAACACTCCCTGACTCCCTAATAACACATAATTAAAGTTTACCTACTAACGCTTCACTCTACTCCAAGGACTGTATCAGCGTGATGTAAGAACTTGCTGCTTTTATAATCTTAAGTAAAAAATTATGATTATAATTTATTGTCGAAATAGGGTCAAAAAAGGTATCTCCTTACTAGCATAAAACTGGCTAACGATGCGTCATAAAATCCGACTCGCATAATAAAAGCTTTTTGCGACCGAAACATAATCAAACATAGCATTTTTTGAAATTTCGGCTCCAATCGATACCATTTTGACAGTTGAATTGAAATTCCCACTTGAAGGCTCTAAAAAAATATGGAGTTTTTAAAATTCAAAAACAAAATGGCCCCATTCACTAACGTAGTCACTACGTAGTCAAGTCATTCTGATTGGCCAAATACAACTAAGAAATGAGTTGAAATTTCCCCTCCGGCGTAGTGTAAAAATTTCGACTTCAAAGGTAGTTGACAGATTTTGACATTTCATAATCAGCTGATGAATAATAAACAAAAGTTCAATTTCAAATTTCAAAAAAAATTTAAAATGAAATTAATCGTACAATAGGACAATATTAATTATCTGATAGATTCTGAACCCGAAATTTATGTTATCAGATCTTATCAGGTAGTGCTTTTTCATAGCATAACAAGCAAAACAAGACAGCACTTCTATTTAAAGTGCCCTAACCTCAAATCACAAATTCACAAGTATTTCTCACATCATATGTTCATAGTCCAGTCATTTAAGGCATTTAAAAAAACAATTTTGGAAAAATGTCCTAGTGAGCTGGACTTTTGGATACATTTTTATTACGGTGTTGTAATGAAGGTGTTAAAAATTGGCGTTGATATCATGCCGATTAAAAAAGTTATAAGGGTGAAAAGGTCACGAAATTCACTTTTTTCGCAAATATATCGCGACCTATGAACACATAAAAATTGTTCGTGAAATTATCTAAAACGCTGGTCGTAATGAAGGTGTATACAAAGATACATCTCACTAGGAATTTTTCGGCAAATAAAACCTAAAATTACTGAACTATCATTATTTGACATTTTGTTTTCGACTAGCTTTGTAGTGCAAATTTGCATTCACAAAGCTAGTTGAAAATCGACTACGTAGTGACTAGATTAGTGAATGCGCCCAATGTATGCAAAAACTTACCTCGAGTTTAACAATTTCTCCACCATAGCAATATATAAAAAGTTGCATCAACACAGTCGAAAGGAATAAAAGATTTGAGACAAAAACTACAAAGCTGTCAATGTGCTTAAAAAAAAAAAGATAACATTTTACATGTGAATTCTTGCAAAAACGCTATTATCTTACAGTAGTAAGTTGATAAACAATAACACAAACTTGCAGAGAGGTCAGCACGAATTGACCAAAGATAATAGGTTTGTAGGCTTCGTAAACTTTGGTAGAAACATCGAGGATCAAAATGTGGTATTTGACAAATGAGCTTATTTCAAGATGAGTTTGTGTGTTTGTCTGAGTGTATTCATTTGTCTCAAGATATTGTTGTAGTATGTTGAAATGTGCGCAAATATTGGCGGTAAATGAAAAAAATAGTCCATCGATGGCAAGGAGATTGATGACAACAGGAATACTCACACATGCTATGTAGATTAGTGCACACTCATATCCCGGTGGAGATTCTGTGTCAAAGTAGAATCTTTGGAATAGAATGTGACAGAATATGAATTTTCCTTCTTATTAAAGCTTTTGGTCCTATGCGGTCCATAAATTACCTCATCGGTGTTATCCATTGCCTGGCATATTCTTGATGTGTAAATTTTGCCCAAGCGAATTTGATAAGCGGTGACATTAGAAAGTAAGCTGTTGAACACATCATTGCGTAGAAATAATTGTTTATAATACGATTCTTAGAAGCATTGACTTCCTGTAAATGTTTTTTCGCTTGCAAATCCGCTTTGCAAAAGAACAAAATTGTTTAAAAAAAAATTTACAATTCAATTCATCTTACGGTTATTTTTCCACATATCCTTCAGCCGTTGCATTACTTCCAAGAATATTTTTTTGTTGACCAAAAATGTCGCCATCTTTGTCGAATTGAGTGCAACAATAAAAACCAGGCACAAACTTGCGGTAACTTTGTCAATATTATGTTTATTGTAAATGGCAAAATCTGTTATAGGTATCAAACATGAAAGCACCACAATTATTATTGAATATTGGCGAATTTTCTCAAATACAGAATCTTTTTTGTTGTTGAAATTTAATGAGTGTCCCATAATGAGGAGACATTGCTTCTGTCGATAGAGGAATTTGTCAGCTTCGTCTTTCATTTTTAAAATTTGAATGAGGAATATCCTTCAAAGAACATTGTGATTATTTCTATCATCGTGTTGCTTTTATATATGCTTAAGGGATGTTGGAAAATTTAGGTAGGTGCCTATTAAGCAATTTTGTAATTATATGGAGGAGTGACTTAATTACTTTATGGGGCCACATTGTCGTATCAAAATATTTGTAAACATTTAAATTGGTATAAATAAGTGTTTCTATTACTCATGTTAAGGTGGTAATTATTAAAAGAGAATATCTAAGGTTTTAATTTGTTGCGGGGTTACATTTACAAAAATAAGTTAGTTTTTCTTAGCTTGACATATCATATCAAATTATTATTAATGGGAGTGTGTATTGGTACCCCTCCATGGGGTAAGTCCTGACGTGGCGGGGCGGCGCACAGTGGGACGGCCCATAGCAATAAATAAAAAATGCAACTGTTTTAGCGGTACTTTTGGGTTATTGGCAAGACATCCTTAATATTTAATTGTTCTAAACGCATTAAAATTATTTGCAAATGTGAACGTGTTTATTAGTTATAGGACCGCTAACAGTGACCGGTGCAAATATTTTCTTAGAAAGTTTGAAAACGTGGTTTTCATATCCAATTTCAAGTTTGTGTTCTTTTTTAATTTCGCGCTTACATTTTAATTTAACCATGGTTAACAATTTTGATCAAGGTATGTAAAATCATAAATTGCTCTACAAAAGTGTGTTTGTTTCTTAATTTTTGTAATAAACGAAGTGAATAGAAAAAGTCTAATTAGAATTCTTGAAAATAGTGTAAATTTTGGGTTTAAGTAATGTTTTCTAAAATACACCAAAACACCTTTGAGATATTTCCTGTTTTATGATGATTTGTGTGTCTAGTCTACTAACTAAATTATGAAAGAAATTTTGCGCAAATTTGTGCTTTTGTAATTTTTGTAAACTTCGTGAGCTGCTACACTTGGAAGAATGAGTGTTCCCACCAAGGTGCTTTATTTGGAGTCATTGGTAGCGTTTTCAATTCCAGCTAGGCTGAACTACTTGGTGAACATCTTTACAGGCTACAACAATAGGCCTCGGAAACGGACGGATACACTGATGATGGCCTAAGGCTAACCACAAACCGAAGCGGACAAACTGTTTGCTAGTCGCAAGACAAAAAATCGTGTCGTAATTCATCCCACACCGAGGACGACAAAGACAAAAGATTTTGTCCTTGTCGCATTCGGTGTGTTTTGCCAGCGGACAAACAAAGAAGACAAAAATTTAAAAAAAAAAATAGGTTGCGTTTTCCCTTGATTTTATTTTGCTTCTTTATTCCTCGATGAATGGCACAAACACACTTATCGAGAAACATACAAACTGTTGGAATTTCATGTGTATAATATACAGTATACATACATTGCCGTCTATTTCTCGTGTACGTGAGACCTAACAGGATCCAAAAATGTAAACAAAAATGAACCACGTGGAGAGCGTCCCTACTAGGTATAATCTGCAGACACATTTTGGTTTTGGAATTACATGCGTATATACAATTTAAATACATTTATACGAAGAAATTTAGTCGAGTTGAAGCACACTTCCTTGAAACCACAAACATGCACACAAAATAAATCTCTTCTTTTTTCTTAATTCTTCTTTTTCTGAATTCTTTTTACCCTTACAACAACATCCATACCAAATTGCACAAAATACAACAAAAAATACCGCAATAAAATACAAATCCAAGTATGAGCAACCGACATGTCCGTTTGTCGAAATCCATTTGTTTGTCTTGTTCACTTTGGTCTGTGGTTCTTCATAAGACGGTGTGTACTTTTAGGCGTCGACATTTTGTCCGGGACTGTTTGTCTTCTTTGGTGTGGTTTGCTCCTATACAACCCCATGTATTTACTGCAACTGATGAGCGGACACGACTTTTTATCGTGTCGTGTGTGTCTCTATGTGTGTTGCCTCATAAGAGCAATGGACCTGTGTCCGGGGAAGAGCGAACAAACGTTTTGTCCGCTTCGGTTTGTGTTTAGCCTAAGTAAATGTTCTAAGGATAACGAATTTCGGATATGGACGTGGAATGTTAGGTCCCTTAATAGACCGCGTGCTGCCGAACAATTGGCGGAGACCCTAAATTGCTACAAAGCAGACATTACCGCTATCCAAGAAATGCGATGGGATGGACCGGGCAAATGGAGGATGTAAATCTAACTAACGGGAACTATCTACTATGGTAGTTGCTCTTGGATGCGGATTCGCCTCGGGAAGCAGACTCAGGCCAAAGGTCGTAAGCTTCAAATGTGTAAGCGAACGCATTACGACGATTCGAGTTAAGGCTAAATTCGGCAACATTAGAGAAAACAAACGACACCAAAGACGAGTTCTACGAGCTCCTTCACAAAACGAATGAGCAATATCCTATCTATGACAGGAACAGTCGGAAAATACAGCCTTCACGACACCATTTTTTCAACAACGGATAAAGGCTGATCGATTTTGCTGCGGTGCTATATGTTGTGGTAGCAAGTACATATGGTTTCAACTCTCAACACCCATAAAGGAACATAAAGATCTCCTGATCAATCAACCGCACTTAGCCAGCATTCTAGATATTCGAACTCTCCGAAGAGCCAAAATCGACTCATACCACTACCTCGTCGTAGCCAAGGCAGTGCTACGCAAGAAATCGCCAGGTCCTTCTCTGATCCAGTGTCAAGTAATCTATTAAGAAGTCTATTCCGCCAACATCAAGTATCGAAGACCAGTGACAACATAGCTCTACGTGCAAAAGAGGAGAGAAAAATGCCGGTTTCTCAGGAGAAAAAGGAAGGAGAATGAGAAGCGTGAGATCGAAAATATTGAGAGAGCCAACAGTAGGAAAGAAGTTCGGAGGTTTTATGGAAAGGTAAAACATCTGGCTCAAGGTCATCGAGATGAAAAAGGGAACATCATAGTAGAATCGAAGTCAATGCTGGAGAATTGGAAAGACCACTTCTGTAGAAGTATAGACTGTAAAACGGCAATATCACGACTGAAATCCAACAAAGCCGCTGGAGTAGATGATTTAGCTGCTAAGCTATTCAAAGCAGCAGAGGCGACGATCTAGATAAAAGCATGTACCAAATCATCTGTAAGACATGGTCGGAAGAATGCATGCCCGCTGAAAAAAGGAGATCCTCTAAACTGCGCCAACTATAGAAGAATCAGCCTTCTGAACATCGCCTACAAGATCCTCTCTACAATCTGATTGGTCCTTATCAGTATGTGGCTTCAGACCAGAATAGTCAACAAATTTTCACTTTTCGGTAGATTCTGGATAAAACCTATTTACTCCATATCGATACTCACCACACCTTTTCATCGATTTTAAGGGCGCGTTTTACAGCATCCACAGAGACTACCTGACAATGGAGAACTCACGGTGCGCCATCAAGGTTGGCAACTAGCTTACGGAACCTTTCGTTGCCAAAAAAAGTTTCAGACGAGGCGATGCACTGTCATGCGATTTCTTTAAAAACGGTCTGGAGAAGATAGTGCAAAACTCCACCGTCAACAGTAGAGGCACTATCTTCGAGATGTCTGTTCAACTTCTCGCGTACGTTGATATTGAGTGAGAATTGTGACAGAAGCGGGAAAAAATGGGTTAAGCGATATATGAGAGGAAAACGAAGAACATACTGTTTCGAGGACACCTAACACCAACGGCTCGGACAGAACGTCACAATAGACGCAAGAAACTTCGAGGTAGTAGAGGAATTTGTCTAACTAGGCTTCGCTATTAACAAGGGCAATTACACCAACGCCAAGATAAACGAAAAATAACTCTTGCTAATCGCTGTTCCTTTGGGCAAAGAAAGCAATTGAGAAGAAAAGCCCTCTATCAGACAACTAAGGTAAAACTATATAACACCCTTATCATCCCAGTCCTGTTGTATGGTGCGGAAGCGTGAACACTTACAAAAACGGATGAAAGTGCCTAAGGCTGTTTCGAGAGGAGAGTTCTGTTGGTAATCTATGTCAACGTGATCGAGAATGTAGAATGATATTAAACAGCGAGCCTTACATGTTGTATAACGACAGCGTCACAAGAGAGAAGGTCCAACGACTCAGACGTCTTGGTGATATAGAACGGATGAGCACCAATGCTCGGGCTCCGGTATAAATTAGCCTGCTTCCCCTTCAAACGTGGCTCATAGCTTACCGAGACAATACTGACATTTTTTGAGGAATCAGCTAGTCAAGGGCACTCTGAATTAGGAAGGACGGTTCCGAAGACGATATAATCACGACTAAAATTAAGCTTGGTGGACTTCGGATGGCATGGCATCGACCAACAAAGGGGATACATGAAAGAACTTGGTGAAGGAGCCACCGACTACCGGATCCCAATTGTAAAAAGAAAAACAATACAGCTTTACAGGAAATTTCATTTGAGGTATTTATTCACATTGTAAGTTGATTTTCAGGCTTAATTTTTATTTGTAGATAAATTCCAATTCCAATTAATTGCAAGGTTTGTATTCTGAAAAAAATTATTATTATTCACTTTATCAAATGGTAATACAAAATATTATTCACTCACTTTTTCCCTCCGGTTGGCAGTCATTGTGGATTTTCATCACACAACTGTTTGAAAAACTCCGTCTCTTCCCATCGAGTATTCCACAAACTGGACTATAATTCATGGGGCACATAACTGTTCCACAAATTGAATTTTCCGCTGGTAAAGCTCCAGCAAGTTGAACTGCTAGCAAAGTAATAGCGATAAATACGATAGGGAACTTCATGTTCTTAAATAATATATGGATTATTCTACAGATAGTTATGCCTTTTATAGTGTCCGAAATGGTTAATGATTGCAGGTTCTAAAACAACTGATCAAATATTGTTTACATTCTTATTTGTTCAATAATATTGGATGACTGAGAAAAACGTAAGTTGTTTGTCTGTTTCCAGATTAATAGAAGTTAATAATGAAAATAATCATACTTGGCAAAAACTTGGAGAAAAAAAATCCAAACAAAACAAAACAATCACGAATAATATGTAATTAATTTTATAATTTTTACTGGACTACTATAACAAAGCACTAAGCTAGAGTACACTCACTACTCCTTAAAAAAAAAAAAAACTACAATTCATAGTCTAAGAGCCCACGGACAGTGAATGTGTCTTGTTTGATGGCTGAAACTAAATTATTGTGCATGTAGTCAACTATTAAATTATATACCTATCTACGTTATAAACTAAAAAAGACATTTACAAACAGCTTAATTCCAAATAAAAGAGTTGAGCAGCGAACTTTATTTTAAAACTCGGACGTTAATAAATAACGTAATCTTGTAGCTACCGCACACTTTTTTGAAAACTATGTTTGCATACTTTCACCCTACTTTTTGCCAGATATATATCTAGCTTCTTCAGGGGTATATTTATTATCTTTAAGAACAATTACAAAAACATGATAGATATTTTGATTATAAAATAGCAATTTACAATATAATATAAAATAAATAGAGTAGCACAACAGCTATTTAAGAGCGAAGGCCTTAATGGCTTACTATCATCGATAATTCTCTGGGTGCGTGAGAATAATTTTGAGGACCTTCAATTTATCGCGGCAAAGTTGAGAACCACTTTTTCATGATAGATTGATACTCTTGGTAGTTTTGTCAGTTCTTCGCAAGAGGCAGTACCCGTGAAAGATGGCACGAGTAGGCTTCGAACCCAAAACGTTCTTGAAATTGAAACAGTGGAAAAATGACCAAATGTTCTTTTCGAACACATATATCTTTTGTTGAATATAAAAATTAATTCTCATTGTGAAATTTTCTACTTTAAAAAAGCAAATTTCTGTATCTTTTAAATATGCAACTTCAATTTCAATTGAAAAATAAAATTAAATTTTTACATCAAAAAAACTTCCAGAAGAAAAAGTCTCGTGTTCTTATTTGTAGGTATCCAGAATTTAGTTTTTAATTGATCAAAACAACATCTTTGAAGTTCGAGATTGGAATTTTGGACATCTGTAAGTTTCAATAAGCAGTTTTTTCAACGTTTTTCATTTAAGACCATTATTACTGATGGGAATAAATGGAACCTATATTATCCTGATGGATTACACTAAAGACGGCGTGATTTACGAAACAAACCGAAATATTTCGAATGGCCAAATTTTGGCGAGGTTTGAAAGTTCTACAAAAAGGTGAAACAAACCTCCAGTTCTTATACACCCCGAACTGAAGCCTGTAGAGACCATCATGGGAAAGACCACTTTTCCAAGCTGTAAAACGGCGATGACGAGTAAAACTCCATCAGCAATACAGTATACAGAACCATTTAATTTGGGTGCGGAAGGCCAACAATTCCACCCCGACCCGACCTTGACGAAGTGAAGATAGCGATATCTAAACTTAAGTCGGACAAAGCCGCTGGAGCAGACGGGCTAGCCGCCAAACTGTACGAAGCAGCTGGAGATGATTTAGTTAGGAGTATGCACCAGCTCATCTTTAAAATTTGGTCGGAGGAAAGCATGCCCGATGAATGGAACCTCAACATCGTATGGCCGATCCTCAAAAAAGGAGATCCCCTGAACTGCACCAACTACAGAGGTATAAGTCTCCTTAACATCGCCTATAAGATCTTGTCTGCCGTGCTGTGTGAACGTTTGAACAACATAGACAGATTTAACTTCGAGCCAGTTAAGGACTTCGTCTACCTGGGATCCGCTATCAACTCAGACAACAACAGCAGCGATGAAATCAAACGAAGAATCACTCTTGTCAATCGCTGCTTCTTTGGACTTAGAAGGCAATTGAGTAGTAAAGTCCTCTCCCGAGCAACTAAAGTGACTCTACAAAACCCTCATCATCCCGGTCCTCATGTGTGGTGAGTGATTTTTGGTCCTGTCTGCATTAATGGAGAATGGAGACGAAGATTCAACCAACAACTGTACGGGCTGCACAGCGACACTAATGTAGCCAGAAAAGTAAAGGTTCAACGACTTAGATGGTTGGGTCATGTTGTGCGAATGGAAAATAATGCTCCGGCTCGTAGAGTCTTCGAATCCAGCCCGGAAGGACGTCGCAGAAGAGGAAGACCACGACTCCGGTGGAGCATACAGGTGGTAGAGGACCTGAACCTACTTGGTGTGCGAAACTGGAGACAGCTAGCCAGAGACCGAGCTGGCTGGAGAAGTTTATTGAATGAGAAGTAAGTTACCCAGTTTTCGAATCGAAAACCCAAAACAAAAAAATCCAAGCAAAAAAAATCAAATTTCCGCCCTTTGTTTGGTTTTTCCAGTTTTCCCACTCTTCCATGAGGTTTTTACAATTTTTTTTTCACATAAACCATCACTGAATACAACAGTATTAACCATGAAAATTTCGCAAATATCTGTTAGGCGATTTCGGAGTCCATTGGAGACATAAATAAAAATAAATAAATAGAGGGGCGCTACAGATCTTGTAGAGCCAAGGCCTAAGTGGCTTACTCTCATCAACAATTCTCTAGGTGCGTGTGAAGAATTGAGGGGACCTACAATTTAACGCAAATTCCGAACGGCAAAATTGAGCAGGATTCATAGTTGCTTTTGCCACATCCAGGTTTGGGAATGTAGACAAGTAACCGTTTCTGACCAAAAGTTGTCTTCAATAACTTTTTTTTCTTTCTCCAAATGCTGTTTTATTGTTTGGGCCGCGTATTTGTAGTCTGAAGGAGATTTCCAGTAAACGCTTGAAACACCTGATCCAGGAATTTAGAGATGAGAGACCAAAGCAAACACATTTTTTGCTTCTTACGGTTGAAGGACTATTGGCGTTTTTATTTGGCAATCTGGAATCGAAAAAGAAGCATTCTGTTCTTGAAATTAGAAGGGAAATTCTCTTCTTTTCAGAATCAGAACTGTCACTTTTGCCCAATTGAACGCTTTCAGAATGCTTTTTTTTACTTCCAGGTTGCCAATTAAAAACGCATATGTATTTGTGAAACCTCATTTGCAGAATTGCAGACGACATGAGTATGACATTATTTTTATGGTCTTTCGGCCGTAGTGTCCGTAGCTTAGTGGTTAGGTGCGTTGGCTGCTAAGCAGAACGTCGTGGGTTCGAATCCTACTCAGGCCCAAAGTTTTTATTTCATCTTTCACGGACACTGCCTCTTGCGAAGAGCTGACAAAACTTCCAAGAGTATCATCTGTCATGAAAAAGTGCTTCTCAACTTTGCCGTTCGGAATCGGCGTAAAATTGTAGGTCCCCTCAATTCTTCACACGCACCTAGAGAATTGTTGAATGAGAGTAAGCCACTTAGGCCTTGGCTCTTCAAGAGCTGTCGCGCCACTCTATTTATTTTTTTTTCGGCCGTGTGCGAATTGAGTTAAAAAGTGGTTAAAACTTGACATTTGGTTAAATTTTGACAGTTCGCATTGAACGAAATGTGTTAAAAATTATAGCGTTTTTTTTTTTGGTCCTCCGGAACTGTTCCGAACGATTCTGAATTCGTTCACTTGGCACAAGATGACAGTTCTTGTACTGGATAGAACATTATTCCGAATTTGAAGTCGGAATCAAAAACAGAATCACGCATACATGCACACATTTGCACATACATACTCGCCGCTATGTTTACAAATAAAGAAAATAAAAACAATGTCATGTCATCTGCAATTCTGCATATGATGTTTTACAAATACATAGACATTCAACAATTAGAGACAAAAAAATGTGATTGCGTGTTCGTTTGGTATCCGGAATCGGACAGTTCTGTATACCAATTCCGGATTACCAAAAAAACGCTATTAGACTAGCTGCGGAGCAGGTTTAAATATAACAGTAGTGGTTAAAAATTCATACACTTTTTAACCCAATTCGCACGGCCTTATTTGTAAAATGGCAGCAAGTACATTGTGCAAATGTGTGCATGTCATTGAATAAGAAGTACAGGAAGGGGTCTTATGAACAAGAATTGAAGCATTTTTCTAAGTAGTGTGAGTTTCACAAACACAAACGCATTACAACAGGGCTGGTCTGCAGTTGAACATCTCAGGGGCGCCAATCGAAATTTGATTAAATCAAGATTTCATCGTTTGTGTTTGTGAAACTCACACTACTCAGAAAAATGCTTCAATTCTTGTTCATAAGACCCACTGATCTCTATATTACACTGGATAGTGTATTACCTACAAAGTATAACAGTTTTTTTGACTCCATTTGAAGATGACAGTCAATGTCCCTTTTCGACTTTTTGACGTCTAACCAACAAAAAAAAAAGCAAAAAATAAGGCGTTTTTCTTTTTTACATCTGAACAGAGTCTTAACAATGAATAGAAATGTTTCGAATAATATAAATGGTGAAGGAAACAAGTTGTTATGGAAGAGAATATCAGTTTTGTAATTAATAAAAGTCGATTATATCATTTATTAATACAATTATAAAAATGAAAAAAAAAAAATAATATTAATTCTCTATATACAATGCTCCGAACTAAAAAAAGAAAATCGCCTATAATTGAAAACAAACTATGTACTCTATTTTTTGCACCGATACAGAGATGACCCATGTTCTGTAACTTAGGTGGTAACTTATCGCAGTGATAAAAATGAAACAGAAAACTCCACTTTTATCACATTTGCTAAAAATAGAGTTTCTGTAACTGAAAGTGATAACTTTAAACTTCCAATGGTAAGTCCAGTGGAATGTGGTAAATTGTACACTAGAAATTTGTTAACTTTATCATTTTGTCAAAAAATTTTAAAGTTGATTTTTGAACATTTTCATTTTGTAAGTAACATGTACCTACTTTTGTTTGTTTTCATAGGAGAACTTCACTGTAAAATGAATGTAGATACAAAAAAGGACTGAAGACTCATACAGAATAGTCAAAACATCTTCGCTGTTGCTTGTTCTTTAAAGATTATTTCATTAAAACAACGTTAAAAATAAAATAAAACATTTTGTTAATGCTTTGATTTTGATACCCTTCTTGCTGGTAGGCTTGACACGATACACTTCTTTGCCAAAGCGTTGACTCTCTTTGCAACGGACAACTCCCTTACGAAGGATGAAAGAGAACTCCAAAGTTCGTGTATGAGCATGAGACCTTTGTTCGCTAGTATTTGTTGTGATGCCACTACGTTCGCCTTCCTCCTCGGCTTCTGCTGCTTCGCTTTTCTTCTCCCCTTGGGTATTTTCATTTTGAGTGAAACCAAACGCTTGATAATTGCATGATTCTTGATTGAAATTCTCACCAATTTCAGACGCAAATAGAAAGCAACATTTGTGTAACATAATTGACTCTTGTTCTTAAAAAAAAAACAAAATTGGAAAGTTGATTTACTTTTGTTAGCAAATTCTATAATTGGAAGTACCTAGAACATTTTTACTCTCAAGTAACTCAAAAAATCTTCGACAAGATTTTTCTTATCACCAACGAAATTGCAAGTGATAATATTTTGTTCTTCATCTGATAAAATTATCGAACTTGAAAAATACAGAACACCAGTTATCGATAATTTTCCAGTGTTTCTGTTGAGTTCGTTCCGGGTGATAAAATTAACGATTTTCAAAGTTACAGAAACACTACAACGTGATAACTTGAAATTTGTTTCGATTCCGCGCGTTTATCACTTTTTTCTTGCGAGTGATAAGTTACAGAACATGGGTCCAGTTATATAGAGATAAGGGATTCTTTGTCGTTTATTTTTGTTATACTGTTATACGAATTTTTCCCTATTCGAATTTATAACAATCTTCAATTGAAGTCACTTTTTCTGTATGGATACGCTATCCAGTGTATTATAGAGATCAGTGATAAGACCCCTTCCTGTACTTCTTATTCAATGACATCATCAGACATTTTTGTTGCTTCACTCACGTACACTGTACATGTAGCTAACACCGCTTCCTGTACTTCTTATTCAATGGTGCATGTATGCGTGATTCTGTTTTTGATCCCGACTTCAAATTCGGAATCGTTTTTCTGTTCTTTTCAGAACAAGAACTGCCATCTTGTGCCAAGTGAAAGAATTCAGAATCGTTCGTATTCGGAACAATTCCGGATTACCAAAAAAAAAAACGCCTACTAGGCTACTAGCCCAAAGAAACAGGGACTAGCAAGAGTTATTCTCCTTCTGATTTCGGCGCTTGTGTCATTGTTCTTGTTGAGAGTAGCGGTAGACAAACTCCTTAACTATATCGAAGTTATATGCTTCTATCTTGACGGTTTTTCCAAGACTTCGGAGTTGGGGTCTCTTTCTTGATGACGGCATATACTTTGTTTTGCTCTCATTGACGGCTTTACCCACTTTTTTAGCCTGTCTTTGAACTCACAAATTCACTATTGACATCCCGCTGAGTTCTCCCAATATTATCAATAACATCGGCGTACCCGAGTTATTGTTCAGACTTCTGTAAGATAGTTCCAGCATGATGTTAAAGAATAGCATGACAACTCATCACGTTGTCTAAAGCCTGTTTTGACATCGAAGGCGTGCGTCGTTGAGGTCGTTACCGATTGCAGCAGGGTGAGTTCTTCATTTTTATCCTGCTCAGACGAATGAGCTTGGTTGGGATGCCAAAACTCGACATGGCCTTATGCAGTTCTTTTCTATTTGTGCTGTCATACTCTGCTTTAAAATCGATAAAAAGATGGCATGTGTCGATTTGAAGTTCTTGCGTTTTTTCCAGGATCTGCCGTAATATGAATATTTGCTCCTGGTCTAGAGCCAAACTGATATTGATCTATGTGTTTGTTGACAAACGTCTTCAGGTGTTCACATAGGAGGCTGATGCCTCTATAGTTGGTGCAGTATAGAGGGTCTCCATTCTTCAGGATCGGGCAAACAATACTGAGGTATGCTCTCTTCCGACCATATTCTGCAGATGAGTTGGTGCATGCGCCTTACCGAGTCATCACCGGCTGCTTTGAAGAGTTCGGCATTGATGCCGTCAGCTCCCGCGGCTTACATAGATTTTTAAGCTTACATAGATATTGCTATCTTCACTTCTTCAAGGTCGGATAGACGGTTCATTCTGCCTGATAGCAGAATATGATTCGTCATCGCCGTTGAACAGTCTGCAATATCCTAAGCATTGCCTGTGATTCTACTACGATATTTCCCTGTTGGTCGTTAAAGGCTTCATGTTCGTGCTCTGCTCAATAACCTTGAGTCATTCGTTTTACCTCTTGGTAAAACTTCCGAACCTGATTCCTGTTTTATAATGTGCCAACATCTTCTATCGAACGCTTTTCATGATCTCTTTTTCTCTCTGAAAAGCTTGTCCTTCTTTCCTCTTCTGCTCGTAGAGATCTCGGGCTGCTCTAGCCCTCTTGTTCAGCGCTGCTTCATGTGCTTCTTGCTTTTCTCATGTACGTGTGATAAAATTGTACGTTCATGTCTCCAACTTTTCAGACAACTCGACGATATTGACAGAATTATACGACGGCAGAGGTGCATTTGAAAACGCCGAGACCGAGGAGAGAAGCTAAGTTCAAGGGTGCAGTAAATGTGTACAAGGAAGAACATCCAACAACAGCGTCTTAGTGTCTACCTAGAGACCGCAGTCAACGAAGAAACAGTGAATAAATTGTTGAAGGAGTTCGCGCAAGGTATTAAATCAACACACATTTCCTCTACAAATCTCTTATAATTCAATAAATTTTCTTAATCTAGTCATTTTGTATCTTTGTATTGATAAAATTTTAAACTCGACTTGCACATTATTCCTTTGGGGCAATTTTATTGGCCAGTCTTTTCATTTGGCTGGGAATCTTCTTCTTCGGTTTCTGCAAAATCAAACAAGAAACATGTGCCAAACCCAATTACCAGGCAACTAATTTTTTACAAACCTTCTTGATTCCATCGACCTTTACTCCTCGAAACTCTGACTTCTTCTTTTTCTCAATATTTTTCTTGTCCTCAGATTTGTCACCTTGTCCTTTTTTGGGGGTAAATTTCTTACCCTTGTTCCGGAATTCCGAAGCCGCCTTTTCCAGAGGCTTACCTCCTTTCACCTTCAAACCACCTTTCTTGTTTTTCTTCTGATTTTGACTAGACTTACTCTCGGCAATTCGTTTTTCTTTGCCTCCTAGTTTATTGGTCGAATAACGTTCAACATGAATTGGCCGTTCTTCAAGCATTGTACCTTCGAGTTCTAAAGCCAAACCAACGGCTTCCGGACTTTTGAAGCACACAAAAGCTGTACCATTGCAGCCAGCTCCTTTGTCAGCAGAATACAAAGTTCGCACGTAGTCAATCTCACCGCAACTCGAGAAGATCTGATGAAGACTGTCATCGGTGGTTGCTTAAAAAAAACAAACAGAGAAAAGGGTAATAGGCACGTTTTCAGTTA
>CAKKXW010000003.1:46459903-46482977 GCA_920937365.1 Sphaerophoria rueppellii | reverse complement strand
GTGGGTGTAAGACTGTTTTTAAGGTGGTGTTGTGACCACCAGCCCCTTCCGACTTTAATTTACAAATGCAAATATCTGATTTCGAGAAGACTTCCGTTTTCCGATGTGCTGGCTTAGGGTGTGCCTTTGTTTCTATATGAATGTTTATAAAGGTTATAGAGTATCTTCAGACCCCTTTGCCTTCAACCTGACACAGACGTTATTTCCATCGAGCTTAACGAAAGTGATGAACTGCACCACAGGCACACAACACGGACACGTTTGTTCAATGCTATAATATCAAAGGCAAAGGCATTTGCTCTTGGTTCGTTTATATCGAAGGAGGAAACAAAACATAAGCTTGCACACCTTAGAAGACTTTTAGGATGGGCGTTCGGATGAATGGCTTTTGGCCATGCAAGGACTTTAACAGAACAAATGGCAAATGGGAATTCAGGATGCAATGCTTTACAAGAACAGCAAATGGTTGGGTGCTAATAATAGTTGTTATATTTGAAATCAAAGTTATTTTTGGTAGGCAGTTTCGAAGATTCAAAAGGGTTGGAAAAATTCATTTTAATATCGTCTTGTGCTTGAAACGAAAAATTAATGGGCTTTGTCAGCTATGGTGTATAGATACGTAAAGAGTAGCTAGTCCCATTTTTTTGTTGGCAAGAAGCTAGGAGAAGTGGGAGATTTAAAAGAATCAAATTTCATTTTGTAAAGCAACCACATCCTAGGAAATGCTTCAAAGTGAGAGACTTGGGTCAAATGTCACTGAACTAGTTTTTTCACAGGGAATAGAATCAAACGGCAATTTCTAATAAATTTAAATCTTTTGCTCACTTCTTGTAGTCATTCTTCCTTTCACTCTTCTTTGGCATGAAAACCGAACTTGTGCACCAATTGCATGAGGTTATTTTTTGTATAATATGAGAACATACCTACTCCTTCTTTTGTGATTCACAACGTGTGAAAGAATGAAAAGTGTATGACCGTCCTCCTTTCATGGTATGGATCAGGAGTCCTTAAGGAAAATCTTTCACCAAATGTCCAAATGTTAAGATCGAGCCAATTACCCGTCGTCTTGATCATTGATCAGATATTGTTGACCATATAACCTCCGGGTGCCCTAGATTTTCCTGGGTCATTGATTTTGCTTTGCTTTGGATACCCATTATAGACAGCTTTAGATATTTATGCTATGTTGTAAATATAGGCAGACCTAGACACCGATGAAGAAGAAGACGTTTATGAGAAGTTTCGAGTCCATAATTTTCCATATTGAACTTGCATGACTGGCGAAAGCATAGTTTATTTTTTAAGTGCTAGACTGCTAGTGTAAGTTGTGATTTCAGATGATTTCAAGACAAGTGTGATAACTTGAGGGAAGTAAAAAGTGAATCCATTTGAAATAAAGTGGCTTCAGAACAGGAAAGGCAACCATCGACCAAATTTTCACTTTGCGGCAGATCCTAACCGACATCTATGTCTTGTTTTGGCATCCTGCCATGCTCGTTCGCTTGTACAAAATGAGGATGAAGAATTCACGCTATCAACAAGTTAACGGAATCATTCGATGTCAAAAAAGGATTCAGACATCCAGCTTGAGAAGGTAGAAACTGTACAGCCAACACCAACGGCACTTTCTTCCAAATCTATGTTGAACTTCTCGCGTAAGCCGTATTGACATAATGGGACGAACAATGGCGTCTTTGTGAGAATTGAGACAGAACACAAGCGACAAAACGAAATATATGCTGTCTTCGAAGAAGGAAGACGAAGAAAGCAATTGAGTGAGAGTTTTACCTTATTTGATCGAGAGAGGGCCTTATGATACGGCCAACTCGCCATTAGGTTTTGTTAAACGATGGTCCGAAGAATTTTCAAACCCATACGTGACTCGATCCCTTAATCAGGTTTTGTCACCTTATCAAGAAATACATATATCAAGGATAGAAAGCATCCAACGAAGATTCATTCCATGAGAAAATCCGCTGATCCAACTGCTTAATCTCAATTCGTTACAGGAACGTAGAGAAATTGCTGATATACTTTTCATACATTGGCTTCTCTCTGGCTTTGTTGACTGCTCCTCTCTTTAGCACTCGATTTCTTTTAACACTGACACCCGTAAATTGAGAAACCCTCGGTTCTTCTATTTACCTACACGCCATACCTCCTACGGCCTTAACGAACCTTTAACACGTATGCTCCGTTGGATCAGTTTGAATCAAAATTTATTTTATTTCAATTTCAGAACCCATAACCTCAAACTCCTTTTAACCCAGCCCCAGTCATAGCTTTATACGTTTAAATTTTAAATTAGTTCTTATAATACACTTGTAGCTTGAATTAAGTGAAATAAATGGGGGTTAAGAACCCAACAAAATTAAACTTTAAAAATTACTCTCTCCATCAACTAAGGTAAAACTATACAACACCAACATCGCAGTCCTGCTGTATGGTAGAGTTATCTACATTGTGTGAGAAAGAAGAAGAAGATTCAACAGCGAGCATTACGAAACTGACCCAGCCAAAAACGAAGGTCCAGCCAGAGCGGACGGACACCAATGCTTCAGCCCGCAAAGCCCTAGCGACGAAGAAGTTGTGGAAGTGGAAGAAACCTCAATCAACTTGCAATACAGTGCAATACTAGTTGCAGCTAACTAAGGTCCGAGCAAACTGGATGACACTGTTGGTTGAATGCTTAGTCACAACGGACTGTAGCGCCACCTTAATTAAGCAAGGAAGGAATAATTTGAAAATCCCTTTACGCCATGATATAGTGCATAATTTTCATGATGATGCAAAAATTCATAATGCTCTACCAAATGGACTTATTAATTAATTCAAATGAGTGGAAATCGCAGAATTAAACTTGATTGGTGCGACATGCTCTAATAAACCGTGGAAACTCAGTTGTTTGTACAAATCAACTCAGAGCAGCGCTGTATTTTGTGAACGTGGGAAACCGTGCGTCACCAGGAGCATTGTACCTTCTTATCCGTGTTCTGGTGGCAGAGTATTATTAACAAAGGTTATTTGTCAAAAAGTTCAAAAATCCCGGAATTGAAATTTCATGTTTTCTTCAATAAGACATTGTGGCACCGGCGAGCTAAACGCAAACCTCGGCTGGAAACCAATAATGCCGAATAACCCGAAACTATTGAAATAATTGGAAAATCAGAAAATGATCAATTTCACATGTTTGTGTACCATCACAACAAAACGAATATTTTCAAAAAAAAAAAAATAAAAAAAAACCTAACTGGTAACGGTACCAGTCTTCTTTCATGAAACTTTTTTTTATACTTTCAATGTAATTATTTTTATTTCCATTGGTGTTTCATTCAAATCTAAATATTTTGCTAAAAGACTATATATGCTTCTCTGTAGTTTGGTGTACGATTAAATTGAAACTTACTTTAAATAGTGATTTAAAATAGTGAATTCTAAACAAGGTCGATTTTCCGGAGTCCCCGGACAATATTTCTCGTCTCCGGACGAACTTAAATGAAGTCTCCGGACAGTTCCACTTAGAAACTCAATAACTTTTTTCTATTAAGTGTTGAGTATATAGCAATTCATTTTTTGCATTGATATAATTATTTCCTAATTTCTTGGGACCTAATTAATTTTACAAATATTGCCTAGTTATTGTTATTTTAGACGAAATATAAAAAATAAAAAAACAAAATCGGGACCAGTCTTCAGACGATCAAAACAGAGTCTGCGGACGATTTTAAACCTACTTCGTCATACTTGAGTGCAGCTTGCCTGACACCTAATGTCTTCGATCTAACGTAAGGCTTACTTTATCACATTCAAATAATATCCCTTCAATAGAGGTGGTTTTGGTTGGTTTCTTTTTGTGTTTTTTGTATGCATATGTATACCAGTAAAGAATAACGTTATTCTCAAATAAATAGAAGAGTGGAGGTGGATGGAAAAAACTCGTTTTATTATTTTCAAGTTCAGATTTTGGTAAAAAGGAAAATATACCCATCAGCTGTAGATATTTCACGATCGACTTACACCACATTGAATTCAAAATATTGCGCTTGTGTGACAGAGAATAAATAATGATAATTCAATTTTTATGTATTTTTTTAAATTCATTTTTAATCCATCAGAGGGATTATATTTTGTTTTTCATTTTTAATCTATCAGAGGGATGATAATGGATAATTAGAAAAAATGTAGGCGGAACAAGATAGCATACTTTGAGGAGCTTGTAAAAATGCATGTCTATTCATCGCAATTGATAAACAATAACAAGTCTGCAATGGGAAACCAACAAATCAGTGGAGTTGTTAGCGCAGTGCGTAGTGCATTGGCTTCCCAACTAGTTGGTTCTAGGTTAAAATCCCAAATGTGAACTCAAAAAGTTTTTCGATTAAAATGAAAAAACAACTAGACAGCACCACTAATAAAGGAGTCTGATGATCGGCTTGGCACCCGTGCAATAGCTATAACTCCAGCCAAATAAAGGAATTGACGGAAAAAGCCATTGGTGGAAGCACCTCTTAGTTGTTATCGTTGTTCAAATACATTAATGGAATTGACGGACGCAGCCTAACTGCAGTGTTAAACACTAATCCCCGCTTAGTTGCACCTCGCTTAGTTGAACATCCCGCTTAATTGATTTTTGAAAATGACCCGTATTAATAGCAAAGCTTTTTAGATGGTTAATTGAACCCCGCTTAGTTGAACTACTCGCTTAATTGATCTTAACAACAGAAAAACAAAAAAATTAAAAGGTGTTTTCAGCGACACTGTTCTGCACAGTTTGAAACGGTTTAAAACAGAAAAGTACAGCGTTTTGGTGTTCATTGACTCATTTACTGTTCAGAACTGTTTTGATTTGGTGTTCATTGAGTTTTTTAAAGAACAGTTTGGAACAGTTTAGGATAGGATTTTCTGTTCCATCTTTTTAGGTAGAACACTTTTTGTGTTCTTAACTGTTCCAAACTGTTCTGACATTTCTCATGAAGCTGTGCTGTAGTGTGCAGTGCTGTGCTGTAATGTACTGTCTTTTTTCTCGCTGAAAAAAGCTTTAATGAAACAAATCTAAACATAAATTCTCTTAAGTAAGCCCTAAACGATAAACATGTTTTCCGAGCATGCTCGTTTTTGTTTCATGCGAACATCATTTTGTGTTGATTCTTGAAAGTTTGAGGATGTGTCAAAAAGAGAAGCAAGTCATTGCGCGTATGGTTATCTCGTATAAAAATGAGATTTGTTCGCGATCATCTTCCTACATGGCAAACAACGATAGGACGAACACGAGACATTTTTGCCAACACCGAACAGTTCGCAAACCATCCCTACACAACGAATTTATAGCGCGCATGTTCGTACATATAACAAATGGAAGCTAGCTTTTGTTTGACTGCTTTTACACGTTGACTCATGTTTCATGATTCTTCTTCGAACTCGAATTCTCTTTTGAAATGTTATCATCTAATTCGAACACTGTTTATAGAGTGAATTTCTGGGATCAATATTTTATTTTTTAGTTGACCTACTGGTAGTGTCCGTAGCTTAGTGGTTATGTGTGTTGGCTGCTAAGCAGAACATCGTGGGTTCGAGTCCTACCTGACCCATAGTTTTTATTTCATCCTTCACGGGCACTTCGCACTTGCGAAGAACTGACAAAACTTCCAAGACTATCATCGGTCATGAAAAAGTGCTTCTCAACTTTGCCGTTCGGAATCGGCGTTAAATTGTAGGTCCCCTCAATTCTTCACACCCACCTAGAGAATTGTTGATGAGAGTAAGCCACTTAGCTCTTCAAGAGCTGTCGCGCCACTCTATTTATTTATTTTATAGTTGACCTACTCATGCAATTATACGGGTTTCGCTTAATTGAACAGATATGTCAATTAAGCGGGTTTTCGTTAATTGAACCACCCGGATAATTGACCGAAAAATCTGACAAAATGGTCAGTGCAATTAAGCGGGAAATACTGTAACACAAAACAAATTATGATAATGGATAATGTTTATTCTGGAACCAAAAAAGTACTTTTGACAAAGAAATTAAGGTTTTCAAAAAGAAATTGAACATGAAAAAAAAAATAAAACCTTAGAGCTGTCCGGAGACCAGATTTTCGCTATTTTTGGTACCAGTGCCCGGACACTTAAAAAAATGGATTAAAAAAATGCAACACTCAATTTATTTCTCTTTAGGGAATTTAATTATACTTTCACGGAAACAAACTCCATTTGATAACAAGATCTCATAATTCCCAGTATATTTTTACAAGGTCTGCTACCAGTTTTAGCGTTTTTGCTAAAAAAAAACAAAAGCGGCTGTTGCTTAAACGACCCATTACTTTTCCATTACACATTCGATCATTTTTAAACTTCGTATGTGTATGTGAAAAATGTTACTGGTTCTGTATTTTGTTGTTTTTTGCAAATTCTGGGTTTAGTTTCTCTTTTATTCCCAATAAAGTGCAAAATCGTCCGGACACTGGGGTCTGTCCGGAGACCTGTGCCGTTACCCCTTTTTTTATTATATTTTTCAAAGTCCGAGTAGCTCTTCATAATTTTCTTATGATATCCTATTTGCGATGAGATTTTATTCAAGGGTTATCTTGTGGCAGACAAAATGTTTAAAAAGTCCCCTAGTTTTCAATTCCATTTTTCAAAAATGATGTTCCAGAAAAAAGTTGTAGGTATTTATTTTAGCCCTAAGATTTCCAAATGAGTGTCTATTTGATGTTCGTATGACGAGGTTAATTGCTTTTACTAAAGCTTTTATTCAATTTTTTTGTTTAACCAAGTTCTCCACAAGTATTGATTTTTTCTTACTCCCGAACTTTAGGTTGATTGGCAAAGAAAATCTCAGAAAAATGTTCTAATTTTGCCCAAGGCATTTTGAATTTCCATGCTTATGCGTTCGTTTATAGGGTTTCTATTCTTATCGAGGGCATTAATTCCCATAATGGGTGGACAATTTCGTTCGTTCTGAAAGGTCAACCTTCCACTTTCCACTTTCTTGTTTTTAAGAACCTATGTATGTAAACTTGTTTTTCAAAACACATCACAACCATCGACTTTGTTTTTAAAACAAGACTGCATCAAAAAACCAACAAATATGCAATTGCTTATTAAAACATCGAAGGTCTGAGTTACTGTTTCTTCTTACTGTTCCTTCTTTTTTTTCATGAAGTAAAACAAGCCACTTTTATTTTCTTATTTCAATTAATGTTTATTAATTTAGTTTTGTTTACTTTTCTCCCTATTTTTCATACCTATACCTAAAACTTCTTTGTTTTATTTCTTTTTTCATGATATTAACATAAGGCAATCTCTTCTTTACATAATTTCATTGATATTCGAAACGAAATTCAACAGAATCAGAACAAATGAAATTTCTGTTGAAACACAAATAATTCTTGAAAATACATTACATGATTATATTAAATTAATTAATTTTCAACACAAAAGAAACACACAATTTCCTTTTGTCCTGATCGAACAAACTCTTTGTATTAATATAATAATTATTATTATTAATCATCAACTTTAGCTTTGTAAACCTTAATTATTACGATCAGATAACGTTTTCCGAAAATTAAATTAAATTATTTGGAGATACATGTTTTCGTTTTGAATATATTTCCTTTTAATTTGTTGCAAACAGAACCAACACAATATTATCTTAAAACTCCATACAAGTAACTGTAATAATATTTTTGCTAAAAGCACATTTTACATACCAGTTATTTTTATCCCTACGTTCCATTATCTACTAAATATACACAGATTTTATCCTTAATTGTTACACATATTTCTATATACTTTTTTTGGGTTTGATACATACATACATTCGAGTTATAATGATATTGGTATAAATATGTTCCGTTATTTTTTTTTTTTTTCATTTAATCACCAAAGTTTCCCGCCTTAAAATTACAGTTAGCTATTATTTTAATCTTTGAAATGATTATGTTTCTTTTTCGGCCATATTTTTTTTTTTTCAGGTAAAAACAACGAAAGTGGAAATAATTTTATATTATTTTGTTATATTCTTGAGAAAATTTGCTATATAAAAATATTTCAATTTTAAATGTATGTACAGCAAAAGCAAGTTAAATTTTAATTTACATTTTACATTTAATAAATTAAATTTATATACACAATTTCTCTTAGAATAAATGCATTAATTCATTCAAAATGAAGACTGAAATAATGAATACACTTTTTGATAAGAAAAAATTCTATATTATGTTTTATGTTTCAAAGTTTTTTTATATACAGTTCAAAATTTTTATCTTAGACCTGTTGTGAGAGTTAATTGACCAAATCTGTGGAGGAGATATAATAAAATTGCCAGTAACGTCAAACTGCAACTCGTATGGTTCGCAGAACTCAGCACTAAAAGAGAAAGATAAGATAAAAGAAAAGTATGTTTTAGTAAAATAACAGATGATAAGATTTATTCTAACAAAACAAAATTTAAATAAAATAAGGAAAGTCCAAAACTTGAAGATGCAAATGATTTCTTCGATGGAAAAAACAATATACCTATTTTTTAAGGCCTTTAAGGCAGATTATATTATAGAGACGTTTTCGAGAAAAAAATTGCGTATGAACAATACCCGAATAAATGGAATCTAACAAAAATAGAATTCCGAAAAAATCAATGACAAGTGAGCGAATAACACAGATCTTTAGACCCACAAACCCACGGACACATAATGATATATCGGAAACAACCATGGTATTGGAACAGGGAGCTACGAGCCTGCACGTAAGAGGATTGGTTAGTATGTGGGATGGTAGTAAATGTGAGTAGCCAGGATTCCTAAGTGTCAGTATCAGTTTAAAGAGAGTTGAGAGTTGAACTTAGTGGTTCATGCTCATGTGCAAAACGAATGATCACAGAATTTCTTATTTTCTTGATGTTATAAGTCTTGAAGGAGATCGTGTCGGTGTACATTGGTCTTAAAATCCTTAACAATGATTGGGAAAGGCAGAATGTGGAGAATTCCACATTCACATAGTACGGATACACACACTAGAGAATTTTTGATGAGAGTAAGCCACTTAGGCTTAGGCTCTTTAAGAGCTGTTGCATCACTCTATTATTAAATGCAACTGGCAACTACTGGCTATTTCGCAAGATTAATAGCCGTAGAAGTAACGATAGAAACACGGATCGTTACGACGTATGGTGATCTAACGGAGTGAATGCGTCAGGTCTGTCTCTATCAAGAATCATTTTAAGAGCTCATTTTGTGAACAAGAGGGGCGTGAGTCTGGGTATGAATATGAAAAGCTAAGAATTCTTTCGTCAGCGAAACAGAGAAAGAGGGTGGGAGACTTAAAGGAACTCTGTTTAGAATAGTTCGAAAGAATGTTTCTAGTCCAACGTAGCAGGGATTCGAAGATACCGAAAGCATGAATTTTCGATAAAAGAGCAAATGAGTTTGAAATATCAACTGCAACAATCTTACTTTCTCCAAATCGATGTAAAGATTTGTTCCACTGTTCGGTGAGATAAAATATCAGATCATTAGTGGACAAGTTGCTGCGATAGCCGTACTGCCGGTCATCGAGATAGTTCTTTAGCTGATAGCTTATCAGCGTTTCCATGAGCCAAGAAAGAAGTGACGTAAGTGCAATTGGAAGATAACTCAAGGCAGAAGAAGATTCGCCTTTTTGGGAATTGGCTGGACAAATGCTGTGTTTCCAACATTTCGCAACGAGCACAGAAGAAAAGTAAAGATGGAAAAATGTACGCAAAGGATTTGCCAGAGTGGAGAACACCTTTTCGGAATAAAAGCAGGGATACTATCCGGACCAGCGGATTTATGTATTTTGAGATCTTTTAGGACTCGCCCCACATCACGACTGCGGAAGAAGATTTGTCTCATTAAATCATTGACGCGCTTAAAAACTTGGAGACACATGGCAGCGTTGAATTGGAGACGAACTGCAAAGTGAAAAGGTTAGCTATCGCGAGATGGATGCATCGATTAATGTACTGTCCCGTTTCTGCATTGTCTGAAACTAATTACGACGCTTTGGAAAAAAAATCCGCTTCTTTGTGATCGAATTGGCGAACAGCCCAGCGTGCTTACCATTTAATGCCGATTCATCTCAGCTCATTGAAAAGCAATTTTCCTTGACTCTTGAATTCTCTTTAAATGCGTCTGTCGCTTAATGGTTTACTTAATTTCAGCTTCAGAAAATAATAATAATAATAATAATAATTTGATTATAAAAAAAATCTTTAAGAAAAAATAAATATCTTACCTAATAACATTGCTTCCCTATTGTCGATGACGCCCGGTCGCCGCTGCAGCACACTCTCCTTGCCGCCCTTCCACAACACCGGCGATATGCTAGCTAAACACTTAACCCGCATTGCTCCGTCATGAAAATGCCTCCCATCAACAGTCAGCTGCAGACCTAAAGTCGATGTTATCAAACCATGCCTGTGTACAGTATCGTTGTACCGCACCAACGAACTGGAGTGAATTAGCTGGAATTTAAACAGTTTTATCAATTACATTTTTTTACCAACAATAAAATAAATAAAAGAGGTAAACAAAGTTCAGACAAAGTTTCTTTCCTCTTCTTTCCTCAAAAAATCCAAACAAAACAAAAAAAGCACCTACCTACCTACAAAAAAGTTCTTAACATAATAAATTCCTATCCTGTCCTTAGATTCAAAAAGTGCCCAGCAATTTTCAAGTTTAAACGCATTTCACAGTTATTTTTCCCATAACCTCAGGCAAACAACAAAAAAAGTCAAGAGGGTGACCTTTTAGAAAAACGAAAATAATAACAGTATCATAAACAAAACTTCTCGGTTTTCCTGGAAAATTTTAAAATGTTTGTTGGAAAGGTGAGTTCCCAGGAATCGTTTCCTCTTAAGCGATTAAAAAAGTTCGTTTTTGTCGCAATTCAAGCACGGAACTTATCATGTTTTCCAGCAGGCTAATTTTAAGTATAATTTCTACACGAAGTTTTCTCAAACACACAACAACAGCAACAATATGAAAACAACAATTTTTGTTGTTCACTCCTTTGGAGAACCCCTTTTTTCCATACTCTTGCCTTTTGATGTGGTTGTGGTTGCTCTTTGACAACACTGACAAGATCTCTAAAATTGTATTTAAGGTACTTTCTATAAAATGCATGAATACATTGATAAGATCCGAAGGTAAGGAAGTGAAAAACTGATAAAATCTTGGTTGGATTTATTTTAATTGAATAAGATGGAGGAAGTTTTTGAATTTTGTCTTACAGAAGTGAAACAAATGACACGACAACTGCATGAATAAGGTATGGGTTACTTTAGTTAAAGTTTAAGTCAAGAAAGACAAACATTTAAAACGTTACTTGTAGAAATTTCGACTTTGACATGGTTTAAGAGTTGACGGGAATGTTTGTTATAATAACAGCTACGTGCGTAAGCTGGATGTTTTAACACAAACCAAGGGCTTATTTTATCGCAGTTTGGTAACCAATGGTTATTGGCCAAATCTCTGTGATTTGTGATATGACTTGCTGATTTGCCACCAAAGTAAAATTTTGCTGATGGCGGAAAATCAACGGACTTTGACCTTAGAAGGTAATGCATTGGAAAACATGCCCTTCCTTCTGCTCAATATTTAAAACTGTCTCACTCCGTAGAAGAAACAGATTCCTCGTTGAAGACGACTGGTGATCGCCTGACTAAAATTCTTTTAATCAGTTACCAAAAGCTAGTTACCCAAAAATAAATTAATTTCAGCAACGCTGAAGATGCTGATGAAAAACTAACGAATGCCGAAACGGAAAACAAGAGCAGATAGAATAGGGTTTTGAACAAAAAGGATTATGGCGAAGAAGACTTAGTTTAAAGGACTCGAAGGTTTTGTGCCAACAACAAAAGGTTATTAAGAAAGCTAGTCAACACAGCACGAAAAATTGTGCTGATATTCCACTCGGAATATCAAATTACAAATTTTCGTCGGTTCGTGAACAAAATCGTCGAAATCCGTGATATAAGTAGATCATTGCTAAGTCCATAAAAACAAAGCTTTCAATCGAGAGTAAAAACGTCTTAGTTGTCAACTTTACTCGCCGTCTAGAAAAAGAGGAAATAATGCGAATGATGCGTACAAAAAAATTAAAATTATCTAACCACCAAACTGTTTAGCGATCATCACAAAGGTTCACCTGTTTACATCAATGAAGGAATGACATCGTATACTCGAGAGCTGTTTAATACATTATTTATAGACATGAATGACCAAAGCTTTTGGCATGGTCAGCCATAAAACCTTGCTTGAAAAGCTTTATAAAGCTATTTTTCGTGGTCATGTGCATGATTGGCTTGCATCCTATTTATCTAATAGACAACAGCGAGTAAAAGTTAACAATTACTTAAGTAATGCAATTGAAGTTGGTGTAGGTGTACTCCAAGGTTCTGTTTTGGGTCCATTTTTATTCCTAATTTACATTAACTCTTTTTTTTGCAATCCTTTAGTAGTAAAATAACGGCATTTGCGGATGATATAACTTTTAATAATGCAAATGCCACTACTTTGGATATGGTAAATAATCTTCAAAAAGACCTACATACTCTAAGACAATGGTTTGCTAAACATGAACTTGTAATAAGTGCCAAAACCAAGCTAATGCACTGTAGCCTGAGTAAACTGCATCCAATAGATTTAAACATTTTTTTTTTCATTCGTCTTCATGTACAAAGTTTCAGTTATCAAATCATTCTTGTGGTCTTAATTGTTGAAGTTGTTATATAAAACTTTAATACTTTAAATATGAACTTTACTTGTTGTATTTTTGAATGAAATAATCTTTGTATTCGAAATTATATCAAACTATCTAGATCATTTTTTTTATTTCATAACCAATTAAAAACTTCCTTGGAAACTTAAAAAACTATAAAATTAATAATTTCAATGGAAAATGAATGATAGATTCAAATATCTAGGAGTTTGTATAGACCTGAATTAAAACTGGAAAGCTCATGTTGATGACTTAAGGAAATATATGTTGTCACAGCTACTCTATTTACTTACTGAAGGATGTTTGCTCTGAAAAATTATTGAAATTTATTTACTATGCTATAATTGTAGATTCCAAATTTCAGTATGGTTTAACAATTTGGGGAGGAGCCTATTTTTCCACGCTAAACCCTTAAATAATTTGCATAATATAATTTTACTAGGTGATTTTAATTTAAGTCCTATTAATTTGGTCCTATTCGTCAAACGATAAAATGCTAATTCCATGTAATTTAAAAAAAGACTTTGAATTTACTTTTATTGACTCCTTATTTGCTATGAATTTTGATCAGGTAAACAATGTTGTTAATAACTCAATAAAAAGTCTAGATTTAGTATTTGTTTCTGGTAACGAATTGAATGCCTCTGTGAATGACTTAGTTCCATTTAGTTTGCTCAATAATTCGATACACCACAAGGAATTGTTCATTCAAATTGAATTTTATTTTTTGAAAGGCAAATCTAGTGTTAAGAAATCGTTCAATTTCTTAAAACAAATTTCATTGAACTTAACAACTATCTTGGAATAAATGACTGAAAACAGGAATTCTTAAACCTTGATTTGAAAAATATGCTTTTGATCTATTTGTGCCCACTAAATCGAAGATGAATAATTCTAAGCCTCCATGGTATGATGAGAGATTGTCTTTTTTTAAAAATTTTAAAAATAAATCTTTTATCAAATATAAACAAACTAATTCAAAAGAAGACAAGCAAATGTTTTGCAAATTACGTAAAGATTTTACAGTCTTAAGTAAATTCTTGTACAGAAACTACATCTCTGATATTGAACTTAATTTGAAGAATGATCCAAGGCATTTTTGGTGTTTCATAAATTTTAAAAGAAAATCTCTTGGTATTCCGTGTTAATTGCATTTTAAGAGAATTGAATCTACCGACATTGAATGTTCTGTTGAGCTTTTTGCCTAATTTTTTGAATCTGTTTACTCAAGCTCGAAGGGGAATACAGTTTATCCTTCTGAAAGTCTCCATAGAGTCGATATTGGATCGCTTTTATTAGATTTTTCAGAAGTATTCAATGGCTTAAGGAACTTAAAACCAAAATGCGCTCCTGGTGTTGATGGTATCCCTGAGATTATCTTGAAAAACTGTTGTAATTCAATCTGCTTGCCTTTACAAACTATGTTCAATGTATCCTTGTCATCCGGCATCTATTTAGATGAATGGAAATCTTCATTTTTGATTCCAGTCTATAAATCTGGTTAAAAAAATAACGTTGAAAATTACTGAGGTATTTGTAAACTATCTGCTATTCCAAAATTATTTGAATCCTTAGTGAAAACTTTTCATTTGAACCACATATTGATTTAATTATGTATTTCTAAAGCCAATAAAATGCTAGGTTTTCTCAAAAGAAACTCATCTAACTTCACAGACCCTTATACATTAGTTGCCCTTTATAGAACATTTGTGAGATCAATCTTAGAGTATGCCGCTGTGATTTGGAATCCTCATCAACTAGTGTTTTCGAATAGAATCCAAAAGGTTCAAAATCGTTTTACAAAATATGTATTTTTCAAACTCCGCCAGGGAACAATTTCTCAGGTTAAAATCTCTAAAATCCCGAAGAACAATTCAAGATGTAGTTTTTGTACGCGATATTTTATGTTACCATATAAAGTGCCCTTTCTTATTATCTTTAATTTATTTCTATATACCATGTAGGACATTGAGTGTAAGATTACTTCTTTACCAAGTTGGCCATAGAACTAACTATGGATTAAATAAACCTGTTTCCAGATCAGTTAGAGAGTTCAATGAAATAGCTAATCATATTGACTTAACTTTTTCCAGAACTAAATTCAAAAATGATTTATTCTATTTGTTTTTAAGGTAATAATATATAATTAACTAATAGTTAACATATTATCTTCTTATCTAATTTTTTTTTTGTTAAGATTTTATTTTCTTATACCTATTCTTAAAATTGATATCTGTGGAGCACCTTGCTCGTAGATAAATAAATAAATAAATAATTCGCAAGAACATATAGTTAGAATAATTTGCAAAAAAATCAGACTTGTAGTAGCTGGCTTCTTTTTCTGCATTTAAAAATATTGATTTTAAAGCACCTTTATACCTTCAAAGTTTTGAAAGTGTTTTTCATGATGAGCGGTTACAGGTTTTATCATAGAAACTCACCATCATAGCTTAAGATTAAATACTATACTTCTAGTGAACATTCCTAAGTCAAAAACAACACATTTCTCAATTTTTTTTACAGTTGCAGCACCTAAATTGTTTAATAAATTTCCATATGAAATTAGAAAAATTAGAGTTGCTTCAATATTTCTTAAAAAAGTACGGATCTGGCTCTTTAATTTGGATAGTTTAGCAGTCAAAAATCTCTTCTTTAATGCTTAATATAGGAATACATTCACTTTTTAAATTTGTAAAGTTCAAATTCACTAACGTAGTATTTGCTTTTCTTTTTTTTCTTAATAATATCCCATATCATCATTGTTTAGTTTCCTATTTTTGCTTTTATAAGGGATCATTCGATACTAGTTTTCATTATTTACAGAATGATATCTATTATTCTTTTTTCTCTTATATTCATAGATTGTAATTATATTTAATTTTAATAATTTGAAGTAATAAAGAATAAAAACAAAAAAAAATAATTATAGTGGGGCGACAGCTCTTGAAGAGCCAAGGACTAAGTGGCTTACTCTCTTCAACAATCCTCTGGGTGCGTGTGAAGAATTGAGGGGACCTACAATTTAACACCGATTCCGAATGGCCAAGTTGAGAAGCACTTTTTCATGACAGATTGATACTCTTGGAAGTTTTTTCACTTCTTCGCAAGAAGCAGTGCCCGTGAAAGATGAAATAAAAACTATGGGCACGAGTAGGACTCGAACCCACGACGTTCTGCTTAGCAGCCAACGCACCTAACCACTGAGCTACGGACACTACAGTAATAAGGAATAATGAAAAAAAAATCCTCTTCGGAAAAGTAAATTATGGCTGGAAATAAGGAAAGTTTACCTTTCTGCTAAGCTGCTCCCTGCCAACTCTTCGCTGCCAGAGAGTGCCATGACTACCACAGTTCTTGAGCGTATTAATGACACAAATAATTTTTCTAACTTGTACTGTGACGAAAGTCCTAATAGATCTCAACGTATATAAATCCGCTCATTATGCACGATGGCAAAACCCTTGCGTAAGCTTTTCCATCTTTCCTTTTCTTCTGGATAGCATTTGTCTAGGCAATTCCAAAAAAATGCCCTCCAATTATTTTATCGACCGATTACGCTTACGTGTTCTTTCTAACGTCATGGAAACGCTAATAACTCATCAACTAAAAGAATATCTCGAAGAGCGATACAGCTTCTTAATACCGCAACAGGTCCGATGGCATTTGATAAAGTCTGGAAATTTGGTATCGGAATCAACAAATTCCTACTCCGTGGGATTTGAAAATTTCTTCCGAAACGTTCAGTACAATTTGTATTAGACGAATTCTAGTCTGAAACCCACAACATAAATGTTAGTGTGCCCCAGAGCTCCGTTTTGTATACGACCCTCCTTCTCATTTGATCTCTTGTCTGTAACTTATAATCCAATAACTTTCTTCGCTAACTATAGTGTACCCTTAGCCTTTCATATTCGTTCGCAGACTTACATCATAGGAGAGACTCTTCGGATGTGGAACTGTAAGCTGTAACCGCAAATTATGATGGGCTCATTGAACTTTAACTTAAACAGCATTGTACAATTGGGAATAAAAAATGCGTAAAGTTGAATGCTTCGAAAGTAAAGTGCTGTCTTGTATCGTTTAAGTGAGATATACCCCCTTTACCATTGTCCATGAGTGGCATTTGTATTAATGAGACCAAAAATCTCGAGATTCTTGGGTTATGCATCATTGGTGGTCAGGTGTTCTATCGTTAGATACTCCTTAAGTAGGTGCTATAGTGAAATAGTCGGTTTCCTTCCTACCCTTTAACAATTCAACCGTTTTACTCGAAATTCTAGAAATGCTGATCCGAGGCCGAGGCGTAATGCAGTCACTATGTCTCTGGCATAATATAAGGGTATACAAAATCCCTTGAGTGGATGCAAATTATAGTAAGTAAATTCTCGAAGGTTTTACAAATGACTCAACAGTGGCTAAGATTCAATGTTGCGGACTTTAGGATAAGGCCTTTAGGCCTTCGTGTTTCGGAGCTATTATTAAATTCAGATGCAAACCGAATATGGATTTTTTCTTATTAGAGCCTACACACAAATATAAGAGGGAAAGAGTGATCGATGAAACGTTACAACAAGTATTTTTGTTTGCACAATAAAAGTGTAAATACTCATGGAATTTTAATTGCATTTCATTTTCTCATTCTGCGGCCACACTGTTCAATGTTCACTTCAATTGAAAATTGATTAAATTATGGCATTGTAGGTGTAGCATAACTCCAACAGTCCAACACCATTCAAAAGCAGAACATGCACATTTGCATTTCCAGCGTTATATGTACCGCTGCGCTAGTTGCATGTTTATTGTGAAAAGGATTCTTCACTTGAATTGATATTAATTAAAATGAAAACGACTGTTAAACCATTTTACAATTTATTGCATTAATCCATAAAGTTGGTGCTGAAGGCTGAAATGCCGAATTGAAAACTGCCTTGTTCAGTTCATGGATTCTGCTCCCTAATAGTATTATTCACAATGGAAAAGTTATAGACCACATTAGATTTGTAATTAAGCTAAATATCGGAATATTGTTAATGTTTCTGATTGATTTGGTGAACATTATATTTTGAGCATGTAGTTTTAATTATGTTTCTATTTTGAAACCTTGTTGTTCTTTATTTCCATTTTTGAGTGATCACGTGTCATTGGCACTCTTTTAACTTTTAGCTCTTCCCAAAGCCCTGTCAATCCTTAATATATCTATATACTTAAAGGACGGAACCATCATTTTGCAGACAAAGCATTGTCCCACCAACTATGACTATACTCGTAAAAGGGTGCTAAAGCAATTTGAATGAATAAATCTATATTTTGCATAGAACGGAACGTTAAGAACTACAGAGACACGTAAATGTCTAAATCGACTAAACGATTCTGACAACGACACTCTCCACGACAGCATATCCACTTGTTAGTTGACAATGTCAAAATTTTTAAGAACCCCCAGTTAAATCGTGCATACGAAAACCGATTCCGATTTTGTCTCCTTCATCTCGCATAGGAAAAATAGCAAACGAGATTGGATTTAGTTCCTTTTTTTCTTTTTTGTCGTCGAAACTATACCAACAAACTGTCAGAGTTAAATAAGTCGTGGTGGTTTCTGAAGAGTTTCGGCAAAGAATCTTTTGGCAGGAACATGACATTTTCAAACTACGGATGTGGTTGTAAAAGGCTGCAAAAGTCCAAAAACCACACTACTGGTGTCAACGTCACTAAGATATAATTCGTTAAACTCTTTATATGTAGAGCTTGGTTTGTATATACCTTCAGAGTTAAATATTCTATCCCATCCCTTACCCGCACATAGCCACAAAACTATTCCAAAGATTAAATCTGCCTGAGTGTCGGAGTATGTGAATGTGGATAGAGATTGGGATTTGAATATTTTTGAACAGATAGAGAAAGATGGCTTCTTTTGTATCAAAATTCTACTGGTCTTCCATCACCACAAATGGTATTAAACAGACAGCAGCGACCAAGAGCTTAAGAGGGTAAGGTTAGGAAGTGCGAACTTGAAAGTAAATCATTCTTCAGTTATAACCTCACACCCAAAATTAATGTTATTTTGAAGCGCGCGATACGACGTTAAACAATACTTTTGGTGATGAGATTAAAAAGGAGACGAAAACGAAACGATTATTATTTTTCAAAATAACTAAAATTCAGCTTGGGTAGAAGTACCAATGATACTTTTTTCAACAAATGGTAATTAACATTTAAAAAAAAGTTATACAAACAACATGTTTGTTTCATGAAGGAGCAGGGTGGACATATTGACCATACTATATATCTCTAAAATTGAAGTTCCGCAGGAAAAAGTGAAGAAGCTTACTTAACCACTCTACCTTTGGAAACACTTCTTCTAACTAAACAATAATCATTGAGGAACTATTTTGAAGGCCAAGCACACCAGCTTCCGATGAATAATTTATCTTTGTTAAGCCTTAAGAAACGAAATTTGTCACTAGCCTAGGACCTAACTTAAATATACATTAAAAACATTTCGAATAACTGCTCGACCAACAGTTTCCTCTAGCCAGCTCGGTCCGTTACTAGCTGTCTTCAGTTTTGCATTCCAAGTTGATATATGTACTCTTCTGCTTGGATGCGCCACCGGATTCGCGATCTTCCTCTCCATCTACATCGCTCGGAAATAGTGTCGAAGGCTTTCCGGGACGGATCATTGGTGTCAATCCGCTCTAAATGATCGAGCCACCTGAGTTTCTGGACCTAGACCCTTCTGGCTAGGCCCGTGTCGTTGTACAAAACGTAAAGTTTTCTGTTGAATCTTCTTCTCCGTTTCCCATCAATGCTGTTGGGCCGAAGATGACCCGAAGAACTTTCCTCTCGAAACAGCCTAAGACACATTCATCCAATTTTGTCAAAGTCCATGCTTCTACACTATAAATTAGGACTGTGATGATGAATGTGTTATAGTCTTACCTTATTTGATCGAGAGAGGGCTTTTCCACTCAATTGATTTCTTATCCCAAGGAAAACAGCGATTAGCAAGAGTTATTCTTCGTCTGATCTCGGCGCTGGCTGGTGTTATTGCGGAGCAAAGGTAGACAAACTCCTCTACTACTACGAAGTTGTATGCGTCTATTGTGACGTTCTGTCCGAGCCATCGGTATTGGGTGTTCTTCTTGGTAGACAGCATATACTTTGTTTTTCCCTGATCTACCGCTAAGCCAATTTTTGCCACTTCTGTCTTAATTCTCACAAAGACACCATTGACATAACGCTGTGTCCTTCCCATTGTATCAATATTATCAGCGTACCCAAGAAGTTGAACAGACTTCTGGAAGATAGTGCCTCTGGTGTTGACAGTGGAGTTTTGCACCATATCCTCTAGCACGATCGATATCGCCTTGTCTGATCCTTATTTGACATAGAAACATTCCGTAAGCTTGTTGCCAACCTTGATTGCGCAGCTTGAGGTCTCCATCGAACAAGCGAACGAGCTTGACAGGGATGCCAAAACTAGACATAGCTTTGTATAGTTCGTCTCTTTAGATGATGCTTTCGTAAGAGTCCTGTGAAGTTAGCAAAATGATTGTTGAAAATTAAATAAAAAATGAGAGTTCCCGGTAGCAAACCAAGAGTTCTAGAGTTCCTCATACTTTATTACAATAGTTCTGGGGAATTAAAGCTAAAATTCGAAAAAAAAGTTTTTTGTGCTAACTTCACGCAGCAAGGACTTTTTTCAGAAAATGAGTTCTGGTGATGTATTTCAACTTAAAATCAAGAGTTCTAGAGTTCCTGATGATTTTTAGAAAGAGTTCTGCAAAATTGGAAAAGATAGGGTTACCTTAGGTTCTCATTGACTTAGAACAAAATTTTGAAAAATCCAAAAAACATTAAAATCAAGGAGTTCTGATTAGAGTTCCCGATAGACAACCAAAAGTTCTAAACATTTCATTGGTAACTTTTTTTTCTAAAACGAATAATTCAAGAGTTCTCGCAAATTAAGGTGTCCATTGACTTAGAGCAAAATTTTGAAAAATCCAAAAAACATCAAAATCAAGGAGTTCTGATTAGAGTTCCCGATAGACAACCAAAAGTTCGTAACATTTTGTTAGTAACTTTTTTTTCTAAAACGAATAATTCAAGAGTTCTCGCAAATTAAGGTGTCCATTGACTTAGAGCAAAATTTTGAAAAATCCAAAAAACATCAAAATCAAGGAGTTCTGATTAGAGTTCCCGATAGACAACCAAAAGTTCGTAACATTTCATTAGTAACTTTTTTTTCTAAAACGAATAATTCAAGAGTTTTCGCAAATTAAGGTGTCCATTGATTTTGATGTTTTTTGGATTTTTCAAAATTTTGCTCGAAGTCAATGGACACCTTAATTTGCGAGAACTCTTGAATTATTCGTTTTAGAAAAAAAAGTTACTAATGAAATATTTAGAACTTTTGGTTGTCTATCGGGAACTCTAATCAGAACTCCTTGATTTTGATGTTTTTTGGATTTTTCAAAATTTTGCTCTAAGTCAATGGACACCTTTATTTGCGAGAACTCTTGAATTATTCGTTTTAGAAAAAAAAGTTACAAATGAAATGTTTAGAACTTTTGGTTGTCTATCGGGAACTCTAATCAAAACTCCTTGATTTTAATGTTTTTTGGATTTTTCAAAATTTTGTTCTAAGTCAATGAGAACCTAAGGTAACCCTATCTTTTCCAATTTTGCAGAACTCTTTCTAAAAATCATCAGGAACTCTAGAACTCTTGATTTTAAGTTGAAATACATCATCAGAACTCATTTTCTGAAAGTCCTTGCTGCGTGAAGTTAGCACAAAAAACTTTTTTTTCGAATTTTAGCCTTAATTCCCCAGAACTATTGTAATAAAGTATGAGGAACTCTAGAACTCTTGGTTTGCTACCGGGAACTCTCATTTTTTATTTAATTTTCAACAATCATTTTGCTAACTTCACAGGACTTTTCGTAAGCAGCCCTAAAATCGAAGAAAAGGTTGTGGGTGGCGATTTGGAAATCTTATTCCTTTCCAGGGGTGGAATCGTATAAGGTGATTTGTGACTATCACCTTTGTGACTACCAATGTGATCACATTTTATTTTCCTTCTGTGTAAGGCGATCACTAAAAATTATTCGCAACTTGGCACTACTTCCAAAAATAAACATTTGACGTTTCGTTTTTGACCTAAGAATCTTTGGTATGTATATGGCAAACTAGCAATCGATCATCGCGCCATCTAGTTACAAGTTATTTTTTTTACATAACTTGGTATTGAGAAGAAAAAAAAAAAACACGATTCTCGATAGTACTAGATATTTTATATACACAGCAGTTGTTGACTCCGATTTATTCATTGCGAGGTTATATAAATACATAGACATTATACATTCAAATACAAATCCAAAATTTGGGGGATATAATATGAAAACGTTTACCTGCATATATTGTTTTTCAGAAAATATAAACAATCTTGGTAAACACAAAACAAGCTTTGTATTTGGAAGTTCAAACATATTTATTTTATTTCGCTGGTTAACCTCTTTTTTTATTCATTTTCTCGCTACCCATTATTTTAATTTTTTTTTAAATAATTGTACTCGAACAGACACGTTCACTTTCTACGAAAATTTTAGAAAAACCACAATAATTTAAAAGCTCGAACAATTTTATATGAATGTGATAACAAAATAGCTGTCACAAGAAAAAGTATCAATTTGGTGATTGTCACATGTGACTATCACCTTACGCAGACAAAATTTGTGATTTGTGACTATCACCGAAAACAAATCACCGTACACGTTTCCATCCCAGGGTCTGGGGCAAAGGAAAATGGTTGACTTTCTTCGCATTAATCGGATTGTTCCCAAAAGGCTTCAGACGTTCACAAAATAGGGCAGAGATTATCTAATAAGCGGTGTTAATGGGGCTTATTCAACTTTAGTTGGCGCAGTTTAGAGTAGCTCCCTTCAGAATCGAACAAATTGTGCTGAGTTTCCATTTATCGGGCATGAATTCTTCCGACCATATCTTACAGATGATTTGGTGCATGCTTCTATCTAGATCGTCACCTGCTGCTTTGAACAGATAGACCATCTGCTCCAGCTGTTCTGTTGGATTTAAGAGGTGATATTGCCGATTTAACGCTACTGCCTGATAGCTGGATTCTTTTCTTCGTCGCCCATATACACTCTACAGAAGTGGTCTTTTTTTAATCCTCTGTATCAACTGCCATTCTGCTATGATGTTCTCTTGATAATTTTTGCAGGCATCGGTTGAGCCAGCTGTACCTTCCGGTACAACTTCCGAACTTCATTCCCGCTGTTAGCTCTCTCAACATCCTCGATCTGAAGCTTCACA
>CAKKXW010000003.1:46441725-46455083 GCA_920937365.1 Sphaerophoria rueppellii | reverse complement strand
TTGAATATTCTTCAATTTAAAATGTTTAATAAATTGAATTTAAACACAATTCGTAAATTTATATTCGGCAAAATAATTTTTTATACAAATCTTGCAACAAACTCCATTCGTTTTGAATATTAAAAAATATCTCGTTGTATGTGTTAAAATACGTGTGAGAATATGTGTAAATCTGTCTCCAAAAAGAGATTTTAGAGAAATCAATTCTTCAAGTAAAAAATTCAATACTTTTTCCAATGTAATTCATTTAAGGGGAAAAAAATTGCCACAGATCCGTGAAGAATCAATTTCTTGGCCCAATGTAAAATCCCATTACACAACTGCCACAAGAAATTTTTGTGGCTGAAATCGGCAGATAGGGGAAATATTTTTCTCCTCCAGAAGTGACAGATTTTACGATAAGTGGCAGTAAACGAACGAAAAAGTGGGAGAATATGGCAGTTTTGGGCAGTTTTAGGGAGTACGCGAACGGACCTATAGTAGTAGTCACCGTAAGCCCCTCCGCCACGTCAAGGCTTACCCCATGGAGTGGATCTGGTCTGGCTACTATCTATAAAAGTTATTCTATCTATATAATGTATACAGCACTCATCTCTGGGTTAGCAAAATAAGCCTCTTAGATGGTATACAAAAAAGAGCTCTATAAATGATTGGTGATAGAGACATCACAGAATCATTCACTTCATTAGATCATCAACATTAATGTGTCTCTCTCTGTTTTATCGTTATTTCTACGGTACGTGCTCTTCTGCAATAGTCAGTTGCATTCTTCCCCTCAAACAATTCGACATTATACCCGCGTTCCACGTTCGCGTAGTACGGCGAACGTGGAACTCTCTTCCACGCACTGCCTTTCCCAATCTTTACAATTCAATTGCATTCCTTCCTTCCTATTGTGTCTCTCACGGTTTCCGGCATAATAATAATAAAATAATGGAGTGGCGCGACAGCTCTTGAAGAGTCAAGGCCTAAGTGGCTTACTCTCATCAACAATTCTCTAGGTGCGTGTGAAGAATTGAGGGGACCTACAAAGTTGAGAAGCACTCTTTCATGACAGATGATACTCTTGGAAGTTTTGTCAGTTCTTCGCAAGAGGCAGTGTCCGTGAAAGATGAAATAAAAACTTTGGGCACGAGTAGGACTCGAACCCACAACGTTCTGCTTAGCAGCCAACGCACCTAACCACTAAGCTACGGACACTTTCCGGAATATTAAGGGTAAAAAAACTCTATGAGTGGGTGCAAGGTATAAAATAAAGAGGAGCCTGGTGTCGATTTTCAACGAGACAGTTCACGATCGCAGAAATATTAACCACCAGTGGTAAGGGGTCTTACGAAAACTACCGAATATATCCGTAATTTAGCCAGGTCCGTAATTTTTTGACGCCTATTTCCTTATTACATTAAAGCACTGTCTTACAGACAAATTCTAAGCACACATAGAAGTTCAAGAGTTCTGAAACAAAAAAAAAAAACATCAGCCTTGCCGCTTGATTTTCATGAACTGCATTTATCTTCTCATTAAAACTAAATTTCATTATACAATTACAAATGTTGCAAAATATTCAGACTTCTTGTTCCCATTTCTGCATCAACCATTGACCATCATCAACATAGGTTCCGTTCCATCTTTCTTTCCAATTTTTGTTCAACATCAACTGTCATGCTTGTAAATTCAAACAAAAATAAAATTTCTTAAATTTCGTTTCTTTGATAAAAAAAATTAACTTCAGTTGCTTGTCGTTATCAAAAATCGTGACCAGATGCCATTGAAGTATATTTTTCAAAAAGTGGTCACTAGATCGTGCACGTCCATAATCCTGGAGCCTGGACCTATCACGTGCCACATTTTACTATTCTGCGCAGAATAAAAATAAAATACAACTCGACTTTCTTTTTTCATTTTCCAATCTTGAAACTTTATACTCTTTGTCTGCATCGCATGTCCTGTGAGATGGTATTATATCGTTTTCGGTAGGAAGAATTCTTTCATCTTTGCTTCATCACTTATTGATGAATAATGCAGTGTCTCTTCGCCCCGGAAGGAGTTTCGTTCTTAATTTTATTATTCCAGACGAACAGAATGCATCAAGGACTTACTATGTTAGGTATATCCGAACAACCATACCCGTTCATCCGTGATGCCTTGGCATTACGCTCGACCCCCCTATTCAGTCGTTGAATAGAAATCCAACAGTGCAACAAGAAAACCCACACGTAAACATCAAGCAAGCATCATGCAAGCAACCGCAAACTTTAATTAATTTTGAAGATGATCAAAGTTTCAAAGACTTTAAATACCTTACCTACTATGAATTCGGATCGAGCGGATGATGGCAGCAAAAAGGGTAGATTTGTTTTGTGTTTTGGTCTCATTGTTGGAGAAAAAATTGCGAAATGAAAAAATGTTTAATTAAAAAAGTCAAAGTGGATGTCTGACATTTTGAACATTGTTTTCTCTCAATGCAAGTGTGGGTAGCCTTTGATGATGCAAATAACTTGCTTCCAAATTCAAGGATTTATCATTTGAGCATCAGTTTTGGTTATTTTTTGTCATTTTGTGATTATTGCATTTGGAAAGCATCAGCTTCACATATCCAGCTGTATTTCTAAACTTTTCATTTTAACATACATGTCGTACACTATAGGTAGATGGTGTTAAGAAAACGTTCCAAACTGTCCTCTATTTGGTCTCCTTACACGGAATTGATTGCGTTGGCGAATAAATGTTCTGGAAAACTACGAAAGCAGAAAAAACAAAGTTATGAAATTATTTGTTTACAAAAATATCAGTGCACTCTTCTTTTTTCTATGTAAAAGGGCAATGTTAGTTACAATATTAAGCGATTTTCTCGAACGAAATTAAATTTAAATTAATGTACACAGTATAGTACCCTCCCCGCTTCTCCAATACCGTCTTCCCGCTACCCAGTTATACCCAGTTACCCTGTTACCCGCTACCCCACTACCCGCAGAGTGAGGGAAAGTTGTTTCCATTCAAAATTTCATAAAGCTCGCTAATAGAAAGAACAGTGTTACCGAAACATTTTTTTCTTGCGTACATAAATACGGGACATCAGCAAATAAGGTTATCAGCTTTATCACAAATAAATTTTTCCCTGGAGTTTTTTCCCAATTTGGGAACTTTGCTATCATGAATAATTTTCTTAAATGGGAAAAAACTTAATTTCGAAAAATTCGTATTGCCAATAATTTTTTCAAGGGAACTTTTTCCTTATTTGGAATAAAATTTCTCCCAAGTAAGTTGTAAGGGAAAAACTTACTGTGCTTTACCATGCAGTGAAATGGAAGATAGTTTTTTCTTTTGTTTGATGGAGAAAGTGGTAGAAGTCGTAAGGCTTCAGATAAACTCGGAAAAACTTAAGGGATCAGCCTTGAAATTTAATCATCAATCCAAGTAATTATTTCTGGACAATGCTTTTAGCTCCAAGACCAAGCCCCGACTGTTCCGCTCCAATGTTGAAACCGGGGTGCTCTATGGTTACAACATTTGGTAAATCACAGACACAAGAAAGCTTCAAACGTTCGAGACATCTATTGTCTCGGAAACATCTTGAGAATTATGATGTGTTGAGAATTGTCTGGCCCAATCGTATTTCAAATGCTGAACTTCATACGAGAACTGTTCAGGAACCTATAGACTCTATACAAGAAGACGAAATAGCAGTGGATTTGCTACGCTTTGAAAATGCGACTGTTATGTAGTGAAACCCGCTCACACAAGAAATCAGAAAAGTGGGCCCACAGACAATTGTCTTGGCGATGAACAGTCGAACAGGAATCAGCACGACAATGGCGCGTAGTAGAAGGCAGCCTATGTCCCGTCATGGAAACACCAAGGATGCAATGGGTCATAAGCTTAGGTAAAGTACCAAATGTTTATTTCGGGATAAAAAATTAATGGGATTGTTGCCGAACGTTGTTGATAACGTATTTTCCTGGTAGGCTATAGCAATTGATACACGAAAACAAAGATAAATAAGCCCTGTCCTGTATATATGTATACATATGTACGTACATACCTACATACAATGTACATATCTAAGAGGTCTGGTTACCGAGTTTTGATCCAAAAAACATATTTCCTGCTTTTAGTCCTTATAGCTTCTTATGATCCCATAATACCTCGGTAACCAGGGCCAGGAATCAAGTTTGTCTTTCAGAAATCGATGTTTTTCTTGCCATGAAAATCCACAATTTCATTTATTTTTATTTTTATTTGACACAAACAAAATATTTTAAAAATTTGAAGCCTTCAAAATAACTTCGAAAATCGATTAAACATTTTAAGGTTGGTATACTCTTTTCCCTGGGAAATAAAAGTTCTTGGGAGATTCTTGATGGGAAACTTCTGTTCCGGTGAAATTTTTGTTTCCCTGGGAAATAAAGTTCCCATAAAATTGGCGATAGGGCTGGATATGTATTTTCTATTTCATCTAGATTGCAAATTGTACAAACACCGATAGTATCTCTTTTAAAAGCTCTGGCATTAATACTTAGCAGACCACCTCTAACTCTGAGAACTAAACTTACTAAATGAAACATTGTTTTATGTCAAATTTTAGATGGGGATATGCGTCGTGAAAATGAGAGCATTTAGCACTGTTAATATTCATTTCGTGTTCTGTTCTCTTAAGGGTTTCTAAGATATCTAAATAAAAATCAGATAGATTCATATCTAAAATGTTGGAGTTTATGCCGAGATCGTCACAGAGCTCATACGATTCATGAGCCCAATAAATATTTTTTGCAATTATTTCTTCTGCTAAAATTCGTGTTAATCTGTATCGGGGTAAATTTAGAGTCCTTCTTACGTAGGCAAAATGTGGTCGTAATGTTTGTATAAGCTGATAGTGCAGACCGGTTTCAAAGTGTAACATATAATTTGGAGTATTATTATTATTTTTTTTTCAAAGAATCTGAATAATTTGTCAACCCGCTCAAAACGTTTAAGACCCCATACCTGAGCACCATAAAACATTATTGATTTAGCTGCAGTGTCAAAAATCTTGAGCTTTTTTGAAAGAACTATTTTCGGGTTTCTAATGTAACTAGACCAATTCGCTGTACTAGCATTTCTGGAAGCTACCAGTCGTGAGTCAAGATGGTTATTAAAAGACAGGTTGCAATTAAGAATAACACCCAAATGTTTGTAGTCGTTTAATACTTCTATCGGGTTCTCACCATAGTTCCATTTCAGGTTACTCGAGATTCTAGTACCCTCACGGAATACAACAATTTTTGATTTATTGAGATTTATTTTCAGACCCCAAACAGTACAATAGCTATGGAAGTAGTCAATCATGCACTGAAATTTAGTAGGGCAGTCTAAAAGTAACACAAGGTCATCCGCATACATAATGTTAACGATAGTGCCTGCTGCAGATACTCCACCAGGTAAAACTTCGTGCAAATCATTCAAATAAAGAGAAAAAAGGAGGGGCCTGGGTACAATCTTGTTTAAAACCAATTTTAACGAAAAAAATAATCCGATAACGATTTACTGTCCCAGACTCGGCTTGATATCTATATATATAAAAATGTTATGTTGGTTTGTGTACGCTCGAAAAACTCAACAACCGTTTGACCTATTTTCTTAATTTTTGTCTTAAATTAAAGAGCAATAAGGGTAGAAGGTTGTTAACACACAAAATGTAAACTTTTCAAATCACAAACGGTGTAAATGTTAAAAAATAATGCTTTTCTCACTTCAGCAAAATATATCAATATAGCTACGAATATTCGATTTCGTCAATTTTCTTAAATTTCAGATTTCAATATCAAAAAAATTAAATTTTTTTTTTAAATATTAAATGTTAGTGAAGAAAAATATTATTTCAAATATTGTTTTTCATCGACATTAAAAAAAACCTATGTATATACTTGACATATTTCGTTGTCGTTTTCTTAATTTTTTAAGATTTGTTGCTTAGTTCGACTCACTACTTTTGTACCAATGGAACGTTTGTCATCGTATTTTGAAGGAACGTTTGGGTAGTGGCGTAAATGAGTTAAAAGTATTTTGTATAAAATCGAACAAGCCGTTTATGATATGATATGATATATGGCCAGGAAAGCTGGTAGTGGAGTAGTGAGGTAGTATGTAGCAGGTAGCGGGGTGACGGGTAGCGTGTAGAAGTAGCGGGTAGCGGGTAACGTATAGTAGGTTAACGGGGTACCGAGTGGCAGGAAGCAGGTAGCGGATAAACGGGTAGAGGGTAGTTGGGCTGTGGATAGAGTTTAGCGGGTAGTTCGATAGCGGGTGCAAAAGTTAAGGTCTTATTTTTATCAAACGAGGAAGTACGAAGTCTGCTTTGTCTGATTTTTTAGATTCGTTGCTTTTAATTTGTTGAACTGCTTGCAGCAAATTCTCTAAAAATGTAGGATTAGGATTGAAAATGTTAAATTTCATTGAACAATCTGTATTTGGTTTGATACATGTCATTAAAATATAATCATACTGAATATTTAAGATCATTTCATATCGTGTGTCATGAAAATTTCAATTGTTCGTACTGTAGAGTTTATTTCAAATTTTTACCGAATTATTTGATCCACATGTATTTTTGATTGTTTCTGTTGTATTGAGTTCGACTCACTTATTTTGTATCAGTGGAGTGTTCTACACCGAATTTTGACAGAATGTTCGGGTAGTCGCGTGAATGGGTTTTTAAGTATTTTGTGAAAAATCGACCAAGTCGTTAATGAAATGTGAGCAGGGTAGTGGAGTAGCGGAGTGGCAGGAAGCAGGAGTATGTAGAGGGCAAAGGGTAGCAGTTAGCGTGTAGGGTAGGATAGCGAGTAACGAGGTACCGGGGTTGCGGGAAATGGATAGCAGTTTAGGTCTTTAATTTATAGCATTTGCAATCACAATCAATAAAACTCAAGGTCAATCTTTAGAATTGTGTGGCTTAGATTTAGATGCGATGAATAGTCTTTATATCTACGCAGACAGAAAAACAAAAAATATTGAAAAATTAAATTCGTATGAAATGTAATCTTTGTTTTGTTTCTTATTTCTCAACCATTCAATCACATGTGCCACTGCGAAGTGTGGCAGGGTACAGCTAGTATTCTCATAAAGTTTTTGTAGGATTCTAATGACCCTGGATTGAGAGTCCAATACAGGACAAATTGTAAAACAGAGAGTTACGTGGCAATGAATCAAAGGCGAAGGAGAAATCTACGAAGAAGTTGCACGATACTGGTAAGGTTAAAAATGTTGTCAGTTGTAGAATATCCCTTTCGAAAACCTGACTGAAACTCGCTGAGGATTCTATTACAATCAACCCAGCCGATAATTCTGTTGAGAAGGATGCCTTTAAATAGTTTGTAGATAGTGTTATTTAGAGGGAGACCCCTGTAATTGTAGACAATGTTCACCAATGTTCACATCCCCCTTTTTATGTAGTGGAATAATGATGGATTGCCGGAACGAGAAAGGAATATGTTCAGTTAAGTAAATCTGGTTTAGAACTCTAAGAACTTCCTCTAGGAAATAAATTGGAGCATATATATAAAATTCATAGCTAATCCCATCTTCCCCTGGAGCTTTGTTTTTCTTAGCCTTTTCAAGAACATGGGATAGTTCGGACATTTCTAACGGGGAGTCTAGAAAAGCATCTATAATTTCTGGTATGACCCAAGAAATATACGGGACCTCCACGTTTTGTACAAGGGGTGACTATAAATATTTCATAAAATACCTACTTGTTAGCTCCGTACACAGTTTAGATTTTAATTTCTTCAAGGAATTAGCTAATTTCCATCAATCGCTAGATTTCCTCACAGTATTGAGTTTTTCTATATTTTTGTTTAGGCCGTATGAGAATTCAGTTAAAAAAGGATCATTTTTTAATTTTTGCTGTGTGAATTGGGTTAAATGGGATTTTTATTTTTTGCTGTCTGCAAAGTCGTGATAGTCAGAAAGTGAAAAGTGAAAAAGAAATCAACAGAAATAAGAAAAAAGAATAAATAAGTACTATTTGCCAAATTAGTGGACTAGACGTTTTTTAATTTTTATTAATATTAATATGATTGATAGCTAAGTCATTCATCGGATGAAGAGCCGACTAAAATGCCATCGACGTTAATGTCGGGGTAGTCCTTTGAGACCATTTGCCCAAAAATTGCCATCATGGAGCTCATTTGCTTGCTGAGTTTCTTGTCTCTTTTCATGCAATATTCTTCAAATGCAGTATATTTAGGCCTTGTTTCTCCCTCACGAGAATATTGCGACGTTGATGCCACCGGAGATGTTGGAGAGGGAAATGAAAACTCCGTTGATGACGAAAAGGAGGGGGACGGAGACGGGTCCGATTCATTTTCCTCGTTTGTTACAGTTGGAGGTGCCATTGAAAACGCCCCCAACGAACTTTCTATCACGAATGGGGGATGGTAGTTATGTTTTTTCAAGGCATATTGCTGAAAAAGTTCAAAGATGGGAGAGTCTGCAAACTTATCCTTACTTGATGGGGAATCATCGCCGGCACCATCTCCAGTCCGCTGCTCAGCAGACATCTATATGGTTGGGAATGAATATGAAACAAATTTCTATAAGAACTTACCTTGTATTGATGTGCAACATTCTTACATAGTTGCTTGCAAGCTTTCGAGTCTCGTCTGGGATCTCTCAAACGTTCAGCTAAACATCTGCAAGATAATAAAAATAAAGTATAAGACAAAAAGAGAAAATGTATGTAATTTACGTACCTCCATCCCTCATTCATATTTGCGTTTTTCGATGTGAACATGTCATCCATGTCTATTCGAAGCTGCACCAGCCTTAATTTTTCGTCATCGGTCCCTACAAAATAAAGAATACATTTTTTCTATTTTATTCAATTTAATTTGTTCAAACTTACATTTATTATATGGTTTCCCACATATTCTTTGTTTCCTTGGTCGCCGCTCCATTACACTTTTGTGTTTTTGATTTTTGAATTCAAATTTGAAAAATTAATTTCTCTCTTGAGAGATGTGTCAAATTTTAACCTGCTCCGCAGCTAGTTAAATTTTATTCACCATGCTAGTGTCAAAATTTAACCAAACGTCAAGTTTTAACACATTTTTAATTTAATTCTTACACTGCCGCCTTAAATTTAAATTTTTACTTGTGCGGCAGGTTCGCAAATATTTCGATCGGCTCTCAAGATACGACTTCTGTAACGACATTCAATAGTTGAACGTGCTACAAAAACTTTTTATTGAACGCGCCCAACAACTGACCCTTTTTCTAAAAGTAGGTCCGTTCTTTTACTTTTTGGGCAGTTTGTGTAAAAACTGTCAAATTTTGAGGAGTGGGGATAAATTTCTCAGAAAAAAAAACAAATTTGTACAAAAGTAAAAGAACGCGTTGAACACAAAATTCTCCCACTTTTTAAACGTCAATTTTTTTTTGTAATCAAGTGCTCAAAACATGAACACGATAAAATGTCAAAACTAATAGAGAAAAAAAATTTTGACATAACTTACACAACTGCCACAAGAAATTTTTGTGTTTAAAATCGGCAGGTAGGGGAAATATTTTTCTCCTTCAAAAGTGATAGATTTTACAATAAGTGGCAGTAAACGAACAAAAAAGTGGGAGAATATGGCAGTTTTGGGTAGTTTTGAGCAGGGAGTAAACGAACGGACCTAGTGACAGCTGCACAATTACGTCAGTTTTATTTCCTGAGGAACAATGTAATCTTTCTTTTTCCAGACCAGACCAGACCAGCAGCAGCAGTGGTGTGAAATTAAAATAGTAATTAGTTTTGTAAATTTGATCAAAGTAAATTTTAGTTATTAGTCTTAAATAAATATAATTTTAATTTATTTGTGACATTGCACTCCTATAGGACCTCAAACCGAATTTACAATGAAGTTTAAGCTGTTTAAAATATTATTTCGAGCTTTTGTGCACATTTAAAATCAAACCATTTATTTTTAGGAATAAAACGTTTTGCACGCCTTCTTCCTCCGGCTGAAGATATTATTTTATGCAATAAGTGGTAAATTTTTTCATCAAATTGTATATCTGAATGTATATTGTTGATTGGTTACGCAATTGAGAGTACAAACATATTAAGAAAGATGGTTCATAGAGAGAGTTTTTGGATAAGAAGAAATGGAGATACACAAAATACAGGGCATGTGATCAGAAAAGACTTTACTCGGAACGGAGAAACTTTCAATCAAAGGTAGAAAGTCGACAGCACAGATATAAAACAGTCTATAACTGATGTACCTGAAGCGCCGAAAAAAGTAAACTCGTCTTCTGCGTCACCTAAAGTTCTATAGTTGATGATTATTCCACCAACATTTTCAAAAAGATCTAATATTTTTTTTGGCCTTGGTATCTATGGTCTTATCTTAAGATGTTCGAGTCTCTGATACCAGGGATGTACCTGTCAAAAAATTTCTGTCACAAAATCCAGCTTCAGTAGTGCGAGCATTTAAATCGCCAATTATGCAAAAGGAGTCGCTGTCTGTGATGTTAAGAAACTTTTCGAATTTTTCAAAGTCTGCTAACCAATTTGTTCTGTTACAACCATTTAGATATCTGGGAATGAAGTGAACATTCATATCACCAAATTTGGCAAAAAGAACGACATTATCGTATAATTCAAGAAACTTAAATGAAAATATATCTTTCAGAATTTGTTTGAAACCGAAAAGACAAACACATATTGCATGACCGGCATTATGAATTTTGTTGCGTTGGAATTTTCCAGGATTTGTCTCAGAGTGAATATTTGGTTCTGCCTGGAGTGCCTGGCCTAAAGCCACACTGGTACCTACCGATTATAGTGTTGCAGAATGGTTTAAGACGCTATACACAGTACGTTGGATAGGACAACATTAAGCATCGATATGCCTCGGGAGTTTTGCATGACACATGATCGACTTTTTCGTAGATGGAGCATATGGAGCTTATCGACAAGTCGGTGAGCATGCTTTCTATTTATAGCGTTCCGCAGGTATGCCATCTGACCCGGCGGACTTGTTATTCTTTAGCTTTTGGATGGCTCTTTTACCTCTTCTTTGCTGGGGGTTGGACTGGGTCTTCATTGACTGGTCCCGCTTCTCTTTCGTCATTGAATGGCTCGACGATTTGAGCATTCAGTAGCTGCTGTGCTGTTTGAACCTGATAAGGATCGACAAAGAGCCTGTGTCGTGTTTCTGGAACCAGAAATTAATGGTTTGGAATTTTTAAAGAAACGACGCGTGTTCCTTCAAGATGTTTGAGCTGAGCAGTTGTGGAAGCTTTTTTTTCCTTCGCACAGTCTTTTTCTATTTCTCCGTTCTTTGCTCTTGCGTTGCAGCATCGGCAAATGGGCATTTGCTGTCTCTCTTTTCAGTATCACGCATTCATCATCATACCACGGGTTCTTTTTCGGTGGATGGAAGCCTATGCTGATCTCGGCTACATTTTTAAAAATTTGGCACTACTGGTTCAACAGGGCATTGACAAGGTGATAAACAAGTCTGCCTGTTCAGTAATCTTATCAGAGCAATCCAACAAGCCGTGGCATCCTCGAAGGAGGATGAAAGACATGAGCACGAGTTCAAAATAGTGTCATCCGAAAACGATATGTGAGAAGAAATACGCGGGCGTTGTGTCCTGAAATTAAAAAATGGACCGAGCTCACTGAAGAAACTAGTTGTATGTGACCCTGTTTCGATCAAAATTATAAGGCCATTTCATGTTGACAAACAAAAGATATCTGCAAAGAATTACAACCAAGTTTTTTCAATCTCGAAATACGTCCCTCTCCCTATTCGAACTAAATTTATGATTTAAAGTCTTTTCCAAATTCCCAATGAAATATTTTGATCCTGTTTCCTATGTCGACACCAAAAACCCTTTAAAATTCAATTTCAGATATTGGGGATACCTTTGAAATAATTTTCATGCACATAAATCATAAAAAAGAAATTGTCTCTCAGGAATTATGAACCCTGGTTCATGAATCATACTGGAAGTCCTTTAAATTACGTTCATTACTGCATCACCCAGCTATACGAACCAGGATTGATTTTTATCTCCTACTGCAATTTGGTGTCAGTTTCTCCTAAAAGCATCCAAATGGAAAGCAAAATTTTATTGGTTTTTGTCTCTTTTTTTCGATGTTGCCATTCTGTATAGGTATTCTTTTGAAAACCTCTCTCGTATCGATTGAAGTAAAATTTCACTTTTTTCGGTCTTCCCGACAGCAAGCGCGAACGTTTACTCAGTGCTCACAGCTGGATACTTCCTGCAGCATTGCACTGAGCAAACCAAATGATGCTTCGGCTTCCCACATAGTAGAACCTATTTATTATCAGTGTCCCGGACCCCAAGAGTTTACAAAAGTGATGGGAATAGGTATTAACTCTGCAAAGTAAAGTACCAATCCAACCGAACGGAAGCAGTTGAAATTAAAGGAAACTTATGAAGCACACAAAAAGGAAAGTAAAACGAAAGGACAGAATGTGCTTGGGCCCCATGTAACCAGATGACCACGAGAATTCCAAGAAGTATACGAAGAACGTATTATTGTCCGGGTAGTCCTTGCTTGGCTAGTATCCTGAAATAGATTTTTGTGTATTTCGGTCTTGTTTGCTCTTCTGACTCTCCTCTGCGTGGCAGTCAGTCAGTCAGTATTCATTTCGATTCCAAATGGAACATTAGAAAGCTTATTTTGCATATCCAGAAGATACACATACCCAGTACCCACTCCCCTGCTGTTCCAACTTTACGATGATGACGGTGGCGATATGGTGAAGACCGACACTAAAGTTGTACGTAAGAAAAAAATGGTTGAAGAAAGAAAAGAAAAGGTGGATGTGAAAAGTATGCTTCAGGAATTTCAATGTGAGTGCTCCTTACAATAAAACTTAATTGAATGTTACAGGTGCTGGTGCTGTGCCTTGCCGTTTGCTGTTCTAACGCTCAAAGGACGAAGACGAGTTTTATATAAAAATTGCTGAGTTGAGTGCGGTGCAAACTTTACCACAATAAACAAAACATCTCTACTCCTACACTCAGTGAGAGACATACATTTACCTTTCTAAGGACATTCAACATACACTCCTTGCAAGTTTCTCTCTTTTGAATAATCTTAAAAAAGATACTGCTTGATGTTTTTGTTTTGTAATTCTTGTTGTTGTTATTGTTGTTGCTGCTGCTGTTATTGGTGATTTTTGACTTAAAAATACATATCCAACAACATATTATCCCTTCTACGCGGCATGCATAATAAGACAAGAGGTGGAAATGCTTCTGTGAATGAAGTGAGACACGTGCGTTTTGTGTGTCGAGTAGAGGGGAAGGGGTATTTGAGAGAAAACATAATACGGCACATAAGACATCTT
>CAKKXW010000003.1:46429265-46441225 GCA_920937365.1 Sphaerophoria rueppellii | reverse complement strand
TTGTTTTTGAACCTTCAACATTTTTGAAAACTTACAAAAAAAAAAAAAAATACAATTTATCACTGGTGTGAATAGTGAATTGTGATGCAATAATCGTCATCTGACATAATACCACCAATCATTGAGTACGGTTTCTTAATAGCTTCAAAATTCAATACTTCCGGTTAAGAAGGTATGTTTGAAGTGATGTTGAGCAGAATGCAGAACTTATACGGAAAACAGAAAAACACACGGAAGAAATTTCTAATTTTCGTGCTGTATGTTCCTTTATTACACTTCTACACACTCATTGTGACTCGTTCATTCTGTCATAATATATACTCAAGTAGGTACTAGACCATTTGTTGTCTCGTTGTCATTTTGCTTCCTTAACTTTATCCACTTTCTTGTAGGCCAGGCGAAAAAAGGCCACTTCCTGCTTTTATTCGAATGCTCTTAACATAACATAGGTCTAAGCAAGGTCCTTGTGCTTATTTGTTTTATTTCCTTTTTATATGAATGCTAGATTACTTTTATCCTCTCGATGAGGATTAGAATGATGATGCTGATGAGGACCACCATACACACACACAATGCCTACTGGGTTGCAAAAGTCGATACAATTGTACTTTTTTCGATACACTCGCCTCTCCTTAAGTACACAAATACACTTTTACTTAATTCAATACAATTATGAAGTTATGTAATAGGTCTGCTATATCAAAAATATTTTTACCAGAATTTATATCAACATAAGTATCCTTTTTTTAACGCACTTATTTGTTGCAAGTCAATAATATTGCTAGTTTGGCAACACGTTTTAATGTCATTGAATGAGATGTAAAGTAACGACGTTACATGTAAGATAAGATGTAAGTAGTATCTAGACATCATTTGTATTATTTATTATTTATTCGTTTTCATTCTAATTTGTTTTCATTACGTTATCCAATTACCGTTTTCAATTTTTCATTCGGTTTTGTGATTTTTTGAAGACAACATAGAGAGTTAGGTGCATCTTCTACTATATGCATGCCTTTAGGGTGTCAGAACGTCACGCAAAAACTACTAGAGCGATCATTAGAAGCTTTGTTGGAGGTATTAAAAGTTACATAGAATACGTTTTAATCTGATAAAATGTAGGGCTCCCGTGCATAGGTAGTGATAGTTTAGGGGTCAGAAAATCACATAGGCTAATTTTTATCCCAGTTATCGCAGGCATCACCGCGGGCGCAGGTATGTGTCATAAATTAGAATCACTATCGTCACCAAGTGCACCTAATTATTGGTACACGAAGACGACATTGAAAATTTGGGACCCACAAGCTGTAAAATCCTCATTTATTCAGGGCGAGCAGGCTGCAAGAAACCTAAGGAAAAAAAAGAAGTAGGTACAGGGTGGCATCGACTACTGAAAAACGTTGGCAAACGTAGAAGAACAACTATTAAGATGGAGGAGCTGTTCAAGCCAACAGAATCTACTTTAGTCTTTCATGGCTCTTTAAATACAAAAATCTTACCATTACTTCGAAACTGCTACTGTATAAGATGATAGTCGTACCAGTAATCACTTACGGATCCGAGATCTGAGTACTTAGCCAAATGACCCCTTTGTGAGGAAGGACGATTCCGGAGACAGACAATATACCCACGAGCTATATCAATTCTACCACGAAGCAGACTTGATGACAAAAAAAGTCATTTGCAGTACAATTCATAGTAGTATACAGCGCGGCAGACCAAATTTGCACTGGAAGGGACATAGACCAGATCGCCTAAAGCTTTGTGGCGCGGAACTGGTTGGCTGAAGGAAGCCCGATCCGGATCCCGGTTGTGGCGCAGATGAAGGGAGAAACTTCATTGAACAGGCCGACAATGATGATGATAAAGATGATACCAAGCAAGACGAGGTTCTCAGGACCATTATATAAAAGTGAAAACCTGTACGGGGCCGGAATCTGAACATCACGCCTTAACCACACCACAAAATAACGCGAAAATGTACACAGTTCTTTATTTTGCCCTCAGAACTGGTATGGGCATGTTTTTTCACAACAAATGTCGACCTTAAATTGCGGGCGAGACGAGGTTCAGAGGTTCGGCTTGTTATCTATGTTTTAACTACGAACAACAAATTTTTTTTCTTTAAGATATAAAATATTTTTTTTTCTTAAAAATAAAAATCAAAAAGTACAATTCGATACACTTTTTATTTTGATTTCGATACAATGCTGAAAGACGATTTTTCATCCCTGAATGCCTACTGTTTATGTTTCTTGTGTCTTGTGAAAGAAATGACAAATAAGATGACAGCGATAATGATGTCCTTATGGGCCCCAATAACAGAAAGAATATTTGAAGGCATCAAGCTGTTGTTGTTTTTGTTTGACTTAGTTTTTCATTATCCTGCAGGACATGATTGCACAAAAAGGAGAGAAACAAGAAATATTATTCATTCACTATACAAGCCATTCTCCTGATTAGCATATCATTTTCGCTTGACTAAAGACAAAAGCTCTCATAATCCACTTCGCCCTAAGGAGTTATTTTAGCCTCATATCAAAATGGGCCAACAGGACTTTGGGACGACCAAACGTCTGCTTGTTGGCTAATCAGTGTTGTGTTGTTCTAGTTGTTGTCCTCGTCATTCTCTTCCTCTTCTTTGTCGTGCGGCGTAATCCACAACTTCAGAGAGAGACTTGTAAGAGTAAAGTAAAAGGTGCCAAAAGTCCTTTCTTTCCTTGCATTGTACTAGTGATTATTATTGTTGTTAGAAGTTTTGTTTGGCTTATATGCCTTTTCGAAAACTGAACCAACTTCTAGCAGCACGAACTGTATATATGCGTCAAACTAGCTATTATCATGAAGGACTAGGTAAACAAAGTATAACTGGCAACTGGATGGTGTTCATAGTCCGCTCTTATCCTTGCGAGTGACATAACGCTTAAATGATGATGAAGAGGATTTTATATGTACGTGCACATGTGTTGTTTCTTGCGTTTTTAGTTCTTGCATGCGGTACGTGACACGCATTACATTTCATTAAAGACTGTTCTTCATGAAAGAAAAAGAGGAAAAGGAAGCAAAACAGAATTGTGACCATTACAATTTAGCAGGGACAAAAGAAGCATTGTAGTTTTTGATGTGTACTTTACTTAATCCTTGCCTTCTTTGTGTCAAAGGAACTGAAATGGCAAATTTAAATTAGCCTTTTGCAGTTTACCATTGGAAAGAAATCGCTGTACCTAAGATATTTTTCTGTGAAATTTTTAAAACTTCAAGACAATTAATGTTCTCCAGCCTTATCTAATTTTAAAACGTTCTTTTCAAGTCTTCTTCATAACTTAGTTACTTACTTAAGGTGGCGCTACAGTCCGGGGTGGACTTGGGCCGCAACCAACAAACCTCTCCAGCCAGCTCGATCCCTTGCTAGCTGTCTGAAGTTACGCATACCGAGTTGGTTGAGGTCATCTTCAACTTCTTTTCTCTCGAACCGGCCTAGGGTGCTTTCATTCTTTTTTGACAGGGTCCATACTTCTGCACCATATAGCAGGACGGGGATAATGAGGGTCTTATAGAGCATCACCTTAGTTGTTCGGGAGAGGGCCTTACTACTCAATTGCTTTCTTGGCCGGAAGAAAGAGCGATTAGCAAGAGTTATTCTTCGTCTGATCTCGGCGCTGATGTCGTTGTCTGTGTTGATAGCAGAGCCAAGTTATATAAAGTCCCTAATTATATGCGTGTATCGTGACGTTTTGTAAAAGACGTCGATGTTGGTTGTCCTTTCCCGATGACAGCTTTGTTGTGCCCTCTCATTGACCGCTACCCATTTTTTCATCCTCTGTCTGTATATTCACAAAAACACCGTTGACATCACGCTGCGTTCTCCGAATGGTATCAATGTCATCAGCGTACGCGAGTAGTTGCACAGACTTCTGGAAGATAGTGCTTCTAGTGTTGATGTGGGAGTTCTGCACTATTCGTTCCAATATGATGTTTAAGAATTCGCATGACAGTGCATCACCTTGTCTAAAGCGTTTTTATTTACATCGAAGGCGTCGGTGAGGTCGTTACCGACTTTAATGGAGCAGCGTGAGTTCTCCATTGTCATCCCGCTTAGAAGAATGAGTTCTTCTCTATAGATGCTGTCATACGCGGCCGTAAAATCGATAAAAAGATCAAAGGTGACGATTTGCAGTTTTTGAATTTTTTCCAGGATCTGTTGTAATATGAATATTTAATCGATGGTGGACTTTCTTGGTATAAAGCCACACTCATATGGACCTATCAGTTTGTTGAAAAACAGCTTCGGACGTTCACATATAGTACTGCAGAAAAGATCTTATAGGCGATGTTTAGGAGGCTGATGCCTCTGTAGTTGGTGCAGTTTAGAGGGTCTCCTTTCTTCAGGATCGGGCAAACAATGCTGAGGTTCCATTCGTCGGGCATGCTCTCTTTCGACCATATTTTACGGATGAGTCAGTGCATGCTCCTAACCAAGTCATCGCCGGCTGCTTTGAAAAGTTCGGCAGTGATGCCGTCGACTCCCACGGTTTTGTTGTTTTTAATCTTAGATATTGCTATCTTCACTTCTTCAAGGTCGGGTAGACGGAAATCTTTGCTTGAGTCATCTTCAATGAATTGTTCATTCTGCCTGACAGCGGAATTTGTTTCGTCATCGCCGTTGTACAGTCTACAGAAGTGGTCCTTCCATATCCTCAGTATTGACTGTGTCTCCACAACGATAATATTTCCCTGTTGGTCCTTACAGGCTTGAGTTCGTGCTCGGTAATCTTGAGTCATTCGTTTTACCTCTTGGTAAAACTTCCGAACCTCATTCCTGTTTTTTAGTCTATCAACATCCTCGATCGACCGCTTTTCATGGTCTCTCTTTTTCTTTCTGAAAAGCTTGTGTTCTTCTCTCCTCTTCTGGTTTCGTTTTGGTGGATGCGTGAAAAAGCACACCAAAGGCAGAATCCCTAATGGCTTCCTGGCAATTCTGCAATTGATTCTCAATGCTCGATGCTGGCTTTAGCGGACTTTTCATGAAGTTACTTGACACTCGATCGGAAAAGGATCTGGCGATGTCTTGCGATTGTAGCCCTCCGACGTTATAATTTCTTCTAGCACTTCCTGTTTTTGGCTTTGGTCGAGATATCCGCTACAACGAGGCAGGGTCGATGTTGGCCCCTCGCAAGGTTCGGACATCAATAATTATTGAAGGGTTTCTTGCGTGTCGATAACAATATGAACAATCTGGTTGACAGTTGATTTGTCTGGAGACCCCGAAGTCACCTTGTGGATGCTGAACGCGTACTTGTTACTACTATGTTTCGCCCTGAATTCGTTATCATAGGTTTTTTCGTGAAGGATGTGTTTTCCGACTGTTCCACTATTTCGGCGTTAAATCTCCTAAGAATTAAACATAAGCTGACGCACGGACACGACATTTCTAGATCGAAAACCGGTTCCAAAGTCAACTATTACATTGGGTAATAAGTCCCAAAATCAAATTCCATGCATTGAAAAGATCAGTTGATAATTGATCATGGAACCCGCGAGTAATCTCAATCGGTGAACTCAATTTCGCTTATTGCATTTTTTTGTCACCAAAATAACTTTGTTATGTAATGCGTTCCGACGACAATCTGACTTTATTCCCTTCCTCTCACGCATGCTGAACTGAATTTTATCAGTTTTGCTTTTTTCTCTGTATCTTCTGAAACCTTTTTCGGGATTTCTGATTTCGTTTCTCTGCGCCATGGACGTTTTTAATAATCAGTCATAATGAACAGAAACATTTATGATTCTTTTTTACTTCTTATAGATGGATCCATGCTTTCAATGTTGTTGTTGAAGCCCAACAAAAACAAAAAAAAAAAATACAAAAGGTCAACATCAAAACGCATTAAATCTTTAAAAAACTGCAAATTTGTTATTCAAGGATAAAAACCCCCGACCACATCAATCAAAATAACACTCTCACAATGTATCCCCCGAGTGTCATGTTAAACACCACCTCTGCCTTTGAGAGTAAATGTCCAAAAAACCACATTTTAAATTTTTTATCAAAAAGTTCGATAGCTACAGACTCAGACATCAGACAATCAAGAACTCTGTATACATTGGAGACATTAAAAATGAATGCCCACTCGAAATTTACAATTTTTGTGTTTCCCGCCTCCATTGGCATTATCCTTAAAACTGGCTTTGACTTGTATCCATCGCTTTTTTGACATGCAAAAACAAACAAAAAAACATTAATGTTGCTACTATTTCACACTATACCTCACTGACAACAAAAAGTAAAAAGCATAAAAGGAAAAAAAAACACAAGCCGCATTATCCCAAAGTATATCAAGGATAACAAAGAAGAAAAACGAACCTCACGCAATACCTGCCTCAACTAGATATCACTTTTTTAAAGGAGATTACACTAGAGATAACACTCACTCCTCCTTCTCGGTGTCCAAACGATTCCTGGCGCACCCGACCGAGCTCAGTGTTGTTTTCTACCTGAACAATTTTTTTGTTTGCCAAAATATACATGTAATATTCTACTTCACTTAAAATAAAAAAAAACGAATCAGACTTCATGAATTTTTGAAAAGTTTTTGAGTGGAAAAAGCAGCCCCTAGAGATATTTCGTAATATGGGGGCTCGACCCGGATGAATACCTACAGCAGCCAGCTGAAGCTTTTCCAAAAAAAAAAAAAAACGAAAATCGAGAACCGAAAAATGAAAACCCAGAATTTCGAAAGGTGGTTTAAGTGGCTGTTTGTTTTGGTTTTTTGGCACTACCAGTCAGTGTATGCAGAATTCGTAGCATAGATACCGTACAAGGATAAGATTATTAGAGAACTATCCTTTAGAGGTGCTTTTCAATGCTACATCAACCGCAAAAATTTACAACTCCCAATGGAGACCTAAGCACGCTTTGAGATGTACTCGCAAAGAGAAACAGAGAACTCGATAAACCGTTTGGTATTTTAGATTTCAAATTCTTTTTGATTTAAAAACGGACAGAGGCGGTTGAACGGTTCCAAGTTGGAGTACAAGGCGTGTGTGGGAGTGTGTCGGTGTATGGATGGTCTTCGGTTTCGTTTGCATTTAGAATTTTTTTCTTAGGGTTTTTCTTATGAACCCAAATTTGTGTTCTATCCTGATGGGAATGCCGAACACTCATGGCATGGCCCTCGTGAAGTGGGATTTTCAACGAAAACACACAAAATATCAAAGCAAAAAATAAAAGAATGGACGGTTCCTGGTGATTTTCGAATTTGCGTAAATATTAAAATAGTATCGCTGCGGCGGTGGTGGATGGTTGGGCCACCACACTACCACCCCTCAACCACTTTGATGTGGCGGGGGTGGCATGGTACACATTTTTCTATGCAGAAATTGAGATAAGGATTTTTTAAAACACAAGTTAACAATATGGAAAGTGGGTTTTTTGGTGATTCGCTGTGTGTGGTTGGTTGGTGAATGCTCTATGGAATTTTAACCACAATCCATTTCGGATACATGTTTTGTGTATTTTGCACAATATTTTTAGCTTGTGGTTTTTTCTCTGTTTGAATTTCGATCAAAGTGTAGTTTCAATAAAATAGAAAAACAGTGCATGTTGATTGTTTGTAGATTGAGATAAGATAGGAATGTGCTGGCAACTAACATTTATTTTGCAGTTTCTTTTGTTTGAAGTCAACAAAGTTTTTTTTTAATTTTTTTGCCTTTTCCGTTGTGACTTCAAAATAAACGTTTTATTTTATGGACATCTTCTTTATTTAAAAATATAATGTTTATCAGTTATCACAATTCATTTTTATTAACTCAACTCTACATACGGAATTCCACAAAAGTGATGGTACAGCATACATTTTTAGTCATAATGCTTAAAAAATTTAACAAGAATACAAAATTTCAAAATTTTTCATTTTATAACAACTCATTTTTATTCAAATGTTATTTTTAGAACATGAAAAGTAACCACTAATTGAGCATAAAAATTAAATAAATAATAAACACTTTTAAAAATTCTATATAATAAAAATTAATACCTATAAAAAATTGCTCCAAACAAATGTTTTGGCATCAATATTTTGCAGATAAAATGTGCATTTGAGGTACATATTTCAATTTCAATTTTAACTAATGAATTTTAATTCAATGTTTTTATTTTTTATTTTTTTTTTTTGTGAATTAAGTTTTGCAATACAGGAGCAAGTTCCGCCTCTGAACTCATCAATCAATTAAACTTAAACTTTCAACTTAAAAAAAACATTATCAAATGTAAGAAATTTCTTAGTGTTATGTGCCAGAAAAAGACGAAAAAATTAAAATGTAAAAAAGGAGGAACTAACTTATATAGGAATTAAGAACATGATTATGAGAGTAGAAAGAAAATAAAATATTCATTTGATTGTAAGCTTCAGGACAGATTGGACACCTTTTTACTCCTGTGATTTATTTCAGACAATTTTGTTGCTCAAAGTAATATAATTTATGCTTAAACTATATATGATGTCTTAACATAATGTTTTAAAAAAGATACATCTATACTAATATCTGTATAAAGCAAGACTTTTGTTTGTTTGTCGGTTGTATATTTGTAGTCAATTAATTGATAAACACACAAAATTATTACTTTATAAATGTTGGAGTATTGTTCTTCCATGCACTGATTGTGCAATAGGATGTTCTGAAAATAAAATAAATAATTATTAGAAGCAAAAAACAATGACTTAAATTTATTTACTCGAAATTTTGTTTTGAAATTCAGCAAACTGACAGCCGAGATCAATTGTTTGATATGTCTTTCTATTTTTCATTTCATTTCCTATTCATTCTTTTTTATTACATTTAAGGCTGAACTCCTACTTAAGCTGTTTGACCAAGACAATGTTTACACGCGAGTTTTTGCGCACGATTTTCTGTGAAAAAAAATGTTTAAAATCAATACTAAAAAAAGCATGAATTTTGGTTTCCAACCTCTGTGCATGTACATTTCGCATTATGAATATTAGGTACAATTCGCTCTCAGTCAAAATTAGACTTGGGTCGTTCGCGGTTGATTCGTTCTATTCATTCGTTCAATTTAGGTCCCGGTCAATACTGAAAGTAAAGTAAGGGAATGTTCACAAGAACAACGACCAACGAATGACCGAATATTCGTCGATGTTGACAAATGCATGTAATTGTAGGTGCATAGGTCTTAAAATGGAAAACTGAAAATTTCAAAATGGCTTTTCGAATGGAAAATACAAAGCTCTCGATCAAAAAGTCGGAAAACTCATTGGTTTTCAAAGGGAAGATTGCATGTAATTGTAGCGAAGCATTGGTTTTCAAATTGATAACTGGAAAATTTCAAAATGGGTTTTCGAATGGAAAATAGAAAGTTCTTGATGAAAAACTCAGTAGGTAGGAACTCTTAATCCATTCAATCTTCAATACACTTTTATAAAATTTTCACTGTAGATATAGGCTTATTAAAATAAATTTTTGAGACAAACTTACGGGAAAGTCTTCAAATAAGGGGGAACAATCGAAAGCTGTATGGAATTCTGATTTTTGTGAATTAGTCAAAACACCGGAAGAACGAGAATTTGTTGAGTTTTTTTTTTTGTTAGTTAGCTTGAAAAAATTCAGATGATTGTTTCTCTATTTCAATTGGATTCAAGAAAATCACATTGCATTTTAACAATACCTGTAATAATTATAATTATTTTAGAATTGCTTTGAATGGTGGCGAGACGTAGTTTCGCAGGGTCAGCTAATTTTACATAAAAGTAATCTGTTGTTACACATTCACCCATGTTCTGATTTCCTTTTACGAAAGCGATAGTCCGGTACTTTGTATATAGAACAAAAAGTACAACCGAGATTGGTTCTCTGCTTGGTTTGACAGATCTCACACTCACACACAATACAAACTTATGTAAAAAAAACCTGCTTCTGTGAAAAATTTTCAAGATGGCACCACCATCGTTTTCCATCTTGAGACTACTCCCCAAATATATTTACAAAGGTCCGGTATTACACGGAGTATGTTTAGCCTTGCGTGAATGAAGTGCGAAAGAGAAAGGAAGAACAAAAAGATGAAACAGAAATAAAGCACGTGTAGAAATTTATTTGAGTGTTTTTGACGTTCCTTATCTATTCTTTCTGTTTTTTCTCTGATTTGCTTTATTTCATTTCGGCAAAGAAAATGAAATGAAAAGAACTGTCAAATAAACACGCAGTACTGAAACGTTTATTTTAAGCTGAACAACATAACGAAATTAAGTTTTTACGGTGACGTGAAATAACGCACGACGAAATAAGACCAAATAGGCCCTTATTTCCATTAACTATGTTTATTTGACCCTTACAAGACTTGCGATCTTATTTTAATGGCCCATGGGGCCTTATTTCGTTTTTAATGTTCTGGTTATAAGCTTACCTTTTAAAAAAAATTCTCCCACAAATACCTACTAACATACAGGTAATAAATTTCGAAATAATAATGTTTGACACTATTGACAGTACAATGTAGTCTTATTAACATGTTGACATGGAAACTAGACTATATTTCAGATTCTTTATTTTTTCTGTAAATGGGCCCTTATTTCCATGTTAAGTGCGGCTTTATCTGCATAATGCAATTTAAATAAAGATGTCGGGTGTTATTTCGATTTTTCATGGAAATAAAACCGCATTTTAAGTGGGCCTTATTTCGTAGGGCTTTATTTCACGTCACCAGCATTACTCTGCACCAATTTTTAACTTTCCAGAGGAAGTTATTGTAATGGGGCCGAATTTGTGATTCTACAATTTTTGCAAATCTTCCTATTTCGAGATCACTAGAATCCGAATCAACACTTTTTATAATGATGTCTGTGTGTGCGTATGTATGTTCGTATGTGCGTATGCGCGTATGTGCGTCACTTTTTTTCTACTCGATTATCTCGTGTACTGTCATGAAATTAGTCTCATTCGACGCAGTATTAACTTGTTAAGAGCTGATGAGGTATTGAACGAAATCAGCTGAGCGGTTTATTAAAGGCAAGACAACCCAAATATAATGAAAATTATGATTAAATTATGATAATTACAGCAAAAATTGCAACAATAGTTTAAAAATTTTATTTATCAATGTAATCTCTATGTATATAAAAATGGATGTGTGTTTGCTTGTATGTATCTTATAGACTCCGAAATGGCCAAACAGATATTTGTGAAATTTTCATGGTTGATACTGTTGAATTCAGTGATGATTTCTGTGAAAAAAATTGGAAAAACCTCATGGAAGGGTGGGAAAACTGGAAAAACCAAACAAAGGGCGGAAATTAGATTTTTTTTGGTTTAAAATGGGTTTTCGAATGGAAAAATAGAAAGTTCTAGATGTAAAACTCGGAAAACTCATTGGTTTTCAAACGGAAAATTGCATGAAATTGTGGATCATTGGTTTTCAAGTGGAAAACTGGAAAATTTCAAAATGGGGTTTGAATAGAACTAAGAAAACTCATACGTTGTCAAAGGGAAAATTGCATGAAATTGTGGGTGCATTGGCTTTCAAGAGGAAAACTGGAAAACTTCAAATGGAAAACTGGAAAATTTCAAAATGGGTTTTCGAAAGGAACTCGGAAAACCCTATTGGTTTTCAAAGGGAAACTGGAAAATTTGTGATGGGGAACTGGTAAGCAAGAAAAAGTAAAAAAAAAAATGTGCAAGACTGGGTCGTACGAACTTGCTCCTGCATGCTAAACCTAAACATTTATGATAACTTTTACGTTCCAAAAATTGCAAAAAGTAGTGTTAAAATATGAGATATACTTTAAGCAATTCTGATTACACTCTTAGTTACAGCTTACACGTAACTCACAAAAAAAAAACTCAATATATAAAAATAATTAGAATTTATTATATAAATTAAAATTTGAAAATATACCTCGTAAATACATTTAATTACAAAAATTTAAATGCCAAACAAATTCAAACCTTAT
>CAKKXW010000003.1:46413162-46429112 GCA_920937365.1 Sphaerophoria rueppellii | reverse complement strand
ATTCATGTTCGTTTGTTTATCGAACACTTAGTTAAACTGAACTTTACTAGCTTTTGAACGACGAACGAACCAAACTGAATGTTCGGAAAAATGAATACTTAGTTAAATAAGTATTTATTCCCAACGTTTGCTTGCTAATACTTGTTCGTGTGTTCTTTTTTAACCTACACAAGCTTGACAAGTATAAAACACATGAATGTGTAAAAAAATTAAACTCGAGGAAGTTTAAAAAAAAATCGTTCGAGCCGTTTTGGAGAAAAAAAAAGTTTTGGTTTTTTGCCAAAAAAATCGTATGGTGGCTACCAGAGATTAAAATGAGTATGTTTGAACAGTTCGAACACATCCAATTTTTTCTTGTGTGCTTGTTCATAATCGTTCGTTTGCAACCCTTATTTATGAATAAATTGATTCATAAGTAAAAAGGCTTGTAAGTCAAACCAAGCAAGCAGCAAGTTTTCGATCATTTCAAGTCAAATTGATTCACAAGCTATTTGTTTGCTTGTACTTACTCGAGCATGTTCGAGTTTTCGGGTAAAATTGATTGGATGTTTCAATTTTTTTGTTCTCTATGAAGAAAAAAATGAAAGATGCAGGCTTTGTATGCGTTATAATTTAATGAATAAAAATATTTATAAATGAGTTAGGTTTTAGGTAGCCGTATTTGCAGTCATAAATAAAATAATCCGCACTGGACACATTAATTAAACAAGGATCTATTAATGAAAGCAAGCAAACATTAAATGTAGGTTAGGTATAGGTATGTTATGTTACTATACGTGAATAGAAAATAGTGATTGAAGAAGATTATGTCGTGGGAATACCTGCTTCCGGTTGGTAGAGAATGCAGTTTTGCAAGGATATTTTAAATATTGTTTATCTTTTTATTACATATCTGACCTCCTAACTATAACCAAACTACCTACTACTTTCTGGATAATATATAATCCTTTTCTAGGGTCGGTTGTTGGCTTTTTGTAATTAGAGCAATAAAACAAAAATTGAGGTATAAATGAACATTTTAAGGTTAAGTTATGAATGAAATTAATGAATTTGTTGTAGAAGGGGCAGCGGACATTCTACAATGGTGGTTTGAGCACAAAAATACGTTTAAGAGATTGTATGAAGCACATAAGATTATAAATTGTATACCAGCAACATCTGCACCATCTGAACGAGCGATTTCTCAATCCGGGAATATAATCACTGAAAAGCGAACGAGGCTTAACCCGGAAACAGTGAACGATTTAAAGGTTACAAACTCCTATTTAAAAATCACTGAAGTGTAATTTTTCCAATAATAATTATGTTAGATTTTTTAATTGTTTATTTATTATTTGATCTTATTTTTTAATGTTTGCCTTATAATTTTTTTTATTTTATTATTATTATTTTTTGTTTTGGACTTTTTAATTTTTTTTTTTTTATTTAAATAAACTTTGAATATTACCTATGTTACGAACATTTCTTTTTAATCAAAATATGTAGATCTCCTTATTTCCATTCGTTTCTATTATGTTCGAAAAATTTTAAATTGATATAAAAATTCGAGAATGAACAAAACAATGATAAAAACAACCCTCCTATCCTGACCATAGATACCTTACCTACATTTCCACTCAGCACACAAATCTCAAACAAACCAAACAATATTTCTCGATTTATACTTACAAGCGCCATGAATAATGGAGTGGTGATTGTAAGCGATTCTACTTTCAATCAGTAAACTCGTTTGAACTCGTTTGAAATAAGGGATGACTTGTAAATAATTTTACTCATGAATAAAAAAACTCGAAATTACTTGCTTGAACGTTGACTCAGTTTGATCAAACTCGTTTTTTTTTTTTTTTTTTTTGAGTAAATACTCGAAACTTACAAACAATACTTGACTCATTTTAATCTCTGGTGGCTACCCTAAATTTTGATCTTAAAACAAAAATAAAAAAAAACAGGGATATGAGTTTTTGCTCAAACCTCTAATTTTCAAATTTGAAGTCAATCGGACCAGTAGTTAAGGCTGTAGATGCCTGTAAACTTTCCGACAGACAGACAGACGGAATGTTTATCGTAATGTCATATCTCATCCTCATCTCAAATTTTTTTTTTTACGAATTCAATACTTGCCATATATTCTATATGTCGCAAGTAAAAATTGGAAAAATGGAAAATTTGAAATGCAAAAAAACTTGGTTGCGGGTTGCGGTAATAAGTAGTGGGTTTCTGGCTAATGGTGTATCGGTAAGCGTGTAGAAATAATTATTTCTACAATTATAATTGGTAGCGGATATGGGTAGACGTACTTATCCTTATCGATTATCGATTGAGGCAGTACAAAGTCTGCAGGGTCAGCTAGTAAAATATATTATTTGTCAATAATTTGTTATAAACAATTGAAAATTAGTTTAAGCGGATCTATTTTCGTGGTTATAAGGAAAGACAGTCCGTATGAGTGCAGGAATAGGATATTTATGACTTTAAATCGGTTAAAATAGCGAAAAGCCTTGGTAGCTTATGTTTTATTTAATTGTTGTTAGTACAATTTTATTATACTTCCAATAAAATTAAAATAATAATAATAAATCGGTCAAAACTCAATAGCATTATTGAAAGAATATTCAATAGCATCAAAGACTATATTTTATTACTAGCTGACCCATCAAACGCTGTATTGCCATATAAATGTTAATCTTCGGAAATACTAAACCGATTGGAAACATTCTTTCCCTAATAGAAAACTACAATATTCAGGAGTAATAAAGGCTGTATTTTACTATGTAAAGTATTGCATGAGTCCACGAATTGGTACGACCAACTTTTGACAGATGGCGCCACTCTTATTCCAATGAACTTAATGTTTGTGTAAAATCATCAGTTTTCTGGAATTTGGTTTATTTTGAAATCCAATATGCGTGTAGATACAACTACAACGGGGTGCATCAGCTGGCAATTTTGCAAAACATCAGTTGTTTTGTTTGTTTTGTATAAATATTAGAAATGGGTGAATCTTCGCAATATATCACACTGCCAGCTTCTCTGGGAAGTTAGTCGTGTGGACCACATGGATCGCATTCATATTTTTTTACTAGATTTTCTTATTGGACAGCGGAACAAGATAGCATACTTTGAGGAGCTTGTAAAAATGCATGTCTATTCATTGCAAATCGATAAACAATAAAAAGTCTGCAATGGGAAACCGAAACATCAGTGGAGTTGTTAGCGCAGTGCGTAGTGCATTGGCTTCCCAACTGGCTGGTCCTAGGTTCAAATCCCAAATATGAACTCAAAAAGTTTTTCGATTAAAATGAAAGAACTGTAGAGAATATATACAAACAAACAGGGGACACTCGTCAAGAGAAAGCCGTAGAGCACGGACGCAACAATAAAATACAATAATTAAACAACAGTTTCATTACATTTCAACTACGTTTACTCAATAAAATTTTTAAAATTAAATCGTTCGTTAAATCGTTTTTGTTTTTACTTGGAATTTTTATAGTTTTGCCTTAGAAATACAAGAACAACTAGACAGCACCACTAATAAAGGAGTCTGATGATCGGGTTGGCACCCGTGAAATAGCTATAACTCCAGCCAAATAAAGGAATTGACGGAAAAAGCCATTGGTGGAAGCACCTCTTAGTTGCTATCGTTGTTCAAAAACACAAAAATATTTTTGTTTTGCTATAAAACGGATCCTCTTATTGGACCTTTTTTTTTTGTTATAAGATTTTTTCGATAGATATAAAAGTCTGGTCAACGTACATTTATTTGAAAGTGCGTAAGTTAGGTTAGGTAAGGTGATAAAGGGTGTGCACAGCGTGTTGCATACGCGGGGGCCTATTGGTCCATTGTGATCCCCTATAAAAATAAAAGTTAGCATCGATGCTATTCAAAGTAGCCAATTGACGTAGACTGGCTCGTTAACGAACCAGCCTGTGCTATCTATAAACTTTCTCATGTTTGCCATTGAGACCTGTGCCAGATCATCCAGTTCTCCAACAAACCTGTTCCCAAAATGACCGAGTCGGTTAGTTTGGAGGTTCGAACAGTCACAGAGCAGGTGTTTAATGGTTTCTATTTCCTCCTCATCCAGACAGCTCCTACGGAAATCGGGTGCAAAAGCCCTTATCTTGTTAGCCATTGTGCCAATGGCGCAATGACGTTAGTACACCTACAGGGTTTTAATATTCCTTTTACTCAGCGACAGAATATACCGAGTTTCCTTTTCATTAATGTTAGGCCATAAACTTCTAGAGATTACGCAATTGTCCCTGGATTTCCAGGAGTTATTGATTATCTGTTTTGATTTAAGGTCTATCTTCCTCTTGAGTTCCCCAATCGGGACTAGTGGTCCACTATCTGAATGGTCGCTACTATTTACTTGTATCTGCCTCTGACCCTTTCCTGGTTCATCTACTATTTTGTTCCCTTCTATATTGCTGTGTCCAGGAACCCATCAGAGCTAAATCTGGTTAGTGTGGCAGATTCTTTTTAATTCTTTCTTACAGTTTAAAACTGCCTTTGATCTTATGGTCTCACTGGCTAAGGCTTTAACAGGAGCCTGGCTGTCCACGAAAAGAGTAATCTCCGAGGAGCTAAGCTTTTCATCATGCGCCATTTCAGATGCTTTTTCAGTGGCATAGATCTCGGCCTGATTCCATTTTTGAACCGTCAGTGTAGAAAGGGATACCTTGTTACTTATAAGTGAATTAGGATCAGAATGGGTCTGACTATCGCTGTGTACATCCATTGGATGACTTGCGGTCGCATACCCCAACGTACACCGAAAGTCCTTTTGCATGTGTAGAATGCACATAGTGATTTTTGCATTCTTTCCTCAGTATTACGCTTCCATGTAAGCTTGGAGTCAAGGATTACTTCTAGAAATTTAGCTTCCTTAGAAAGTTTTAGAGGAATACCATTTAGTTTAGTCCAGTTTCTGTTTTTCCGTGAACAAAAGTAGCTCTGTCTTGGTGGGGTTGACCCCGAGACCGTTCTTAGTTGCCCAAGAAGAGAAATCCTTTATTGCGTTTTCCATAATATTTGCGATGGTGGTAAGGAACCAGAACCACTCTGTCAAATACATATGCTACAATTTTTATGCCCTGATCCTTAAACTTTGTGAGAATTTTGTTGACTACAAGGATCTAGATCAGGGGTGAGATGACCCCTCCCTGTGTTGTGCCTCTAGTAACTGTTTTTTCAATAGTGCTAACTCCCAATTGAGAGTTGACAATTCTGCCATTTAACATGGTGAAGATCCAATCGACAATGACAGCTTCCACTCCAACTTCAACTAAGGCAGTTTTGGTTGATTCCGTTTTTACGTTATTAAACGCACCCTCGATATCAAGAAATGCTGCCAGGGTATATTCTTTTTGTTCGAGGCTTTTCTCAATATGTGAAACTACCTCACGCAGAGCAGTCTCCACTGATTTACGCTTAAGGTAGGCGTGTTGGTAGTTGCACAAATTATTTTCGTTGAGAAGTTCTCAAATGTGCAGATCAATTATTCTCTCTAGTGTCTTAAGGCGAAACGAAGAGAGACTTATTGGTCTATAATCCTGAGCAGTCGAGTGAGTCGGTTCCCGGGCTTTTGATATAGAGACTAACTTGACCTTCTTCCAGCTATTAGGGACATATCTAAGTTGGATACAACTTATGAAGATTACCCTAAGCCAAGGAGTTATTACTTTGAGAGCATTTTGAAGAAGAGCCGGAAATATCTCGTCTGGTCCAGCTGATTTGTAGGGTTTGAACGAGTTTATTGCCCAGATAATCTTCTGCTCAGTAATAACCTGTTTTAGATCTGAGTTTAATTCCGTGTGAGTAAAATCCAGCGTGTTCGATTGCAAGTAATCAGAACTTCCTGAGTTCTTACAACTGGGGAAATGAGTTTCCATGAAGAGTTCAAGCGTGATCCATCGGGGTGTTTTATGTACCCCGGGATCTTGAGATTAAGGGCAAGGGTTCTACGTAGCCTCGCCGCCTCACTTGTTTTTTTTTAATGGATTCACAATGTTTAGCCCACGAAATCTTTCTGGCCTTCCTTAACTCTTTGGTGTACATGCTAAGTGTGGCTCTATAAGACTTTAAGTCCTCTTCTAATTTATTCAGTTTAGCTTTGTTGAAAACGTTTTCTAACCTCTGTTCTACCTTTTTTTAGTACATGATTCCACCAGGGGAATTGCAACGAGATAAAGGGCAGTATTTTTCAGAAGATACTCTCACTTCACTAGACAGATTTTGGACAATAGTTGAGGTACTTAGACTTGTATTGTCCTCTGGTGGATCAATACAGTCTTTCAGCCATTTTTCGTACTTTGTCCAAGTGGTTCTAGTTGGGTTCCTATAAGGTTTCCTTTCAGTAAAGTTCCTGTCTATAGAAATGGGTATAGGATACTGAGATAGATTCTTTAGGTGAGACTCTCCAGTCTTCAACTGAAATTTTACTATTATTGCTAATGAGAGTCAAATCTATGATTTATGGTTTATTTGCACCACTAGCAGCCTTTGACTCCCCTTTGCCTTCATGTCTCTTAATCTCTACGGTACCGAGACCATACCTCAACACGTCCTTTTTCTCTTTGAGCAGAAGGTCAGATTTCTTGTCTGCCACAAACAAGAGGTCCTTCCCTTCGCTACTATGGCTCTTCCTTGAGTGTTGGAACTTCCATTCTAAAATGGGAAACTCTTTGTTCTGCTTCGCCAACAGCTTAATAATGGCTGCGTCATCATGTTCTGCAGGAGGGGGGGATCCAGATACTGAACTGCTGGCGGAGTGGTAGAGCTGCGGCGGGTAGAACTTCAAGGGAGGAACCTTCCAATAGTACGCCAATGTTGGCAATTGTACGGTTTAGGAACCCCGTGATTTCTGGTCACCGCAGCAGACCACTTTGACTCCTCGCCGCCATCCGGCACCATCAAAGATATAGTCCTCAGTGATTTTTAGGTCGGGGTGGTGTCGAAGCTGCTGGTTTTCTGTTTTTTTAGCACCATCTTGCTTGACTGTCTCCTCCGATCTTACTCTCTTTGATGTTCCTATTTTCGTTCCAGAAGAGGTGCTTGCCGGTGCTTGATCTTTATTAGCGTTGGCTAGATCTTTCTTACTGGAAGTCGCCTGAACTTTACGCTTGTCGTTACGAGCAGTCGAGTTATTGCCAGCCTGTTCACGGTTTGTCTTTTTAGACACAGATCTAGATTTGGCAGCATCTACTCCTTCGCTTTCCGATTTTTTGTTGTTTGCTCTTTCAGATATTTCAGTGGCAGTCTCTGCCAGCTGCAGATCAAAGTTCTTAACTAGCATTCTGTGCTTTTTAAGGAGAGCCTTTTCTCTCGAACATATATGTATAAGGGATCTGTCCGAGGTCTCCGTACCTTTGATAGTTAAACCATCTAGTGCGGGAAGGAGATCCACTGAGAGAATGACCGGTTGTCTTTTTAATTCTCTTTTCTCTTTATCATTGTTTACTTTTGTCACTGGCGACGTAGCTTCTTGCGCAGCCAAGCCCTCGCCGGCAGCCGTGACTTCTGCTGACTCTTGAACGTATATCCCCGCTCAATTTTTTCATTATGTAATTGAAAGTGCGTAAATATTGCCTAAATAATATTTTGTAAGATATATATCTAAACTTTTTTTCAAAATTCTGTATCTCGTAAACAAATTGATATAAAAAATCGAAATTGCATTACAAAATGTATATTTGTATTTTCCTGAAACCTGGATACCCAAATTAATTTAAAGACATATTTTTGACAAATTTTATATAGAAGAAATTAATTTAAAAGATTTTTTAAGACATTTTATGTTTTTGAGGTTCATATTTAAATTTAAATTTGTATTTATGAATTTTAATTGCAATGTTCTTATTTCTTAATTTTCGTGTGAGTTACGGTTTGGATGTGCACAACTGGCTTTTTCTAGCTTGCTCCTCGAACAAGCCAGTCGTGCACATTTTTTGGCTTGTATTAATCTTTTTACATCGAATATTCTACATTCAAAAACTCTGTAAGAAAACACGATGTAAAAAACCTGCAAAACACTGCTTGAGAACTCAATCAAGTTGCAGGTTTAAAAGAAAATTTGTTAATTTTTACTGCAATATGTCTTCGACAATTTCAACTTTTCTAAAAATTTAAATTCACAAAGGACATCAACCGGTTTGAAAGAATTTCTCTTACAAAAGTAACTGTACCTACTTTCAAACGCAGTTTTGAAATCTTACGTGTGGATAATCTCAACCGCTGAAATATCTGTTATTTATGAAATACAAGAGTTTTTCCATCAAATCCAAACCAACTTTAAAATGTGTCTTATGCACACAAAACGTTTCTTTTCCAATGGATTAATTTTTTCTATCCATGATGACAGTTAAATGGAATAAATATTTAGCCGTTAAATCAGGTACATTTAAAAGAAGCCAATCGAGGAATGATAAGATACAAAAAGTAAATTCTCGAGTTCGAAGAAAATTAGACGAAAAATTCAATAGAAACCGATAGCATCATCAATTTCTTAAAAATTCGAATAATGCCATAATGACACTGACACAGCGATTCTGTTGATTAGAATTAAATTGACAACCCGCCACAATAGCTCGAAACGTTCGAAAGAATTAATTTTCCGAACATTTAAATTACGCATTACCTTTTGCATAGTTCAAGCGACTGTCTTCATTCACAAGCATTGGGGTGTCCCTCTTATACATTTCAAACAATTCGCTTAAATCAGTTTTATGCCAACAACCGAACCGAACAGATCCTATTATGGATTACAAAGCTTTAAATTGCAAAAAGATTGAATCTGCAATTCATATCTATTTCTCAATTTTCCGCTGATAAGTTAATTTAAATAAATTTGCCTATTGGCTTCAGTTCTTCTTCTTCGTTCATCGTCTTCATTTCTGCTTTTGAAGAGTTGATTGTGTCTCTCTGTCTGGATTCGGATATCGAAGGTTTCTATGCGTCCAACCCACCTTGCCTTAACAATGTATCTTTTGTAGGTTTGGTATTAGGTTTCTTTGATCGCTAAGCACAAAAAAACGTAAGAAATAGAATTTTGGGGTAATTTAGTTGTCTGATTATGAGACTTGGGCGGTTGCGTTTGGAAATAGGCATTTGAAACGATTTTCCTATTAGTTATCTATTTAGAATAAGGAGGTTTTTTGTCATTCTGAGGCTTATTTCAATGAAAGAGGAGGTACAAAAACCAATTGGTTTTTCATTATTGTTATTACTCAAAACCAGACGAACTTTTGTACATGTTCAAAGAGCACAAAAAATTAAGATTTGCTCCTTGTAAAAAAACCATACGACATCTATATTCTATATAGACTTTTTCGAAAATGGACTCCTACGAATATCTATCTACTGTTGTCCTACTGGTTTAAACGATTGCTAATGCTGATACTACACACAAGAACACAATCATTTTATTTATTTAATTCCTGGAGATGCATATGTACATAATGTTGTTCGTATCAAATTGTGACTTATAGGCATGTATGTGGATGTCTATGGCAAAATTTCTATTGGTAAAAAATGTCGATTATGATACTTTCGCCAACTCAAGGCTGAGATAGGTTTGTGGGTATCCAGGATCAATGCCAAAGAAAGCAACTAAAACTTGGGTTCAAATTTCCAAACCCTGAAGAATAACCAAGAATAACCTTTCGAATATATTCAGCATGCACACTGAAAAAAATAACCGTTGTCATATTGACAATTACTGGTTGTTAACCGTAAATTGTAATATTGATGGAAAGAATTGTCAATGTGATGTAAATTTTCAAAAGCCGTCTCAACATTTTACAACTTGATACTAAATGGGACAATTCGAAATTTTCAATTTCTTGTATCTAGTTTGGAAATCAGAGTTGTCGTTTTAACAACTGGAATAATCAAATAGAATATTTTGGTTATCAAAACGATAATTGTTAATTTAAAGTTATCACATTGAAAACTATGTTAATCAAATACAACAATAGTGTTGTCAATTTGAAAACTAATGTTATTTTCAAATGAACATGATGTCATGAGTTAGCAGTCGGTAGCCGCGTTTATCGGACGTACAAAGTTCTGTGTGAGATTAATAAAAAAAACTATCTAACATTTTAATTCAAAGAAAGTTAAAATAGGTGAAAATATTATATTTCTTATAAGACTTTAACTTTTAGTATATAAAATAAAAAGGCTTAAAAGTACATACTACATTTTGAAAACATTTCTTTTCTTTTAAAGTTGTGTGTTTTATACTTTATAAAATTAATGTCTTTATAAGGAGTTGGAGTCGGAAACAATTATCTCCGATATTTGAAGGTATGTATGTGTTATAATACAAGCCATGTAGATTGAGAATTCGTTTTGCGTTGGCTTAAATTTACAGTTTTTCCCTTAATTTTCATTAACAGAACGAAGAATTGGCTTTAAGAGCTCTAGCAAGATGTGCAAATCGGCCGGCCGGCGGTGGCGATCAAACAATATATTGTAATATTCGGCTTGGTCCGACAGTTAAAACTTATTCACTTTTCAAATAAAACACAAATTCACTTTATTTAAATCACTCACAAACTTATTTATTCAACACTTTCAATTATTACTTTCAAACACAGTGTCTTTACTCTATCGCAGTTCACATTCAATTAATTTTACTTCGACATCAAGCGGGTATTTATATAACTCAAATAGGTTCGAGAAACTACTAGGTTCTAGTAGGCGCTGAAACTTCTCGATGCTTAACGAAGTTCTCCTCTTAACCACTAGAGTGTAGGGGAAACTGTAAAGAGTGTATACACAATTACTTACAACTACAAATAAAACTTTTGGTACATAAGTATTCAGTAATTAGACAATATAAGAGCGACAGAGATAAATAGTGTATACACATTTAAGTATAGGGATATAAAGAGGCGGAGTTACAAAGTGTGTACACATTACAATAAATTGACATACAGAGATATCGAGAGGTAGGAATATAAAGTGTATACATATTACAATATTATAAAATGGATAAATGTAATTGACCTATCAGCAGTCAACTTTTTTACTTTTTCTTCATATATTTCTATATTATAATTTACTTAAGTATTTAACTTTTTGTTACATATTTAAATTTCACATTTATTCAAATAAAAGGTTTCCAAAATATTGAATCTAATTCATTTTTAAACAGTTCTTAAAGTTTATATTTTAGAATGAAAGGAATGACTCATAAATTTATAGGAAGTAAGTATACGAGTGCATTCATGGTTTCCTGGACACGAGCGCATCCTTTAGATCGAAAACAAAGAGAGAATGAGATTTTTTGTATTGCTGTTGAACCACTGTGATATTTTTCGCAGCCGAAGCAGTATTCTAACATTTTAAAACCACGGCAATCAAATAAAAAAAAACTCAATTCAAAAGTCTATAGTAGTTGTAATACTGAAAACCACAGAAAATCATGGTTTTTATATTGGCAACCTTTGTTTTCAAGTTGATAACAACGATTTTCATTTTTCAACAACTGTTTTCAATTTGATAACCGTTGTTTTCATTAGGATTATCGTGGTTTTCAATTTGATAACTTGGGTTTTCAAGATGACTACTACCATGTTAAATGAGACTACTATAGTTTTCAACATGACGACTATAGTTTACCTTTTGATAACGCAAATCATCAATGTGACAACCCAGGTTTTCGAATCATAAATTTCTTGATGACGCCATTAAATTGAAAATCTTAAATTATTATATTGACTACGTAGGTCATTGGTTGTAAATTGACAACAAAATATTCAATTTAAAGCACAAAATTATCAATATGACTGCCGATTTTGGTTCAGTGCAGTAAAATGCAAATTTCTATGAAAAATTCAACAAATTCTAGTTCGTCCAGTGTGTTTTGACTATTTCACAAATCACAATTCCATACAGCTTTCGATTGTCCCCCTTATTTGCGACTTTCCCGTAAGATTGTCCCGAAAATTTGTATTTACCAAGGCTATGTCTACTGTGAAAATTTTATAAAAACGCATTGAGGATTAGCGGCTTAAGAGTCCCTACCGGACATACAAGCAAAGCAATGCAATTTAAATTCTATGCATGAACTTAATTTTAGATCTTGACGTTGTTCGTGCTCTCGCAGAATTTTCCGAGTTTCCAATCCAAAGTTTTCCATTTTCAGTTTGAAAATCAGTACATCTACAATTTCATGGAATTTTCCCTTTGCAACCAATGAGTTTTCCGAGTTTTTCATCAAGAACTTTCTATTTTTCAATTCGAAAACCTATTTTGAAACAAAAAATTCCAAGAAAAAAAATGAAATTTCCTACCTTTGTTTGGTTTTTCCAATTTTTCCACTCTTCCATAAGGTTTTTTCAATTTTTTTTTCTTCACAGAAACCATCAATGAATACAACAGTATTAACCACCATATATTGACATCACAGTACTTTACTCACACATATGCAAATGCAACGAACTACAGACACATACAGCACTGGGGAAATGGGGACTGAGGCCATCGGCTGAGACAGAACAAGACATAGAAGGTGTAATGAAACACAATGTGTTTCCTTTTCAAATTAAGTATTACTGGGTTATTACAAAGGAAAGAAAGACAGAAACCTATTCTTCTTACTGTGTAGTCATACATTGAATTCAATTAACTAAACTAAACTAAGAAGAATAACCACGAAATTTTCTTTCGGAAACGGTCCAACAATCAAAACTTAAAGACAAGGAGAAGCCTTGCCTGAGACACTTATAAGAAGTAAGGCCAGTTCCACCTAACAACATCTCACTGAGATCTCCGAGATCTCTGAGATTTTTTAGGTGGAAAAAAAATCTCAGCTGAGAATTAAGATTTTTTTCTGAGATTTCTGAGATGAAAATTTATTGGATTCGATTTCTCACTCAGCTATTTTGACGTGACTGAAATATGCACAACAATTTGTAAGGTAACCATTTTATCTCAATGTAAAACTGAGAATTTTGTTCCACCAAATGATTTTGCCTCAGTCAAGGTGACATTGAGATCTCAGTGAGATGGTGTTAAGTGGAACTGGCCTGTAGATTTCGCAAATCCAAGATTACCAGGGTTTTCCCCAAAGGTTCCTGTTAAGAAGCTGTCGGCCGTACACAGAGTACAGCATTTTGCCTCCCAGCGATTCCTACTTCTAGTATACTGGATTAGTCCTCGGAAACGGAGAAGTAAAAACTTGATTTTATCTCAAAAGATCAGTTCCCCTTAGGAATTTGTATGTATTGACACAATGTGAATTGTATGGAAGAAAATAAAATAAATTCGAATTTGAGTTTCTTGGTTGGTATGAGAATCTGGGGTGGAATCGTGTAAGGTGATAGTTGACTATCAAATTTTTTGACTATCAAATGTGATAGTCAACAACTATCCATCTGTGTAAGGTGATCATTCTGAAATCAAATTTTTTTCTTGGATTCTTGGCATCACTCTGTTAAGTTCATGTTTAAACCCGATTATTGTTGTTGTTTTACATGCTTTCAAATATTTAGAGACACAAACAAGGAAATAAAAATAGAGACGGGTATATGAATATTGTATCTATGTGTCCTTTTTTGATTCTTATCCAGTCAGCTGACTGTGTGTCAAGAAGTTTGTTTTGTACAACAATTTTTTTTTCTTTCACTGGAGCTATTTTGTTAGCGTTGATAATACAAAATACCTAATAACTTTCTTTACATATGTCTTTTGGGGAAATATTGAAGAGGCCAATGAACGATGATGATTATGTGAAGTGAATATTTTTCAGAGGATTTTTTTTGTTTGAAAAATAATTTCTCTTGTGTCCAAAATAAAGGTGAGAGTTTAATTTCATCTTGGTTTTGATTTTCGTTGTTTTGTAATTGCAAAAACACATTAATTTTTCCCAAAAAAAAGAACATCAAAAAAAAAAAACAAACCAAAAATGTTCAGTTGTATCAAATTGACGCCTAAATAGGTGTCAGCTGAAAAAGTCAAAAAAAGATGACTGTCACTTTTGACTATCAGCTTACGCAGACGAATTTTCTTGAATTTGACTGTCATCTATCAAAAATCAGCTTACACGATTCCACCCCTGTACTCTAATCGAATCAAATTCAAAAGGAAGTGATAGAAGTTTTTCAAGCTAAACTACCATTAGGTACATTGTCCAAAATGCTTAATTTCGTATGGTGGTGGTTGGTGCGTTGACAAACAAAAATATCGTAAAAATTCAAATCTTTTACTCTTTTCCAGGATTTCCGAGTTTTCCATCAAGAATTTTCTATTTTTATGTTTGAAAACCAGTTCCCGGCAGCTGCCTGTAAATTGAATGCAAACCATCCATTTCCGGTTTTGAAATTCTTCACGTTTTTGTGTAATTTACTAGATTCTCCATTTTGACAGTTTCACACAAAATTCATTTCATACATCTTCTTTCATTCATGCAGAGCTTACACGAGTTAAAATTGACTTATCTTCTTAAGAAACACAATCTAAGGTTTGGATACCATTACATTTCCTAGTAAAATAGATACAAAATATTTAGATTCATCAGCTGTCTGTTACAAATGGTCGGAACATTACTTGTCCTAAGCACTTCGCCAAGACCAGCACGGCATTGTTCTAATACCAATACTCGTATTGCATGTGGCTAAACTTTTTTTAAATACTTATGTTTGTATTAATCTTTCAAAATAAATTTAGGTAACTTATAAGAACTTCGACTATGCCTACACAATGAAAGCAATCCTGAGAACTGGAATAAAGCAAGACCCTTTTTTGCCCAACAAACAGCAAACCCACGAGCAACCGCTTGCTATGCCCGTGGACATTTTATCAGAAACCGATCAAATAAAACGATTATTTTTATAAAATTAAAATGAATTCAAAATCATCTTCCGCTGTCGACCGACACAATGCCGAAGCCGATGACGAAAACTTAAAATTCCTCAAAGCATCGACCGAAGGAGCTCTCAACTCCCAATTTGCCAGTTTCCCATGCAAATGAGAAGTTGATTTTATAGCTTAAGAGTCATGAACTCGTGCCTGGAATTGAAGATTTTTTCAAATCTAAAAACCACAATGGCTTGAATTTATATCGATGCCATTCAAACTTGTTCTTTGGTTTTAGAAAGTCGAAACTCTTCGACATAGGATTCTATTTGTCACGTACGTTTTTGGTATAGCTTTCTGATGGCGATAAGGGTCTAAAACGTAATTATTGAGGTGGGTCTCTAAATTCTTTGTGTCATGCCAAACACGACGACGACGGACGGACGCCTTGGGATTGTACAGCCACGAGGTAAAATATACATAAGAAAGAATTGTGGTAATGGTGTTGTGTATTTGTGTTGTGCGTTTTTTATCTCAAGGTTTTCACCTTTTTTTAAGGAATAAAATATTGATTTCGTGAGCGCTTAGGGGTGTCAATGGCACAGACGTTAAACAAATTATTTTTGTATTATGTGTGTATGGTTTATGCGTATTTGTATTTCCAGATATTGGAGAAATGAGAAAAGGGTTTGGTGTTAAGTGAAATATTAAGTATTTATGGAGTTTCAATATTTTATTATCTTATACGGTTGAGTAGGAAATGGATATTGTTTTTATTTTCCTCCTTGGTGTTTTGTTTGTGGTTACGATGTCATGTGGAACGTATTTTTATTTGGTTTTTCTCACTGTTTTTTGTTATGGGCTGGATGTACATATACATATGAAAAATGAATAGGAAAATGGAAAAATTCAATTCATGTTTTATCGCTAAGGAAACGAAAACGAAAACGAAGTCGAAGTCGAAAGAGAAATAATTAATTTGTCAAGGGATCACATATATCTGGGTTTAATTGAATATTAGGCGTGTTTTCGTGACAACCAAGTAAAGTAAAACAAAATTGAAACAAAGAAAACAACAATACAAATTGACTGGATTTTACTTTAGCTTTTTATCGAGAGTAAAACTTACTTGGAATGTCAA
>CAKKXW010000003.1:46393314-46412662 GCA_920937365.1 Sphaerophoria rueppellii | reverse complement strand
TTTTTATTTTCACACCCCAAATTGATTCTCTTATGGGCTAATTTTTTTTTCGCTCGCTTCGCTCGCTGCCAATGATAAGGTACAAAATATTTTTTGCTCTAAGCTCCGAGTCCTCACTCATATAATTTTTAAAACATATTCGCCATCACGATAATTTTTTTTAATCACAAATTTATTTTTTAACCACAACACAATGTTTATAAATTAGTATGATTTGTGATTACATTACGTTTTCAAAATTTCATTATGTTTACTATTATTACTATTTTTTGTTTTGTTCTTGTAATCCTACGTACATATGTCCTTAAAAATATATAACTTCAGTTAAAATATTACGTGCCCAGAATGTGCGACATATGCGATCAACCAACGATTCCAACGATCCAACCAACGATCAACGGTTCCATTCAAATAATTTGTATACCTATCTATTATTCATCATCAGTAAAACCCGAAAAAAGTTGTACTTCTTTCTATTTTTCTTACAATAGTAAGAAAATCAATTTGGGTCAGAAGTCCACACACATTTTGTGTGGATTTCTGTCCCACTATGGTGGGTTAAAGGTCCATAATTGATTTGTGGACTTTTAACCCACCAGATTGGGTCAAAAGTCCATTATGGACTTTTGGCCTGTGGACTTATGACCCTGCGCCTTTAATTATTCATTCTTTTAGACGGTTTAATTTCTGAAAGATCGGCGCGGTATTTACCCCAAAGCCAGTTGTATTTTTCTTACACTATCAGACAATGCCGAAGAGAGCTTATAGCAAGCTAAATCATGTCTCATCAATTAGTGCAGTGTTGTTAGTAGACTATATAAAACAAAAACAAACACTAACACAATATAAAGTAAGACTTTTGTTTGTTTGTCGGGTGTAGTCAATAAACTGATAAACAAACAAAAGTATTACTTTATAAATGATGGATAATTGTTCTTCTACTCACTGATTGTGCAATAGGAGGTTCTGTAAATAAAAGAAATAATTATTAAAAGGAAGAAAAATTGATTTTAATTTACTTAGGTACTCGAAAATTTTGTTTTAAAATTCAGGGAACTTACAGCCGACATCAATTTTTTGAAATGTCTCTCTATTTTTCATTTCATTTCCAATTCATTCTTCTTTATTGTATTATTAAGGCTGAACTCCCACTTAAACTGTTGGACCAAGACAATTTTTACACGTGAATTCTTGGCAATTCTTAGAACAAAAAATGTTATCATCAATATTCAAAATTAGCATGGATTTGTTCATATCGCATTATGGATATTAGGAAAATTTCGGTCTCGGTCAAAATATGGCATGTGTCGTTTGCGATTGATTCAATCTATAAAATCGTTCATTTTTGGTCGCGGTCAAAACCCAAAGTAAAGTTAAGGACTGTTCAATTTCAAAATGCCTTTTTGAATGGAAAATAGAAAGTTCTTGATGGAAAACTCGGAAAACTCATTGGTTTTCAAAAGGAAAATTGATTTTAATTGAAGGTGCATTGGTTTTGAAATTGAAAACTGGAAAATTTCAAAATGGGTTTTCGAATGGAAAATAGAAATTTTTTGATAAAAACTCGGAAACTTCATTGGTTTTCAAAGAAAAATTGAATAATTCTGGGTTGGTAACTCAGAAAACTCTGTGAGAACCAGTGCTGCCGACTCAAAAAAAAATGTATCATGATTTTTTATCATGAGATCCTCAAAAAAATCATGAGATTGCTTATTCTTCAGTGGGCCCTTAATAATCAATATAAGCTTATAATTCACCACAAAAAATTTATGTACAAAATACATATGAGATTCGTTCATTTAATTTAGTTTTAAAATAACATTTAGTGGTATTTTAAGGAAAAAAATTAAAAAATTGCCAAGTTCTAGTACTACTCCCTTTTTACAGGATCGAACTTAAGCACATTTTTAACCCCCCATAATTTTTGAACCTACAGAGTTAGAAGCTTCAAATTTGAATTACGTATTAACTTCATAGAGACAAAGGCCCTGTTTTGTAGAACCAGTACTTCTTGACATATTAATTTATACAGTAACAATTTCAAAAAACGTAACTGACTAACTCACTGACTGATCATCCAAATTATGAAGCACTTCTAACAATAGCAGAATCTTAAAATTTTGTACACTGGTAGGTTTTCGGGTGAATACACAGTAAGAAATCGAAAATTTCATTTTGCGCATTCAGGGGGCGTGGTATTCACCCACTTTCTTAAAATGGTCGTAGGATGTTGAAATTCAGAATTCTAATATGGTTTTTGTTGAAAATAAGGAAAAAAGGAATGGTCGAAAACTTTTAAATTCGAAATTCTGATAGGGTTTCGGTTGAATATAAGAGAAAATATAAGTATGAAATTGCAGTTTCATTAAAGGGGTGTGGTTGCCGCCTACTTTCTTAAAATGGTCGTAGGATGTTGAAATTTAGAATTCTGGTTATAGTTCATAACACTCCCATGAGTATCTAACTTTCTTTAGTGGTTTCACAATGGAACCTTGGGCTCTAAATGAGTTAACAACATTAAGACAGCCGGTCTTACCTAACCTACCCTTTATTTATTTATAAATTGGCAGAGCAATTGTATTGTTAAATTTTGCAAGTTTCTAGCATATATAGTGTATTTCAGGTTTTCAAGCTCCCATAAAAAAAAAAACTGCAAAAAAATCTGAAATCAGAATAAAAACATAAAATGTAAAAAAAGAGCCAAGTTCTCTTTTATGCGAACAACACTGTCTAACAAGTGAGCCACCAAAAGTTATGAGATCTAAAAGAACGCCAAGATCTTACATGTAAAAGGGTTGTATTGAATATTTCAAATCATAGAAGATAATTCAAAAATATTAAAAGAAAATAGAAAATAGATTGGATGAAAATTTGGGCATATTTGTTTTAAAATTAATTTTCCATCAAATTATTGATTTTCTTATTATTTTTGAAGGAAGATTTTGAAAATCGTGAGATTTTCAATAAATTCATGAGATCATGAGATGGGTGTGAAAAATCATGAGAATCATGATAAATCATGAGATTCGGCAACACTGGTGAGAACACGAAGAACTTCAAGACCTTAAATCAAGTTTTTGCATAGAAATTAAGGTGCATTGGTATGTTGGTATGTCCTTAAGTGACTTAATCCATTCAATCCCCAATGCATTCTTATAAAATTTTCACAGTATGTTTACATAGCCTTAGGAAAAACAAATTTAACGGGAAAGTTTGCAAATAAGGGGGAAAATCGAAAGCTGTATGGAATTCTTATTTTTGTGAAATAGTCAAAACACACCGGAAGAATTTTTCAACGATATTTGCATTTTACTACATGCTTAAACAAAGGTAGAAAGTTAACTGTAAAGCTTGGAAAAGTTCTCTTTTTCAATTGGATTCAAGCAAATCACATTGCATTTTAACAATATCTGCGTTAATTATAATTATTCTTAAGTTGCTCTGAAGGGCGGCAAGACGAGGTTCGCAGGGTGTCGGCTAGTATTATAATAACCCAAAAAATACAAAAAAAATCATTAAGAACGTGGAACACTGGTTTTAAGAACTAGTTTTAGCTTGTTTTTATGCTTATGATATTAAAGTCAAATAAGTCTCCATACGTATTCAAAAGCTTACTCATTCTTGTCAGTGGCTCATGCATTCCGTAGTTTGTTAATCAAACTAAGAGTACGCAAAATATAATCTCCACCTCACTACTAATTAGGGAGTATAGAACTCAAAATATCTGGAGTATCAGTAACACCAATTAGAATTTGATGAAGGAAAACAATATGATTATTTGTTCTCCTTTGCCAAAGTTATTGCATCTGGAAAAATACAAGTCGATCCTCATAAGAAGGGATATTATTGGGGTCAATCCATTGGAGCCCTTTAAAGGCGAAATGTGTAAGGTTGCGTTGAACTGATTCTAGTCTCTCAATTTGTATCTCATAATGAGGAGACCAAACTTGTGATGCATATTTGAGATGGGGTCAAACTAAACTGTTGTACAAGACATAGGAAACGTAAGGGTCAAGAAGTTCCTTGGACCAACGCTTAATAAACCCTAACATTAAATTAGCCTTATGGACGATGTTGTAAATGTGTTCTAAAAAATCTAAATTAGATATGAAGAGGACTCCTAAGTCCTTAACTTTGAAGACCCGGGATAAGATGTGTTAGGAGATAACATAATCATAAGATGTAGGATTACGCTTTTTAGAAATTGTCATTGTCTGACATATTCGTGGGTTAAGATTCAAATAATTCAATACAATACAACAAACTTATTTATATATCATCTTGCAGTTGAGCACGACCTTCATTGAATGAAAAGTTTTTGAAGATCTTTATATCATCTGAAAGGATAAGAATTAAAGTATTTAGAACACTCAACGGTGCATCGGTGCTAAAATAAATAAAAGAGGTCATAAGTGACTACCCTGTGGTATACCCGATTTGACCATGAAAGGTTTTGAGTAAGAGTTTCTGAATTTTACTTGGTAAGATCTGTTATCAAGATAAAAAGAAATCCAATTAACGAATTCCGGAGGAAAACCTAATGAATTCTTGATTATAGTATGCGAAAGTTGATCAAATGCTTTGGAGAAATCTATGTTAACACAATCAACTTCCTTTCCACTTTCTACAGAATTCAGACATTTATGAAAAAGCCCAAGAAGGTTTGTTTGTCATCGTAGAACGTTTCTGCATAAGGCATGTTGTTCAAAACATATAAGATTTTTGCTGTAGAAGGCTTAGTTTTCACAAGCTCAAAGAGCTAAGGAATGCAGGACAGTTTAGATAGAGGCCTATAATTTGTAATATCAGACTTGCCTCCTTTTTTGAAAAAATGTGTTATGCAAGGGTTTTTCCACATGCTAGGGAATTTTCCTAGTTTTAACGACAGTTCAAAAATATTACGAAGAGGCATAGCAAAAACCATCCTTAAGAATAGGCTATCATATGAAGGCACATACAATTTACAAGTTAATCGAAGTCGATAAGAACGTTGTTAAAAGTTACAGAAGTCAGTATCCACAGAAATGAGAGTATTGATGAAAGACTGACTAAAACTACTTACGAAAGCATCACAGATTTCAGAATTATAATTCAAGGCAATATTGTAGTAATTAAAGTTCAAAAGATAAACATCGCACATTTCCTTTTAGAATTGAAAAATTTCCAAAAACTTTTTGGGTTCTGTTTCAGTGAATTTCCCAACCAACTTGAGATAGTTGGTCGATGTCATTTAAGAGCGGTATATTTTCAATGCCAGAATTTCTTAAATTATCCGAAAGCTGTTGAAAATTAACTCTGTGGAAGTATTTGTACGAACAGTTGTGAGAATTACTATTTTCTAGTAAATGACAGCTCAAGTCAAACAAATGTCAGTGGTCAGTTGGTGTTATTTGTCTATATTAGATATAGTAGAGGAAGGTTCAACAACTACTGTGTTAACAGCTATTGATTGTATGGTTACTTTGATGCATAAGAGCTCTATAGAAAGGTTAAACGGGAAAACAATTTGTGATGAAGAGAATCTTTTTCGAACAGCGATAAAAACTCCTCCACCAACAAGGTTCACAGCATCCGCATGACGGTATTTTCTATAAACTAAGAACTCTTTATCAAAAAGTTTAGAATCAAGTATAGTAGCAATTAGCCAAGTTTCCGTAAATAAAAACAAGTCATCCGGTAAAGCTTGTGAATTCTTAAAAATTGAAGTAGTTTTACTACGAAGTCCTCTTACGTTTTGGTAATAGAGGGAGATCCTTTGCAATTTTTTGGGTCCTCTTCTATACGGGAAATCGGATTTTGTAAATTTCTTCGTCTACAAGGAATAATGAATTCCTTTTTTCGGTGATAGCTGAAGCTTGAGCTCTTATACTCTTGAAGTCAACATTTATGAGGAGCATCCCATGAAGATCGTAGGCTTGGTCACTAGAGAATATAAAGGTGCCAATGTCCAATGAGGGCATTTTTTTACTTAGACCTTGGATCTTGTGAATTGGTAGGGCATACTCCAGACAGATTGGGAATTGTTCTCTGTAAACGTATGCCCGGGGTATGTCGATCTCTAATAGTTTGATTGGGCTCTGGTGTTTTCTATTTAGGGTCACTAAGTACTCCAGATCTTCGATTATCCTAGTTTCAGTTCTCTGTAAAAGTACTAGAACTATTCTGAGTCAGTGAGTGAATGAGTGAATATCATGGCGGGGGCACTGCTGCTCCATCGCTGAGGTATGTGATCTCAATGATGGGCAAAGTTATGTCGCTGCTAAGTGGTAGCTCATCTGGACTTGGAGATAGCAAGCTATGAACCAAGCAAAATGTAGGAAGACAGTTGTATGTGATCCTCAAATTGCTTGTTGTTTGTATTATATTGAGATGTTGCTGTATTCTAGTAAATTGCATGGATTAAATTTATGGACGAGAATATGTGGAGGGTGCAGGAAGCGCATCACTTACTTAACGTCTTACCCGCCTCTTTTTCAATTTTCCTAAGATTGAGTTTCCAAAAAATACTGAAATCATTCAAGATCATTCAGTTTCAACTTTCAACTAAAATTTATTCGTAAAAGTTCTTTTAAATATAATTTCCCCAAATTTTTCCGGAAATGCTCAATTTAAAGGAAATAGGTGCTTCTTTAAAATCAAGCCAGCAAATCAATGGTACGAGTAGATGCACATTCTAATGTGAATCTTCAATTCTTTGAAAGTTTCTTTGAACCCCAATTGGGTAAGAGGAATTTTTTGAACTCAACTTTTTTTGCTGCCCGTTTCCATGCCATTCGTGTGCACCATTGCACACAAAGTAGGTACCTGTGAAAGGTGCTCGTATCTCCATCTATACTACTTGTTTCTCAAGCAAAAATAAAAAAAAAAAAAAAAAAAAAAAGTGAACAAGAAATGGAAGACAAAGTTCGAATCGATTGTACTTTGTGTGACACAGGAATAAAAGGATTCATCGCATAGCGTAGCAGTTCTTCTTTTGGATTGTAAATAAATACATAAGCTTGACTTCCTCGCCTCGGTTTTTCGTCGTTATTATCTTCCTTATCCGAATGCGCCCTGTGTTGCTAAAGGTATTCTTGCACCCTGAAGGCTTAAAGATGTATCTTGAATAAAAGAAGAAGAAAGAAAATGTGTAACGAAAAAAGTTTCGACATGTTTAAGGCTTTGCTACTGTCGAGATAGATTGATTCTGTTCACACTCGCGTATATTTCGTACTTGAATAAGGACGAATTCACATTAAATATGTACATAATGTATATGAACTACCTATACTGTAATATATGGCTGCCAAGTTTTTTTTTTTTGGTGTGCTTCAACCAGTGGCATATTATCCTAAAGGCAAACTAGGCACGTGCCTAGGGGCGCGATCCAACAAAGGGGCGCACGGACGCAGTAATTTTGAAAAGTGGCAAATAATGCGAGTTCATACCTGGTTCTTGAACTCACAAACTCATGAACTCGAACCGAACTTGCCACTTTTGTTAAAATAAAAATCGGTCCGAATTGCTTAGGACCGATTTTTATTTTAACAAAAGTGGCAAGTTACTACAAATATCTTCTCAAACAACATGCTCCAGAATCAACAAATGCTAGATGGTCACAGGCTCACAGGGTACCACCTGCCTAGCAACCAAACAAATATGAGGTTTAGTCTTTCTGAGCAGACAAAGTATAAGCTCCACAGTTGGAGTCATAACAGGACACTGTCCTATAGGTAGACAAAGACATGCTTTGAGGCTAGGGGTCTACGCAGACGACTTGTGTAGAAGCTGCATGAACGAGGAGGAAGAGGAAACAGTCCAACACCTTCTATGCACTTGTCCGGCACTCTTCAATAGAAGCATAAAGGAATAACTATCTCGGTAATCCCTTCTACGATAATACCATTGAACTGGCAACGGTAGACACAAGATGTCTCTCTAACTTCATTAAAAGTACAAAATAGTTTGTTTAAGTTCATTACTCTCCTATGGTAGCACAATGGACCCTTGAGGTATAAGTGAGTCAACAACATCTAGATAGCCACTCCAACTCCACCCAGAGTCAACTGGGTTTACCTATTTGGTTTGCCAACTCCGCAATTGACTTAGCTTCCTTCTAATTTTGTAAAGTGTTTTTGAATATTGATTTTACTTATTGTAGGGGCAAATAACCTAATGGTTGAAACTCATCAGCGGATGGCATAGATTTTGACGGATTAAAACCCTCATATTTCTAGATTGATTTTCGGGGATATCTGTTTTGCGAACCGAGTTGCAGTTTTTCATAACAACCAACTCCAGTTAACTTGGATTACAAAATTTACGGTTCGGCAGTCGGTACATCGTTAGCTAAAATATTTCAAACCGAACCCGTAAGATCTTTTGGACAATACTAATTGATCTCACGTAAACTTAGACTCTTTCTCCTTAGTCCCAATTTCAACGCGGTGCAGCGGTTTCGGCCAAACTATACTACTGGATATTTTTAGTATAGGGGCGCCGATGCGATGCTTGCCTATGGCGGACTCAACGTTTAATCTGCCACTGGCTTCAACATCGCAACAGTTGTTACTGGCTGTTTTTGTTGATTGATTATCATTTTGTGAACGATTTTGTCAACTCGACTGAAAAGTGACTTGAGTAAGAGGGAAAAAATGTGCAGATATTAAATGTAGAAAACTGCCTTGCATTGCTTTCTTGATTGTCATTCTTTTTTTAAATTCAAAACAAATCTAAAAAATCTAAATAGAGTTTTTTTTTTTTGTAATTCGGAATTGGTACACAGAACTGTCCGATTCCGGATACCAAACGAACATGCAAACACAATTTTTTGCTTCTAATGGTTGAATGTCTATGTATTTGTAAAACCTCATATGAAGAATTGCAGATGACATGACATTATTTTTATTTTCTTTATTTGTAAGCATGTCGGCGAGTACGTATGTGCGAGTGTGTGCATGAATGCGTGGTTCTGTGTGTGATTCCGACTTCAAGTTCGGAATCGTTTTTCTGTTCTATTCAGAACAAGAACTGTCATCTTGTGCCAAGTGAACGAATTCAGAATCGCTCGGAACAGTTCCGGACGACCAAAAAAAAAAACGCTATAAATGCCCAGCCTTCATTCCATCCAAAGAATGAAAATGTATGTCTTCTTAACAGTCAATCATAACCGTGCGTCGCGTCGTTGTCCTGTGATAGGTTTCAACTTATCAACCTTTCAAATTTTATTTGTTCGATTGGTCATTGGTGTGGTAGTTGGTCACACCTGTTGTTTGTCTACAATGCTGTTAGTTAGTTAGGTACTCTGTTTGATGTGAGCAAATCACGAACACCTTAGACCTTACCCAGAAGAAACACAATCAAAAACGGCATCTAACAAACGTCCTGCAAACATCGAACCAAGAAATTTTATTTGCAAGTGTCAGTTTCAAGTTAAAAAAGAAAAAAATCCCTTAAATCGAGCGATAGCTAACGTCAGCTAACAATTTAATTGCCATTCATCATTTTGTCTTATCTGATTTGAAAATAACTGCTGCGGACCCAGGCTCATATCTAAATGTGCAGTGATCGGTGTTCCGATGCGATAGCCGGTCGAGCAACTTTTATCACGGTAAAGTTGTCCTAGGACATTCGATTACTTCTGTTCTTTTTGTTTGTATTTTGTTGGGATAGAACATAGAACAAGCAACCATGCAGTGTTGCGTGGATAATGACATTTCTGTATTCTACAATGGAATGGCGGACTATTTCGGTGTAAGCGCATTCGTTATTTTGATTGATTGATATTGATGCATGCGACAGACGCAATTTAATTTATTTGGACGATTTGCGAGGAAAATTGCTTTGGAGCAGTTGTCGTGAGTTAGATTTTATTAAATTTTCCTTTGCTGCACACACATAATTGTAAAACATATTACATACCTACTTGTTGTAAATGACACAGACCTTATAACTATACAAATTTAATAAAACAGCTTTCAAAGACTGAAAATAGGTTATAAGACAACTAATTTAATTCAGTAATTGACACCTTTAAATTTAGTATTTCATAATGATAAGTGAGTCCGGTGATTCAGTTCCTCTGTTAGACTTTTTGTTCGTAATCGCGCAGCCCGATCAAGCTAGGAGGAATAACAGAGACTCAAGAAAGTAGAGAAGAAAACAGTCAGCTTATTGCTTAAGAAATAAAATAAAATTTTAAACCAATCCAAGATGTTAGCTTTGTATTGCAACAACCAAGTATTTATCTAATCAGATGGTGCTCCACGATGTAAACTAAAGTAATTAACAATTCTGTTCAGGACCTCGTTGGCTTAGACCACGGACAGCTATTAACAAAGTGAAGTACCTTCAGTGTTTTTGATGCTGTCTCAGATTTTATCGAATATCGGAGTCTTTTTACATACATTACTCTTCTAAACCTGTTCTATACAGAAGGCCTCGGATCAACAGAATTGACAATTTCGTCATAAAACTTGTTTGAAACCATATTGCGATATTCTAGGGAGGACTAGATAGTCGGTGTACATTGCTCTTGAATTCCTGAACATTGTAATGATTTGGAAAGATCGAGTGTGAGAAAATGTTACACATTTGCGTAGTACTGATAAAGAACGACTCTCTGAACTTGAGAGTATGTCCGAAGTTGAGCCTCGAGTTCAAACAAATGGGCATTCATGGAAGCGCGGGTATTACGGTTAAGTTATTAAAGGAGAGGAATGAAACAGGCTATATTTCGATATAGCGCGAAATAGAACAGAGAGAGCGACGAAACGTTACGACGCACGGTGATTTATATTTAAAGATGTGAAAGAGTCAGTGATGTCTCTATCACCAATCATTCTTAGAGGTCTTGTTCGTATACCACCCAAACCAGCACAGAGACGGGAATTGTGCTCAATCTTTGGACGGATATAAGTCTTATAGATAATAGCCAGATCAGACGGGCAGACAAATTTCTTGCACCGCACAGTGGCGGAAAATGCCAAAAACGTGGCCAAAACTACAAAAAATCAAAATCAATTTTTTTGTTTTTTTTTTGTATGCAAACTTTTTTACAAATAAAGAAAGTACATGTTTCGATCACTCCCGATATTTTTTTTTTGCAATAACAAAACCACGTTTTGCAATTGAAGTGAGAACTTTTAACTAAGCATCATTCGAAGATTTTTTTGGTTTGAGAAGTTTGTTTATTCTGAGTACTTTTTTACTGTGTTTATTTTTATTTTTTAATAAAACATTATGGATTCTATTGCTTGTGGTATGTTAAATGAGATGAATAAAAAAAAAGTTATATAATTTCATGTTGTATGTTTGTTTTTAATATGTGGATGAAACAACTTTTTTGGAATAAAAAAAAAGTGTTGATTTGTGTTTAGTAAGTTAAAAGTTTATGTTTCCTGTGGATTCCGGTGAATGTAGCTTTAAATTTACCTTGTTATGTCTTCTATGAGTTGTAAACAAAAAAAGTTGCGATATTTTGCGATGTCCAGAGATATTGTCGATGATATATGCTGAAAACGCTGCAAATTGAAATTGACCATAGTAAACAATTTTCGCTTTTCTTGTTTTTTGATAAAGGTTCACAGCCAAATCTAATTATTTTGTCAAGAAATCAGTTAAGTGAGATCTTAAGAACATGTCCATTGCATGATCTTAAAGAAAAAGTTGACTTTTTGTCAGAAAAAATCGAAAATTTGACTTGAATTGGCACTTCTGATAAAAGGAAAAAAATATTGCCTGAATTTTTATATGAATATACGTTACCCGCTAATTCTACACGCTACCGGTCACCCCACTACCTGCTACCCACGACCTCACTACTCCACTACCAGCTTTCCTGGCCATATATGTAATCATATCATAAGCAGCTTGGTCGATTTTATACAAAATACTTTTAACTCATTTACGCCACTACCCAAACGTTCCCTCAAAATACGATGGCAAACGCTCCATTACATTGGTACAAAAGTAGTGAGTCGAACTAAGCAACAAATCTTAAAAAATTAAAAAATCGACAACGAAAAATGTCAAGTGTATAGGTTTTTTTACTGTCGATGAAAAATAATATTTGACAAATAATATTTTTCTTCACTGACATTTTATTTATTTTTTTTTTTTTTTTGATACTGAAATCTGAAAATAAAAATATTTGACGGAATCGAATATTCGTAGCTATATTGATATATTTTGCTGAAGTGAGAAAAGCATTATTTTTAACATTTGCACCGTTTGTAATTTGAAAAGTTTACATTTTGTTTGTTAACAACCTTAAACTCTTATTCCTCTTTAATTTAAAACAAAAAATAAGAAAATTGGTCAAACGGTTGTTGAGTTTTTCGAGCGTACACAAACCAACATTACATTTTTTGTGATTGAATGGTTGAGAAATGAGAAACAAAACAAAGAATACATTTCATTTAAGTTTAATTTTGCAATACTCGAGAATATGCAATATTTTTTTTCCGTTGTCTGCGTAGATATAGAGATTATCTGGTTTGCCGACTCGGGAACACGCAACATACAGTTGTTCATGTGAAAAGCAATCCGCATCTAAATCTAAACCACACAATTCTAAAGATTGACCTTGAGCTTTATTGATTGTGATTGGAAATAAATAAATAAAAGACCTAAACTGCCCACTACCCGCTACCCTGGTTCCCCCTTTACTCGCTATACTACCTTCACGCTAACTGCTACCCCGTTACCCTCTGCATACTCCCGCTTCCTGCCACCCCGCTACCCCGCTACTATACTACCCTGCTCATATGTCACTAACGACATACGATATCGGATTGAAATATTTTAAGTAATGATGTATCGAACCCAAAAGAGTGGAGGTTGACGGCATCACTACCGAACTCTTCAAAGCAGCCGGCGATGACTTGGAAAGGAGCATGCACTTACTCATCTGCAGAATATGGTCGGAAGAGATCATGCCCGATGAATGGAACTTCAGAACTGTTTACCTGATCCTAAAGAAAGGAGACCCTCTAAATTGCACCAATTATATAGGTAGGCCTCCTTAACACCACATATAAGATCTTTTCTGCAATGCCATGTGAACGCCTGAAGCCGTTTGTCAACAAACTAATAGGTCCATATCAGTGGCTTTAGACCAGGAAAGTCCACCATCGATCAAATATTCACATTACGGCAGGTCCTCAAAAAAACAAATAGACACATACCATCATTTTATCGATTTAAAGGCCGCCTATGAAAGCATCTATTGAGAAGAACTGTATAATGCCATGTCCATTTTTTGGCATCCCTGCCAAGCTCGTCCGCTCGTGCAAAATGACGATGGATAACTCACGCTGCTCTCACGGAATCTTTCGACGACAAAAAAGGATTCAGACAAGGCGATGCGCTGTCGTACGATATTTTTAACATCGTTCTTGAGAAGATAGTGCAAAACTCCACCGTCAACATCAGAGGCACTATCTTTCAAAAATCTGTCCAACTTCTCGAGTACGCCGATGATATTGATATAATGGGAAGAACGCAATGGTATCTTTGTGAGAGAGAATTGAGACAGAAGCAGCAAAAATGGGTTGAGCGGTTAATGAGGGAAAAAGTATTATGCTGTCTTCTAGAAAGGACACGCTTCTACAATAGTTTACCGTTTAATTAAGCAAAGTATTTTCATGCTGACTTGACACACGTATTTATTCTCAAGGGGCCGACCCATAGAATCCGTCAATCCGTCAGCGTCAATGCATGCGTTGCTGCCAACGTATTTGCCGGATGGAACCGTCCCATAGAGCGCGTTGTAAACTTTGACAATCCATTTGTTTGATGTAAAAATTATTTCCAAAACCGCAAATCTGAACAAAAAAATTTAAATAAAAATATCAAAATCGAATGAAAATTATTTTTTGCACATAATTTTGATAATTCATTGCTTTTCCTTGTTGCTGTGGGAACACATTGACATGACTGCTCGTCAAATTCAGTTGTCAACGGATCAACGGACGCAAAAAGTAGAAAGTTGAGCAACTCTATCCGTCGTATCCGTCACATGCGTTGCTTATGGGAGGAGTTTCATCAGAATATGTATATTCTATTGTGCTGTCAGTTGAAATCGTCAACGCTGACGCACTGACGGATTCTATGGGTCGGCCCCTTCACAATTAAAAAAAAATATGTTTGACAATTTAAATAAATTGAAATTGAGTATTTGTAAATTGATCAGTTTTGTTTTAATTTTGTTGTAGTGGGAAAAGCATTATTTTTTAACATTGGCACTGTTTGTGATTATTGACTGATGCAAAAAATAAATAAAAACAATCCTTGATGCGGATTTTATATCATGTTAAAATTTCAGCTCAATCGGTGCAGAACTTTTTGAGTTTTTCGAGCGTACACAAACCAACATAACATTTTTATATATATAGATGAATATAAAGATCGATGGCTAGCTTCATCAAAAAATATTGTAGCTTTTCAAAACAAGTTTTAAACGTGGTTGGAAGTCGAAATTCAATTTCCATGCAAGTCCCATGGAGTAGTCGGACGTCCGCAAATTAAATTTTCTGACCTTAGTGAAAAAAACGCAAAACGGAAGGATTACGTTCTGATTTTGGGTCGGCAGAGTTAAGCTATGCGGCACAAATGCAACTTCGACAACAAAGGAAAGTTGAATCTTTGAATGTCACTAAAGATATAGTCTTTTCAACACCAACAAGTGCCGAACAATTTCAAAAAGCATATAAAAACTACTGTACTGTACAGTACTCAAGATCCTAATTCACGGTCCAGAAATTGTTTCGGAAGCGATTCTTCCCATAGGACAGCTTGGGGAGAAAGCACAGGAAGCACGAAACAAAGATATTAAGCGCTTTCGAGAAAGTTTTTTTATGTCTTCCATAACCTCTTGGTTTCTTCGGACCCATATATTAGTTTTCCGAAAAAACTAATAGCGTATCTTCCTGAAGTTTTGCAAATTTTTACAGGAACCAGAAATCGAAGACTCAGAATCCGAAGATGTTTTGTAAAAACTTATAGATATCTTAGTATGATTTAATTGGATTTAATTTTGTTAATTCACAATTTATTTATTCTTTATGTTATTTGTTATCCAATTTTTCGTAATTATATACAGCCATTTTGCTTAAAAATGTTTAAATCGTTTTTTATTTTTTATATATTTTTTTTTATTTTTTCTAATTTTTTTTTTTCAATTCATTAAAAAACCCAAATATACAACCAAAAATCTTTTTTCGCATTCTACTAACTTTTATATCATAAATAAAAGCAATTATAACATTTTAAACGCAAAAAATAATTTTGGCCACGTTTTTGGCATTTCCCGCCACTGTGCACCGTCTTAATAAACCCAAACATCTTGCGACATTTTTGGCGACATCACGTATGTGCTCGTTTCACAACAGGTGGTCAGTTATGCACATACAGAGAATCTCGAGATGTTCGGTCTCACTGATGCAAGTGCTTATCATGGACAATGGCAAAGGAGGTATATCTCGCTTCAACGATAGTAGACATCATTGAGTTTTCGAAGCATTAAACTCTACGAGGTTTTCTATTCCCCCACTGTACAATGTTGTTTAAGTCAGAGTTGAGTGAGCTTATCATATTTTGCCGTTGCAGTTCCACCTCCGAAGAGGAGGGATGTGACACTGGAAAAGAATAAGAAAAGCTTAAGGTACTATCGATCATCAGCGAAACAATAAATTGTATTAGAAGTTATAGACAAGATATCATTAAGGAAAATAAGAAAGAGTGTCGGAGAGAAAACGGAGCCCTGAACACACCAGAATTTATATAGTGGGTTTCAGACTGCAATCCGTCCAACACAACTTGTATTGAATGGTTCGAACGAAGATTTCTAATTCTAATCCAACGAAGTAAAAGTAGGGATTCGTCTATACAGCCTCCATTACGTCCTGATCTAGAAAAATATGCTTCGTATTAGATACTTTTGATTTTCTTTTTCAGTACTAAGAATAATAATAGAATAAGTGAAATGGAATTGGAAATGAATTTTGAAAAAAAAAAACTTCAACATGATGACAGGGAAGCCATTGATGAACATCGGCTTTTTGGGCCCTAAGAATATTTATAACCCGTTCAAGCCACATTTTTGTTTAAGGTGGAGCGTTTGTGAAGTTAGGCCTATAGAGTTAGAGCATATTGTAGAGTTAGAAGCTTGGCTCTACATTGTTGTATATAAATATAACTGCTAATTTAGTATGTAAGTGTAGTAGTATGTATAGATTATAATTTATAAGCATAGGTTAAGAATTATGTACGACGGCGGTCAGTCGAATACTTAGCGTGATACAATAAAGAACGAAACCGAATCCGACTCAGTGTTCTCTCTTATATTAAAACACTTTACTGGCGACGAGGAAAAAAAATCGAAAAAAAAGAAATTTTAAAATAAAGTTTTTATATAATTATTGAACTAATTTAAATAAAAAAAAAATATATATCAAATGACTGAAAATAAACCAGGAACAGCAGTTATGAATAGTGTTCAAACATCGTTTATTGGTCATATAAAACCTTTTTTGTTGGAAGAAGACTTTCAACAGTAAATTGAACGCCTAGACCACCTATATTTATAGATATTAAATAAAATCGAAGATTCTAATTTTAAAGTGTCCCTCTTTATAAGTTTCGCGGGTGGAGACCTCTACAAAATATTAAAGTCATTGATTGCCCCTAAATTGGTTAAAGAGTTTACATATGAACAATTGACAAAAACTTTAATTGGATATTTCGATCCAAAAACATTCGCGCAGAAAGACATAAGTTCATGTCACGTTCTTTGAAGAATGATGAAACATTAAGTGATTTTATGGTGGAGCTTAAAATGCTAGCAGAAACATGTGACTTTGGTCAGTATCTTGATCAAGCCCTATGTGACAAATTTATTTGGTCCCAAAAAGACGAGGCAATTCAGCGAAGTCTTTTAAACTTGCCTATGGACAAGTCATTTTCCGAAGTATGTGAGGTAGCATTGACAATGGAGCGAACGACAAAAGAAGTAAAGGAGATACAAGGGACAGACAATGGAGGGGGCAGTTGTGGTGGTGCACACAGGGAGAATTGGGTTGGTAAAATAACGGAGCGAACATATAACAGTCAAAACAGTGGAATGAGAAGAGGAAGATCTGTTAATCAAAATAAAAACAACAGAAATGGAACCAGTAAAACTAGAGAGAAAAGCAAATATGCACCAAAATTTAAAGATGTGCAGTGTTACAGGTGCCAAAAATGGGGGCACTATGCAAGTTATTGTGATGAACGGAACAGAAGATCAAAGAGAGAAAACAGTTCAGTAAATAAGAGGAACAGATTAAATAATGTAGAACTTAGTAGTAGTGTTGAAAATTTGGCTCTCCTTAAAATAGATAATGTACATTCTAATAACAGAAAACACATAAACGACTCCTTAATAATAAAAGTTAAAATAAATGATGTTTTAATGGATATGGAAATAGACTCAGGTGCATGCTTTTCTATCATCTCAAAATTTGTTAAATCTTAATGTTATTACAGGTGAAACTGTATCAGTCCTAGGTTTTTTTAATGCATGCGTTTTCTATGATAATAATTATTATCGTCTTGATTTATTTGTTATTCGATCAGAAACAGATTTTGTTCCATTACTAGGTAGAAATTGGATGAATGTCATTTTTGCTAACTGGATAAATAACTTAACTGTGAAAAGTGTCTGCATGAATAGTGTTGAAAAGGAGCTTATAAAAAAATTTCCAACTGTGTTCGACAATAATGTTGATTCGGTTATAAAAAATCACGTGGCTGAGATTTTAGTTGAAGAGAATGTGACTCCCATTTTTCACAATGCTTACACAGTCCCACTCGGACTCCGCGATAAAGTGAATAATGAACTAGACAGACTTATTGAAAAGAAAATTTTAAATCAGGTGAAGTTCAGTGAATGGGCCTCGCCAATTGTACCGGTTGAAAAGAAAGATGGATCAATAAGAATCTGTATTGATTGCAAAGCTACTGTCAATAAATATGTTAAAACAGATCATTATTCTCTGCCAAAGATAGATGAAATTCTAGCAAGTTTTTACAATTGTGTATGTTTTTGCATTTTAGATCTAGCAGGTGCTTTCCAACAAATAGCCTTGTCTGAAAATTCTCAAAAGTTTATGACGGTAATAACAGAAAGGGGGCTCCTTCGTTACACTCGATTGCCTTATGGTGTAAGATCAAAACCAGCTACATTTCAGGCTACAGCAGATAGCATACTCCGTGGTCTGAAGAATGTGAAATGTTATATTGATGACATTATTATTGGTGGTAATAGTGAAGAGAATTGTAGAGAAAAGCTTTACATAGTCTTAGACCGATTCCAGAATTTTAATGTAAAGGTTAAGCTTGAAAAATGTTAATTTTTCCAATCAGCTGTAGAATATCTTGGGCAAAAGATTACGTCCGAGGGTATAAGTCCAAAGCAGGAAAAGATAGATGCTATTTTGAAAGCACCAGCCCCAAAAGACTTAACGTCAATAAGGGCCTACATTGGGCTTCTTAACTTTTATAATAAGTTTATTCCAAACTTATCCACACGTTTGTCTCCACTTTATAATCTTCTGAGGAAAGAAACCGATTTTGTATGGGACGAAAAGTGTGAAAATGTTTTTCAAGAAAGTAAACAGTGGCTTCTAGGAAGTAGTTTACTCACACATTACAATCCGGATAAGCAATTGGGTCTAGTTTGCGACGCGAGTTCGTATGGCGTTGGAGCAGTTTTGTTCCACATTGAGGCAAATGGCGAAGAAAGGCCGATAATGTTTATATCCAGCTCGCTTACGAAGGCAGAGAAGGGGTATGTGCAGATTGAGCGAGAAGCTCTTGCAGTAATATTTGCGGTTAAACGCTTTCATAAATATTTGTATGGAAGAAAATTCCAAATCTTCAGTGACCATAAACCACTCGAGGTTATTTTTGGTACGAAAAGTACTAACGCCATTACAGCAGCAAGATTGCAGCGGTGGGCATTAACCTTGTCTCAATACGATTATAAAATAACATATAGAAAGGGTTCACAAATGGGTAATGCCGATGCTCTTTCAAGATTACCATTACAAGAGCAAAAGAACGTTTCTAGTAACCTTATTAATTTTTTCAATATAGCAGGTAAACTGCCTATAAAAAGGGAAGATGTTGCTCGAGAAACGTTGAAAGATAAGTATTTATCAAAGGTAATTGAATATATTACAGACGGTTGGCCAAACTCGTTCAGTGATAATATATTTCAAAAATTTTACAATAAAAGGGTTTCCCTTTGTTATAATGATGGTTGTTTATTGATGGGTAGTAGATTAGTAATTCCTTCTTGTTTAAAGGAATATATGCTAAATTGTCT
>CAKKXW010000003.1:46366808-46380001 GCA_920937365.1 Sphaerophoria rueppellii | reverse complement strand
TTCTTAAAAACTAAAAGTCAAATAGATAAATACAAACTTACAATTGGTATTTAATAAAGAGCGAAAAAACAGGAATTATTTAAATTATTTATGGCTTGAAAACAGTTGATGAACGAATGAAAAAATATGTATCGAAAAGTTTAGAAAAATTGAAATTTAAGTAAGGGAAAATGATTGACAAAATTAAAAGCAAAGTGTTTTGAAATAAAGTAGAAAAAATAAAATAAAATTGAGTTAAAAAAGTGTTGGCTTGATGACAGGAACCTTTATACAAGCATTAGGCAAATTTATTTCTAAAAATGATGGTACGAATTTCCCCGGAACGAGCGCCTTGAAAGGCTCTGATTCGAATGAAGTGAGTGGATGGATAGGCGAGCTCATGCAGCTTAATAATAGGCATATAAAGCGGTGCTGCAAAGAAAGGCTCAAGCTGCTCACGAGCTCTACCTGCAGAAAAGGAGAGAGGAGCACTAACTTATCAGAAAATAAAGATAGAGGAATGTCACAACAGAAATGAGGTTCGAAAGTTTTACAAAACAATCTACCAGAGATTTTACACCCCGAACCGACGCCTGTCGATGGTCTCATAATGGGAACCAGATTCAGTGCTGACGATATGGAAAGACCCTTTTTCCAAACTTTAACTTGCTGATGAAGAGCTTTATTCTGCCAGTTATGTAGAACCATTCAATTTATGTGAAGCAGACAACACCAATTCCACCCAGCCGATAGTGACGAAGTAAAGAAAGCGATATCTATAAGCTTAAGTCGAATAAAACCGCTGGAGCAGATGGCCTAGCCGCCGAATTGTACAAAGCAACTGAAGACTAGGGAAGGAGTACCTATATGCACCAGCTCATCTGCAAGATTTGATCGAAGGAAAGCATGCCCGAAGAATGGTACAACAACATCGTATGCCCGATCTTCAAGTAAGGAGATGCCTTGAACTGCACAACCTACTGAGGTATAAGTCAACTAAACATTCCCTGCGTAAAATGACAATGGAAAATTCACGTTGTTTTATCATGATGGGAAAAAACCTCGCAGTTGCATTTGTAGTGTCCGTAGCTTAGTGGTTAGGTGCGTTGGCTGCTAAGCAGAACGTCGTGGGTTCGAGTCCATAGTTTTTATTTCATCTTTTTCGGGCACTGCCTCTTGCGAAGAACTGACAAAACTTCCAAGTGTATCATCTGTCATGAAAAAGTGCTTCTCAACTTTGCAGTTTGGAATCGGCGTTAAATTGTAGGTCCCCTCTTTAGGTCTTTTTGTATAGACAGATATAAAACTGTCAAAGTTACCCTTTTAACTCTACTTACCATTATGAACTTTACAAAAATCTAAATAAAGCTTTCGATTCGTATTGAACAGTGTTATTATTAAATTCCTTTGTTTTAGCTGTCAGACCTGAATACTGACAACAATCATCTTTTCAAGCATTTACGTCAAACACTTGTAAATTTCGGGAGTTGACGAATATGTGATTAGATTTATTCAACCCACCAAGAAGAACGCAGAAAAGAATATTTTATGAATTTGAAAATATGAAAGAAAGAAAGATCATCTTTTACCAATAAATCCGCCCCTAACCCACCCAATGGCATAAAGAAAAACAAAAATAACGGTATCGGACACGCAACTCCTATGTAAGCGAGAAAATATAGATAACCTCGTGTTCGACGCTCCATGGACGACAGGATATAAAAGATAATCAGTAGCTTATAAAACCAAAACCACACCAAGGACACCTTAAACATTAATCGAAAAAAAAGCAAAAATAAATAAAGAAACACCAACAGGCGACTTGGGAACTTGTTCAAATTTATTTTGATACGAAAAACTAATTAAGGCCACACGAAAGCGATGTTCTCAAGGGTGAACGATTCGACACGACATCATCAGTGAAAATTAATGGGTTCGATCTGGGCTTGGTCATGTTGCTTCGACTTCCTCAATGAATATTTGTTGGTTTTGTTGGGTAAATCGTTCGTTCGTTGTGGTGCGTCTTAATATCCTTTCTTTTCCTGAATTCTTCTTTGTTGGCATCATCAGGAAGAACGATAACAACAAAATCTTATTTAGTTTCTTGTCAAAATTATTTATCGAGTGGCCGTGTCGCTGTGAGCTGTGGTCTGTTTTTGCTATTAAGTGTAAATCTACGTGAGAATCGGATAGTTGTGTTTGAGTTTTTGTTTCTCTTAACAAACAAACAAAGTAGGAGGAACTACTCACGCTAGCTATTGGAAAGCCATTTCATAATCTAGATGGTGTTTGACCAGGCCAAAGTTAATTGTAAATTAGCCAGATTGGATTAGTCGGTGTTCAAGTTGTTTTTCAATCAAATTGAATTAACGTTAAAACCAATTTCAAAAATTGGATTAAAAAAGCAAACTCTGTTGTAAACACTGAATACTCTCAGAAAGTCCCCTAAATCTGGAACATTCTACTGCGTTGTACTTTGGGTCTAAGCCTGAAGAAATAAAGTGCAAGACTTTAGTTAGGTAAAGGTCTTTTCTTTATTTTCCTTCAAAATATCGAAAATTATTGCTTATCCCCGCGGTGTTACCCGTGATAACTGGTAACGATAACAGTACCGCTAACCATATATTTTTACTTCAGGTTGACTTTATATAAGGACTCTTAAAATGGATGATAGAAGATTACCTAAGCAAATAACAATGCTGGCGATCAGCATAGAGGAGGTATTACCTAGAGCCTAGAGTCGCAACTCGTTCTCTTTTTTTAAAAATCACCGTCCAAAAAATTTTGCAATTTCCTCTCTTTTCTTGTGTCCGTAAATCTGTGTAACTCCATATCAATGCTAATGTATTGGTTCACCCCATTTGAAATGCCCCAGTGGCAAATTTCCCAATTTTCAGCAAGGAATCACCATGCGATTCACCAAGGAATGGAAGCTTCACTCATGAATTTGAAGGTGAATCATTTGGTGAAATTTACACAGGGCTGTCATTGGAGTTCACCAAGTGAATTTCTTGGTGAGTATGCATCAGTGAAATCATTGAATAAAAGTATTCTGTGTTTTCATTTGTTCTCTAACTCCGATGAAATGTTAAATGATAGTTCATTGGTGAACTCATCCCTTCTTTGAAAGTTGAATTTTCCACTGCTTTTTTCACGAATGAAAAATATTATGAAAATGCAGCTGTGAAATCAAAAACTACCAAATGTAAATATTATAACAAATTTATTAATTTTTTTTATTGAAATATTTCTGAAAAGAACACAATATTGTTTTAAATAATAATCTGGATCTTCTACTTGTTTTTTTGTTTGCCGCTAAATGACTCCTTTTAAGTTGCTCCACACTCCACACTCCAGATTCCAGAATACCTTTAAAAATGTTTAGATATTTAGTTTAATTTCATTTCTGTATATATCGAAAATATATACCTATTTACACTCATGTTTTCTCCTGTGCTGTTTAATTATTATTAATTCACCTTTAATAATAACTTACAGTGATGTGAAGAATTCACATCAACTGTCTTTAACTAAGATTTCGATTATACTGATTGAACATAGAAAAAACATTTTTTTTAACGATCACAGACAAAAATAGTGGAAAAAACCAAAACCATTGCGTCGTCACCGGTCGTCGTCGCGTCGTCGACGTTGAAAGTACATAGTGTTTATGTACACGGATTCTTACAGGTCATTTCCACCCTTAAAAGAAAATAAAAAACTATCAGCTGCGCTAGTAGCTAGACAATATTTTTGTTTCTTTTTTGTTCGTCTATTCTTCTTCTTATGAATACAACACACAGTGCTCAATGCCAATTGCGAACTCGTGAAGCTGTGCAGGACTTTTCCTTACTGAAATCACAACGTTTAGGTATGGGAAGAAACGAAAGCGTTAATAGAACAGAGAAATTGTTCAGAGGAAAAAGGGCATTACTTTACTCCTATGAAATCAATCTTTATTTTTCCTCTTAAAAGTGTGGAATGAATTCCTTGCTCTTTTCACCAAAATTTTTCACCAAGGATGAAATTTGCCACTGGGGCATTGAGAAACATTCGCATTGATGTGGATATCTTATGAAATTTAATTTTTAGGTCGAAAGAGAGCAAAATGCCTTAAGTTGCGACTCTAGGTATACCTCCTCTGTGGTGATCAGAAAGAAAGTGTCTTTGGTTTGAATCTTGTAGTAATTTAGCCCAGCACTGTGGACACTCAGTATCTCTTCAAGATGTATTGGCTGACACATGGTAAAGCCAAGTCTATAACCTTATCAGCTTAGTTACTTACTTACTTTTCCGGCTCACAATCCATGAAGGATCTGAGCCTGAGATATTGCAGTCTACCATCGTAATCGGTCCCTTGCATGCACTCTCCAGTCGCCGCAACCAAGCCCTCTGACATCCGCAGTCACTTGGTCCTTGTACCGTAGCGTAGGTTTGGTCTTCCTTGCCGTCTCGAACCTGGGGGCTCGGATGTGAAGACTTTCTTGGCTGGAGCGTTGTCGTCCATTCGCTCGATGTGGCCGAGCCGATGTAGTCGTCTTTTCTTGGCCTTCTTCTCGGTTGAACATTCTTCTCCATTCGCCATCGTCGCATATGGGACCGAAAATCCGTCGAAGAATTTTTCTTTCGAAAGTGCCCAGTATCAATTCCCCTTTTTTATTTATCGTCCAGCACTCGGCGCCGTGCGTCGTAAAGTAGGACTGGTAAAATCAAAATTTTGTATAGCAGACAGTTTGTCTTTCGAGTGAGGAATTTTAAACCCAGTTGTTTTTCCAAACCGAAGCAGCAGCCAGCGGCGGTTCGCTAGTGTAATTCTTCTTCGGATCTCCACTAAGTTGTCGTTTGTGGGATTGATGTTTGTTCCAAAAGGTAGGTGAACTCCTTAACTACCTCGAAATTGATGCTACCAAGAGTGACGTTTTGTCCTAGGCGGTGGACAGATGTTGCTTTGTTTGTTGATAGCATATGTACTTTGTTTTGTCCTCATTCACTTCAAGACTAACGAGTTTCGCCTGTTCTTCAATCGCTGTGAAGGCCTCATCCATAGCTTTCTTGGATCGACCGATGATGTCTATATCGTCCGCATAGCCTAGGAGTTGGTGGATTTGTTGAAGACAGTGTTTTCCGTGCTCACACCTGCCTTGCGCATTATCTGCTCCAGGACTATTGTGAAGAAATCACATGACAGCGCATCTCCTTGTCTAAGCCCTGCGCCTGTTTGAAACAACTCGGATGAGCTGTTACCCATTTGCACACCGCACTGTGTATGGTTTAGCGTCATGGGGCACAGCTGGATCAGTTTGTTCGGGATTCCGAATTCAGATATCGCCATCAAAAGCTCTTGGCGGTGGAGGCCATCATAAGTTTTGAAGTCGATGAAAAGACGGTGGGTTTTGACTTGAAATTCGTTGGTCTTTTCCAGGATCTGGCTCAGTGTGGTCTATAATTGTTCTGCCTGGCCTAAGGCCACACTGGTACGATTATTATGTTGCAGAACGGTTTAAGACGCTCACACAGTACGTTGGATAGGATTTTATATGCAACATTAAGCAGGTATAGGCCGCGGTAGTTTTTGCATGACATAGGATAGCCTTTTCTGTAGATGGGGCATATGGAGCTTATCGACCAGTCAGTGGGCATGCATTCTTCCTCCCAAACTTTGGTGATGACCTGGTGCATACGGTTCGTCAAAACAAATCCCCTCTTTTTAAAGAGTTCCATGCGACCCGGTGGACTTGTTATTTATTAGCTTTTGGATGGCTCTTTCTACTTGTTTTGTGCTTGGGCTGGGACTGGATCTTCATTGACTGGTTTTGCTTCTCTTTCATCATTGGCTTGCGCGACATTATGCGCATTCAGCAGCCGTTGGAAGTTCTGTTTCGAAGAACCTGTGTTCCGGTTCTGAAACGGGTGTTGTTCTTGACCCGTGACTCTTCTAGATCTTTGAGCTGATATAATGCGGATGCTCTTTTGTTTCGTAGGGACTTTTTCTCATTTCTCCTTTTTGTTCGGTACTCTCCTCTTGCTGCTCTTGTTTTCCGTTGGAGCATCTGCAAACGTGCATTTTCCGTCTCTCTTTTCAATAACGCGTATTCATCATCATATCACGGTTTTTTTTTGGGTGGCTTGTATCCTATGATGGTCTCGCCTACATTTTTAATTATTTCGCGATATTGTTTCCACAAGGTGTTGACATCTTTGGTATTTGGGAGGACGGCGCGGCGGAGTGTCGCTTACTCAGACGCTCAATGTAGTCTCTTGAACGATGTTGAACTTCTTTCTTTGGACCGCACGTGTTTTTTGTCATTTGATAGTCTCTAAACTTAGCCAGAAAGTGGTCATAGTTGACATTTGCTCCTCTCCTCGGAAAGTGAGCCCGTTCGATTTGATTGGTGGTTCGACCATCCGGAGATCGCCAGGTTGCTGTGTAGATCTTTCGTCTTGGAAATCTAGTGCTACTTATCACCGTATTATGAGTTGCAGCAAAGTCGATGAGTCGGAAGCCGTTATCTGTTGTTACTTCATGGAGGCTGTGCTTACTAACTAATCCGCCAAAGATGTCTTCCTTCCCGACTTTTTCATTCAAGTACAAGTACGATTTTGACGTCGTCTCAGGACAGGCTTCGTAGGCTCTATCCAGGAGGTCGTAAAAATCCTCCTTGGTAGACTCCTAAGCATCATCGGTATGGGCGTGTGCACATATTATAGACTGATGTTGTGTATAGTGTGACCTTGATGCAGATTACAGCCAGGCATTCCCTAATTGGCCTGAAATCTATGACACTCGATCTTAGCTGATTTCGGACGACGAATCCACATTTAAATGTGTGCATTCTTTGATGACAGCTGTAATAAATGTCGCATTTTCCGAGGCTCTGTCTATCTCTCTCACAACGTTTAAGTTTTTTTTTTTTTTTTTACTGTGGAGGGATTGTTAGCCCCTCGCACTAACCTCCAAATTTGTAGGGCTGTTGTTAAAGTGCTTCTGTTTCTCCGTTTTGAACTCGCGCTTACAAGTTTCGCAAGTTATACCTAGTGATATAACCAGTACCCGGTGGTTACCACTTGGAGGTAAAGTAAGCACTTGGTGTATAGGAAAAGATACAGCATACGCCCCCAGATCTTACAACACCCAACCACCATTTGACAACGCTAATCATCAATGTTACCAACATCAGTTTTCGAATCAACAATTTTTTGATGACGTCATTGAGTTTAAAATCTAAAATTATCATATTGACTACGTCGGTCATTGGTTGTAAAATGACAACAAAATATTGAATTAAACGCACAAAATTATCAATATGATTACTGTTTTTGGTTCAGTGTATTAATTTACAGATTGCAGATATTTCTCTATACGATCTCGAGGTATAGTGGGACCTGATTTCTTTCGATCCAATCAAGCGGAGATCATGGCTCCACTGGTTCATATCAAAGACCAAGGTTCAAGGAACATTCGAGACTGCAAGCGAACATGCTGCGAAGAAGGTGAAAATGAAAAAGTGTTCTTTCACCATGATAACGCAAACGGTTGGGACCTTCGACATCGCCACAGCCGCTGAATCGGTCGAATTGGGCCCGTGCGACTTCTTTTTGTTAACGTTGACTGAAGGGATAGAAATTTCACTAACTACAATCAAATAAGGAGGCTATCGCTGCCGCCACAGAGGCCAATACATTGTAGATTTCGAGGAGACTCATTTTTCAGACGGGTTAAAGAAATCGGAGAATCCCTGTTTTTTGTGTATCGAGTTAAAACGAGACTACCTATATATAAGAAAATAAATCCCCTTTTCCTAGATAACAAGTGCAATTGACCCCCAAACATTTTAAACATGCACCTTTTCAGTTTTATTCAGAAAATTGAGACAAAAAAACGTCCCTACAAACCTTAATCCACAAATTTAAATGAAATTCACTTCATTTTATCTCTGGCAAGTGTTTCTCTCAAAAACCAATTCCAACAACAATAATAGTTCGACATCAAATTTTACCAGCCACTACTTCACTCCGACATCATATCGCTTCTCGATACAAGTACTAAGCCGTTCAAAGCAAACGGGGTACATTGCAATTGCGGCTCGTATTCAATTTGATTTAAACGCAATAAATTGAACAAAGCTTTTGAAACGCCACCGCCTAGCCGAGCCGCCCGCCATGCCATCAGGACAACACAAGTAATCAGTCAACTTCTGGCCATAGGATTATTTCATCCCGAAGGGTTTGTATGCAACTACTACAAACAGCCGACAAAAATTGTTTTCCAAATCGAATCCCAACAATTTGGAAACCTTTGGCCTGTTTCGGATCACATCGACTGTAGTATAGGCTCTGGGGCGGGTCCACTCACAATAAATAATTGTGGCATGACAATCACGTATTAAAAAGCCAAAATGGCCGGTAGCACGTTTTCGTTTTCAATGTCGAAACTGAAATACAAACCTACCGCCTTCCACTGCCCAAAGCAGCGGCTGGCTGCTGCTGACGAGGATCAACGCACGGTGGCGGCTGCTGTTGTTATAGTTCTCATTCGGTTGGTTGATTCACACCACCATCACCATCCCTAGGGCAGTGTATATTTCGTCGAATGAAACTATCAATTTGACACGAACACATCAGGCCCGAACAAAACCAGCAAATGCCTGCTGAGCTTCCGAACCATCCAAATTCATGCAAAACAGCAACAGAGAGCTGAACTGAACAACCCAAACAAGGTCAATTTGTTGGGCTCCTCAAGTCCACCCGAATTGCTATCCAAGTGGAATGAGAATTCGTGAGCGGCGCAGGAGTGCTGAAAAATTAAAGTGATTATAAGTCCACAGCGAGGAGTGGGAATGGTTTCGGGCAGCCCAAAAAGGGGTCAACATCAGTAGCAGCGTTAAATTCCTGCTGCTCGTGTTCCAGACTGGGAGCTGGGAGGCATGCTCGCAAACTATAACCCGACCTATCGAACGATATTCAAAAGTCCGATAAAATTTTATGACACCATAAATTTTCGAGTAATTTTCCTTTTATTTGTTTTTTTTTTTTCTGATTTTCTTTTTTAGACTTTTATTCTGTTTATTTAAGTTCACATGCCTGCCTAGGCTTTGATGGTTTTAGCGCGACCTTTTTTGTTCCTCATAGTCATTGTGTACGCGAGGTTGTGAAACAAGGAGGCGTCATTGTCACTGGTCGAGTCGTCATCAGCAGTGTTGGTGTCGGTTGTGGCCTGGCAACTGTTAAGCTTTTAAGTGAATAACAATTAGGGAGGTCTACTTACGTATTTTCGAGTCACTATACATAGCTCCAGGGCTCCAGCCAGTATTTTAATATGAAATGAATAGACATGGATGCAAAGACACCTCCAGTTCGTATAAATTGGTTTATAAGCTGATTCTGATTTAGTAGGCAGGTTTTTCGATACTCACGTCCTCATTCCAACAAGTTGTTGCGGTTCGAGATCTGCTTTTGTCCTCTTGCCTACTTTTTTGTTGTTGCTGACTTTTTAATGAAGACATTATTAAGTTAATTATTTTAGTTGTACAGAGGCAATTAACCTGCAATAGTATTTTATTAATTAACACGCCAATTTATTCGACATTAGGGAACGAGAAGCGTATCATTTTCAATGAGAATTAAAAATGGAAGGATGGAAAATATTTTGATTTTGGAAAGTTTTGGTTTTTGTGTATTGAAATATTGATGAGGAAAGTCTTGAAGTAACCAAGTTATAGTGTTGGATATTTCTCTGAGGATTCATTTTGGGCAGTGCTAAGTCATTAAGTTGCGAAAAGAGGATTTATGGAATAATTGATTTTTGAGTTCATTAATATTGTGGGTCGTTTGAGGGTATTACATTTTTTAAGGTGCTTCAAACATGAAATACACGAAGCTTAAGCTTTTTGCTTTAAGCCAATGTTTCTCGTTTTTTGCAGGAGATTTGGCAACAAATTCTTATGCATAGTTTTTGAGAAATGGGTGCATTCCGTTATTGATAGATGATAATGGCATTAGCTTGAGCTTTCTGGATATAAAACACATTCTACCTAAATATGGCAATCTGTTAAGAGAACACCTGACAAAGATAAAGCTTGGAACAAGAGTTCTAGTTCTTCCCTCAATATGGACGTTGCTTCAACCCTTTTTTTTGTAAATTTTAAATTAAATTTAAATTTTCCGTCAATAAGCACATCATTCCCGAAGGAATGTGTGCCGAGATATTTGCTGATTTTAACCACCTTACTCAGCTAGTCACTGAGCCTACTCGAATATCGGACATTAATATCCAAGCGGATAATAGTCTTGACTTGTTCCTTACGTCCGACCCTGATAAATAGACTATCAATGTATTAACTCCTCTAGGCAAATCTGACCATAGTGTCATATCTGCATATTTATCGTGTCAAACTAATCCAGTTAAAGGAAGAGCTCCTATGAGAACCGTGTTTCAATACGAGAAAGGGACGGTCTCAATAACTTCTTCCGGATCTTTAACTGGTCACTATGCTTCCTCGATAGTGACTTAGAATCCAGCACAGATATGATTACCAATATGATTATTTTGGGAATGAAAACTTCGAAACCAACTGAGGAAAACCGGAACAAGTTAAGGCAAGCCAGGAAGGCCTAAAATGCCCTTATTCGCCGGACTAAATTTTTACACTACCATTAAGGCAAAAAGAACAATGTCCCAAAGGCAGTAAATATTTTTGGCCATTTGTAAAATTATGAAGAATTCTTCATCCTACGCTCGTTGACAATGACACTCCAGTTGTTAGCTTTCTCGAGAAAACTAACTTTTTCGCTAGGTAGTTCGCCACCAATTCTTGCTTGCCAGAGAGTGTCATGACTGTTCTTAAGCGCGTCAATCGTCAATGATTACATAGGACAAATCTTCTTCCGTACTCGTGCTGTGGCGAGAGTCCTAAGAGATCTCAACATACATTAATCCGCTGGTCCGGATGTTATCCCCGTTAATATTCTGAAGAGGTGTTCTTCCACGCTGGCAAAACCCTTGCGTAAGCTTTTCCATCTATCTTATTCTTCTGGGCTCGTTCCGAATAGTTGGAAACCAGCATTTGTCCAGCCAATTTAAAAAAGCCCTTACTTCCCTTTTTTCTATAATCATGGAAACGTTGATAAGCTCATGAAATACCTCGGAGACCGAAAGTTTCTTAATGACCTGTATCAACGAATCCCTAATTCGTTGGACTAGAAAATTCCTTTCGACCCGTTCAATACAAGTTGTATAAGACGGATTCAAGTATGAAACTCCCAAAATAAATGCTGGTGCGCCCAAGGGCTCAGTGTTGTCTCTGAAATTCTTTCTAATTCATATAAATGATCTCTTGTCTGCAACTCTAGTCTAATATATTGCTTCCCTCACGATAGTACCCTAAACTTTTCTTATTCGTTTCCAGACTCACATCCATCCTCTTCGGATGTTGTACTGCAACTGCAAACTATGATAAGCTCATTAAACTCTGACTTAAACAGCATTGTACAATGGGGAATGGGGAAGTTTATTGCTTCGAAAACTCAATGCTGTCTTGTATCGTTGAGACAATTAAATTTCGAGACATCATTACGCATACACAGGCAAAGAAGAATCTTTTTTTTTGAATGTCGCCTAACGAATCAGCGAAATCAGAAATTACTTTCTTATCCTCGTCAATCGACAATATAGCCAAGTATGATGGCAGGCCCGTAGCCAGAGTTGAATTTAAGGTAGGGCAACGCTCATATTAGGTAGGGCATTTTTTGTAAATTTTGTATTTCGGTCATTCCATTATGACTTTGAGGATATTTTGACGTTACTAAGTAACCAAAAATAAAATAAAATATGATATTTGTATTGGTTATGTTCTGTGTTAGACTTGTATTTATGTATTTGTTTCAAAAATATTTTAAAAAACAAGCAGAATTAACGAACCTGAAGAAATATGTTTAAAATTTTTTGATTCATAAGTTAGACTATCAAACGAATAATTTCAATATAAAAAAATTATATTCTTAGCAACAACCTTTAATTGAGGTTTATCTAAGTATTGTAAAATTGGCTTTAATTTAAAAAGGGTCTGATTTTTTGTTGGTTTATTAAAATTAGTTAGCAATAAGATGAACATTTTGTTCTATCCCTGAATACAAGTTTTTATTTAAATGCCAAAGATTATTTATAAAAAAGTTGTAATTCACACTATTTGCAGGTTGCCCACATGCACTGTGACGTATACATGCTGTCCGTTTACTTATCGTCGCTTCAAAGGAAAAACTCACTAACTTCTATTGAAATCCTATGTAGTTAGTGAGTTTTTCCTTTGAACTGACGTTATGCTCTTGCATAAACAATGACTTAGGCGGAGGATCTTTTTAATTTGGAGCCATTTTTGAGAAAAAAAAAATCTTCTCTCATTTTGTCATATGACAAGGACCGTTAGTTTTGATCCTTATTCAATTTCCCCCTTTAGGGAATAGTCCAAGCCCCTTAACTAAAAACTTTGAAGTGAATTTCTTTAGTGTTTTGGGGCTGAAGGTTGAGATAGAGACAGACAGACAGAATTGCGATGCCCACTTTTCCATAATCGTAATGACATGCCGATACGATACGATAGTCTTAGGAGTTTCACAGTTAAATACAAGCTTTCGTGAAACCAAAAAACAACAATTCGAAAAGTTTGCCAAATTTTTTTATAAACCCAAATAATTGCATTAAGAAATTGTAAAAAAAATTAAGAAAAAATCACATTCTACATTTCAATGTTGAAAAGCGGGCGGTTTATAAAAATATAAAGAGAGATTTTTTCGTAAAGCGTTCAATTTTATTCAAGAAAATTATTAAATCTAGCCTTTTTGATGAACCATGAAAAAGTTATAAGATTCCAAACTCAAAAACACAATCTTTCCCATGTATAACTTTTACAATATTTTTTTGTTGGTTATTTCCAACAATATTTTCGACATATCTATGAACGAATCAGTCTAATATGGTAGGTAGGTAGAAATGGCTGTCCTACTTCGCGCAGGACACAATTAGCGCTGAGTGCGCCGTTTTGGTACCATACCTCGTGAGATTCTAAATGGATTTGCAAGTGGGTTCTGGATTATAAACCTTAGAATATTGAAAAAGTACCAAGTAGTTTTTCCGATCTAAATTATTAAAAGAACTTATTTTAACTTGCGAAATGCTTTTTTAGAGAGAAATATAAAAATATTTGGCGGGCGAAAAGTTG
>CAKKXW010000003.1:46351654-46362103 GCA_920937365.1 Sphaerophoria rueppellii | reverse complement strand
GTCGGCAGCATCACGCTCGTGTACCTTTCCGGCTTTTTCGTTCTCGGCAATCTTGCCAAGAATGAAAGTAGCCTTCCTGTACTTGATCCTGAGCTGATCCGCAGGAGAGTGCTTGTTGGGCTTGGTAGCGTTGCTCTGGCGAGCCTTGCTACTTGAAGTTGCGGGCGTTTTTTGAGAGGGATGCTGAAGCACAGGGGTACTAGTACCTCCCGTGTTACCTCTTAGTGTAGCCTGCTCTGAGGTGCTAGCGTCTCTAGCTTCCCCTGAGCTACCTACAATGGTATCCTGACTGGAAGCCAGGAGTTCATCCTCGGACTCGATGGATGGGATTTTAACACATAAATAGGACGAAGACATAATGAGGGTGTTCGATTTGATTCCCACGAGTAAGGCGGAAAAGAAGGTCACCCTCGGCAGAGCCGCATACCGAGGGAAGGTATAAACATAAAAAACCGTTACCCACCACAGGCCTCCGGCTGAGCTCGTTCATGGTTGATTTATCCCTCAACCTTTAATTCTTGGGCACGGATTTAATAGCTCACACCACCACTGAAACTAGGAACCTTGGATCTATGGTGAGAGAGGATTTCTGTGAGTTGTGCTATAGAGGGAGTCAGAACCACACAGCGATCCAAGCTAACCTTAGCTATCACCGTCTGACACCTACAGACCAAAACTGTGGTGACATTGTCCGCCCGGCACCCACTAGGAGGGTTCGATCAAGGATTTTGCCGAGCTCAGTCTAATATACTTTTATGTTTTAGTATAATTTTTAAACAAAATGGGATATATCTGTAAGTCTGAGTTATTTAGCATGAAACGTATGTATATGATGTTGATAGGATTAGTCCAAACCAAATAACGACACAAGTTGATGTAGTAAGGAACTAAATATTTAATTATAATTTAATAAAATAATTTAGCGATTAAAATAATGGAATAATATTCATTTACCTAAATCAACAATTATGTTGGCTTAGGGTTCTGTAACCCAACTTCTTGAATGACTGAAAACGAATGAAAAATTATATATCAAAACAAAATATTAATAATTGAAAAGTAAGATCATTTATACTAGATATTTATAAAGCAAGTGTTTTCAGCGAAGTATGAGATGTGGCCAATGTAGGCATAATGGTGGCTAAGTTTGTGTAATAGATGGAAACAAACTTACATATCTAATCAAAGTTGTTGCTTTACATAGGGTTTATTCTACGTAATTCCAATATGTAGTATAAACTCCAGCTTGAATATTTAGTGACGTTTTTTTTGAGAAAAAAAAACATATATTTACTATTCGTATTTTTTGAGAAAGTAAAAAACGCATTTTTGTTAGAATTACTGACAGTATTACTTGCACTAAATTGTATCAAAATTATTAGAGCCGTTTTCGAGAAAACTTTGGAAATTACAAAAAATCCAACTTTTCATTCTCCCTTCTTCTATCTTGGAGAGTTAAATTAATTCTTTGAATTCTCAAATCTCCAAAACAATTTTGCAAAACAAAAATAAATTTTCACAATTTCAATAAAAGTGCAAAAAATCTTATACTTAGTGGGGAAAAAAACAATATTCAGGAGTATCATATATTATATTTGATTACTAGCTGACCCACCAAACGCTGTTTTGCCCTATCAATATTAAGTTTAGGAAATACTTATCCGATTAGAAAAATTGCTTTAATAATACAAAAATTTAGGCTGTATTTTAATGTGCGAAGGAGTTGTTAATGAGTCCACGAAATGGTAAGATCAACTTTTGGCAGATGGCGCCGCTGTTATTCAATGAACTTAACATTTTTTCATAAAATCATCAGTTTAATGGAATTTGACTTTAAACCAACGTGCGTGTACAACTACAACGGGATGCATCGGCTGAATATTTTGCAAAACAACTAATGCTTTACGTATTTTTCTACTCTGGGAAGTTAGTCGTATGGACTTCATGGGTCGCACTCATATTTTTTTCTTTTTTAGTTTTAGTTTCCATCGTCCACCCACTGAAAAAAAAATATATATATTTTCACACATTCATAACTCATTTCAACGAATATGTGTGTATTTATCAAAAGGTTCAACATTTTTTCTGCTTGTACTTATTTTTGTACAGAGAGACCCAAGATAGAATTTAAAAAAAAATATTTAAAACGTTTTGTTATATCTCTTGTTTTTCTGTGGCAAAGTAGGATATTTTTGAAGGTAGGGCATTTTTAATGCAGGGAGTTAATAAAGTTGGAGCATCGTTAAATTAGTTCATTTTTAAAATTCGAACGTTATCATACGAAGGACATTTTTGACGGTAGGGCATTTTTAAAACTAGGAATTTTTTAAAGTCGGACATTTTCATAGGTAGGATATTTTGAAGGTAGGGCATTTTTAATAAAGGGAGTTTTTAAAGCATTTTTTTAAGATATGTCATTTTTAAGACAGGAAATATTTAAAGCTGGAACATTTGTTAAGGTCAACATTTTTATAACAAGGGCATTTTTAAAGGTGGGGCATTTTTGTAGGTTGATTTTTTTAAGGTAGGGCATTTCAGATTTAAGGTAGGGCATTGCCCCTCAATGCCCCTCCCCTGGCTACGGGCCTGTATGATGGTCTATAGAGGATCTCATTGTTTTTGATTAGCTGCTTCAACTTCAAAAACTTTTCCCAAAACTACTGAATGCCAAAGTCAAATATACATATACTATAATCAAGATGACTATATTTTAACCGAAACTCCAAGATTAATCTTTTTAATGAACTGGAGGAGCTCCAGTGGTCCTTTGCCCCTTATATCTTGATCTTGTCTGCAATACTTGATATTGCTGAAATGATGCGAACCTCTCCGAATGGAGTTCCTGCTCGTGAGACAAGGCTGCCTGCAGTTTCATGTCATGCTGCCATGCATGCGTTTTCCTGCCAGTTCTAATAGTTTTGAGTTGTAGTTTTTCGCAGAAGGTCTTAGCAATCCACACTCAGTCCTGATTGCTGCAGGTTAATCAGGTAGCACTGCAGCTGCAACTCCAAAGTAAAGAAAAGTGAGAAAGTTGAATGACTGATGCACGGCTCCCGATCTTGTTTGGAAAGTTTGAGATAAATCGTTCAGTTTTTTTTTTCTTTTTTTTTTAATACACTATCAGAATTGGTCGAAGAGAGCTTATAGCAAGCACAGTCTTACGACCAATGGTTTGCCAACATAGTAGACTATGTTATACCACCGGCTCATCACCAAACCTGGCAAGCGTTTTCTAAGTGAGGGCGAACATAGCAATTATATAGAGCGCGGGTGGTACATATTTGGATCGCGGAACTCCTTTGACCAACGCTTTATAATTCCAAGCATTAAAGAGTAGAGGTCCTAGATGGCTACCCTGAGGAACTTTCAGTATCTCAAGAACTTTCTCAAACTTATTTTTAAGCGTCTTGAAAGCTCCACTTCTATAGCGCTCTAGCGCGATTCAGAGACTCGTTTCACTGCTTGACCGGCGACAACAGCCCAGGTGGTTCACCGGAGAAGTACATTTGTATGTTCAGTCCGTCTAGTTCTCTTAGCGATTATATCGTTGTTGAGATCTACATTTTTCCTGTTGATTGGAAGAAGTCGGTGAAAGATTCTACCTCACAGAACCTGGCTCATTTGATTGCTGTGAGAGATGTCTGGTGTAATGTCGAAAATTAAGCAATAATATTAAGCTTCTTGAATGCGGTCGATGAAAATGAATCGAACTTGATCCCAGTTAGTTTATCAATTCATTCGGGGTGCCTATTGATGGATATTTTTTTTTTATATAATCAACGCGTACTCAAGGGCTTTTTTCATTACTCTTTATATGCCAGGAGTACAGTGCGTGTTTTAGGGAAAGGATAGAGTATGTAAAAGGAGGTGTCGGTGAACATTGGATTTGAATTCTTGAATATTGCAATGATTGGGGAAGACAGAGTGTGAAAGAGAGTTTCACATTGCTGTAGTTCGGCTAGGGAAGCTATGGAAGGATTCTCTGTACATGACACTAAGTCCGAAGTTGGGCTCAATATACCGCATATATACCGTTGAAGTAACGGTAAAATAGGGTGAGGCATGAAACATTACGCCAATATTCGAGAGATGTATATGATTCAACGATGGTAGGATCACCAATCATCTTGAATGATACTGTTCAGAAGATTTAAGTACGTCAATGGAGTACCAGCCCAGACGTGAGAGTTGTACTCAAGCTTAGGACGTATATACGTACGTATGTAGGTGATAGTCCCATCAGAAGGGGAAAAAATGTATTGCATCGTCTTAAGAAACTTAAGAATCTTGCGGCATTTTTGGGGATATCGCATATGTGCTCATTCCACACGAGGTGGTCAGTAATGTACATACCGAGAGTCTCGAGATGTTTGGTCTCATTGATGCAAGTGCCACTCATGGACAGTGGCAGGGGTATCTCGCTTTAACGATACATGGCAGAATTGAGTTTTCGAAGCATTAAACTCTACACGATATTTTATTAAGTCAGAGTTTAATGAGCTTATCATATTTTGCCGTTGCAGTTCCACATCCGAAGAGGAGGGATGTGAGTCTGGAAACGAATAAGAAAAGCTAGGGGTACTATCGGTCCTCAGCGAAACAATTTATTAGATAAGATGTTACAGACAAAAGATCATTAATAAAAATGGGGAAAAGGGTCGGAGACAAAACGGAACCCCTGGGCACACCAGTATTTATATTGTGCGTGTCAGACTTGAATCCGTTCAAAACAGTGCAGTGAATTAACGCCCAAGGCATTAACGCCCGCGGGTGTTAGTTCCAAAAATAAACGGAATTTACCCCCGCGGCTGTTAATTCCTTTTTGAATTGGAAATAAGGCCCACCATAAAAAAGAATTAATGCCCGCGGATGCTAATGCCAATTGGAATTGGCACTAAGACCCGCGAGTGTTATTATCTTTTGGATGTGATAATTTCACCTTCGGGTGTGAACACTTGCGCGAATTTCATTTTAGGACTTACCCATTATGATGGGTCATTAGTCCAGAAATTAAATTCAGGGCCTCCGACCTTCGCGATTAACTTTAAACATTTTGTAAAATAAGAAAATAAGTGGACAGTTTTTACATATTTTAAAGGTTTTTTCTGTGCATAATGGCTGAAACATACCGCATGCGGCATGCTCTAACTCTATGTGACGTGAAGAAAACATTTTCCAATGCAAACGTTTTTCTGCACTCTGGGATGTCAAAGTTCGGTGAGTGAACGGTATTCTACAAGCACAGTATAATTGAAGCCAATATCTTCTTATTGCATCTATCTGTCAACTAAAATAACAGAGCTGTTTCAATTCCATTAAAAGTTGCATCAGAAATATGGATGGACACAAGCGTAAAAAATGTTGCCCAAAAGAGAATCAATTTGATGTGTGAAAATAAAAAAATTCGCGCGTCGATTTGATTTTATTGCGAGCGGAGCGAGCGGAAAAAATTTTGCCCAAAAGAGAATCAATTTGGGGTGTGAAAATAAAAAAAATTCGCGCGAAGCAATAAAATCAAATCGACGCGCGAATTTTTTGTATCGGCCTCAATGAATCATTGAAATGCTTTCAAAAATCTCAACAGGTTTGAAAAATTAATTGCCCTGACAATTTTGTCGACCGCTAATAAAGAAACGGGGTCCTATTTATTTATAAGATTTTTTTGTAGTTGCATTTAATGTTTAGATATACAAACAGGAATTTAAATTTTTTGTTTATTTTTTTAGCATCCACATTCTTTGTTTCACTTTTTTTTCATTTGGGACTTTTGTCCCATAAAAAGTAAAATTTAATTGGGACTCCTGACCTCCCATAGTTGGTAAATAATCCTTTAATCGAATTCGGCACTGATGACCCTCCATAGTGTGTTAGAAGTTCCCAAAATCATTTTCGGGACTTCTGACTTCGGGACTGAAAAACCGAAATAAGGCATTTGTTATTAAGTAAGGCATTATTTCTAAGTTTCAATGGAAACAAGACCGCAACCCTTGTAAGGGTCTAATTTCCATAAGAAATGGAAATACGGACCTATGCGGCATTGTTTCGTCGGGAGTTATTTAACGTCACCATATTAAGGGATTGCGTTTTTTTAAAAATTTGTTTCACGTGTGGGTTTTATTTCCAATTAAAATTGGAATTAAAGCCCACCAAAAAAAGGAATTAACCCCCGTGGGTGTTAGTACCATTTAAAAAAGGAATTAATACCCGCGGGGGTTAATTCCTTTTGTTTTTGGAATTAACACCCGCGGGTGCTAACAACTGGTGCGTGTCAATGAGCGTTGGGACGGAGAAAGAAGAAGAATTCTTCATATCAAAAAAATTCTTACTGCGTTTGGGACATTGTAGAATTTTTTTCCTTAATTTTAAGTCATGCGAAAACTCGGACCGTCGAATATGGGCATTTCCTGGCTAGTGTAAACTTGTTCCGTTTTTGCTCAGTTGGCTTGGCTGTAAGACACCGGAACTTTATTCCTTTTTTCCTGATAACCTCTTAACAGTAATCATATCTGCGCTGGAGGCTACGTCACTATCGAGGAATCCCAGGAAGACCAGTTATAGATCCGGATGAATTTAATGAGGCCGTCCCAATTGACTGTCTGAAATCCGTATTGTGGAAGAAATTGAAAAGCTACATAATTCCTAATGTAAACGGTGAGACCATAGTGGAGAAAGAATAATGGCACTAAGCTGTACATATGAATGGGAAATTCAGTAGGATCAGAATTCCCATTTACTTGGGTTTCAGTCAGCGCTGGGCTGTTAGTGATAGTGTGGATGTACGTAGAAAGAAAATTCGGACCCACAATATAGCAATAGTCAACTCTGAAATTTTCGATCATTGCAATATTTTTACAAAAATTTAAACCAACGGACGAAATCAAAAAGAAGCTACTAAAATGAATAACAGGTTTCTTTTCGAATCAACTTCCCTGCTAGCAAATAGCAACATTGCAAGAGCAAAAAAAACTCATTTCCAGCAGAAATATGATATATATATGAATGGGCTCTCTCTAATTCTTGTTTAGAGTGGAAATGGCTCTTCATCGTTCAGTTCAATTCCCTGTTCGTTGTTTCTACATAAATTGGACAGCATGCGATCAATCGCCGCTATCGCAGCAATTAATGTCTTGTTCGGTCAAGTATTGGAATCTCTAAATTCCTCCACTGTAGGACTCGTACTCCGTACTCCTAGCTTTTCGATATCTGTTTATATCTCTACTACTGCTTTCCAGGAAATTAATCATGTTTTGAAATCACAGGGTGGTAGTCTTCTGTGTTGCCAGAGTTTTTTTTAATGAGGCTTGTCATAGGTGTAGATGTCAATATGTCATAACTGCACCATTTATGGCTGTTTTTGATTCAAATTTCTTTCATTTTCTCAATAATGTATAAGGAACTTTGAATAAAGATTGACAGTTTCTAATTTGTTTTTGTGTTATTTAACACTGCAGTTAGGCTGCGTCTGTCAATTCCATTTATGTGTTTGAACATCTCTAAGTTGTTATCGTTGTTCAAACACATACATAAATGGGATTGACAGTTTCGTGATTAAGCTTTTTTAAGGTTACTTTTCAATCTGCGAATAAAATGAGTTCGACCAATAAATTGAAAATAAGAGCACATTCCTCCAAAATGTCAAAAATGAGCGCTTGGGCAGCTTTATGCGATCATAAATTTTTCAATTAAAATGTTTTGTGAAAAACTTTTTGTCAGCTCAGGGAAAACATTGTCTGGATATGTTACCCCTCAAGAAAAATCCAAAAGAATTTTTTTTCTGTTTGAAAAACTTTGTGACCCACTGGGTCACAAAATATCAAATTTTTTTCATTTACGACGACATCCATATAGGGGAATTTAATTTGTCTTCCAAAAATAACTTTGTCAAGTTCGTTGTCCTCAAGGAATTCTTCCGCATTTAAACATTCTCTTTCAAAAAATAGAACCCCTCCCAAATGACAAGAAGAAGAACAAAAAACACAGCCTTCCCCAAGGCATTTTACACGTGGAGCATAGAAATTAACCCTGTCACATCCTTTTTCAATAAATCATCAAATTGAATGCCATAATCCTCTTCAAAATGTATCTCTCAACCCCAATTTTTTTTAATGAAAACTTTTGTATACAAAAACATACAGCTCCTTCAAACTACAACTGAAGAGGATGAGAATCATTTTTTGTCCAACAAACTGTCAGAGTTGAAGATATTCGAAAAAAAAAACAGAACACAATCTAGTGCAAACTGCAAACTCATACCCGACAAAACAACAAGTTTTTAAGTATTGGAATTTAAGATACTTCACTCAAGGATGAAATGACGCCTACACACCCCTGCAGTGGCATCAGTGCGACTGCAGGCCATGCCGACCAAAACTAATTGAAGGGGAAGACGAGGACGACGACCGACTGACGACGATAAGATAACGATGATGATTATTATGAGGAATGGAGTCACACTTTCATACAATAATAACGAGAATTTTTATTCTCCAGCCGAGATTTAATTTCAGATAACATAAACATACCCGAGCACACAGCACACACTCAAGGAATCCTTTTCAGATTGTAACTTAGATTTCTTCCCTGCCGCAACATGAGAATTGATACTCTCTACCATTTTCTTTGGAAGAGAGTGCAAACATAACACAGGACACAGCACTCAGGAGGAGTAGAACTTCGATGACTCCTCTAAGGCATCACAACATGACAAGATACACCAGAATCCTTAATCGCAGCAGGAGTATAAGTGTATTTTATAACTCGTGATGTGGACCACACAACGAATAGAAAGTTTATTTTATGTGTGTCCTGATCTTTTGTTCGTAAACACCAAACGAATGGATTTTTTTTTTTGCTTAGAAAGAAAAATAAATACGAACAAATACCGAAGACCCTTTAGAATCATCTCGGTTATTATCTGAGTCCAGGATGAATCCTGTGCAGTGCATCATCATCATCATCGTCGCCGTCATTATTATTCTCAAATAATAATAGTCTTTGGCATCAGCAGGAGCAACATGATAGGTGACCAAGAAAGGATCTACTGAGGAAGTGTAAGCAATTTGTGTTTTAGTTTCAGGTTTTAGAAGTTTTTCTTTGCCTTTTCCATAAACGGGAGTTATGCCATGCATGTGCGAATATATTGGTACAATAACCTCTCAGAAACAGGTTAATATGATATTTTTGAAAATGTGAACACAACATGGCCAGGTGAATTTTATGAGTTTTTAATGCTTCGATATTTGAGAGAGTAACAAATTTGTTTTTCTTGTTAAACAAGATCAAACGAATTAAGGATAGCTATGTCAAGAGACAAGGATATTGGATTTCTGTTCGTCTGTGTGCAGAATGTTTACTGTAACGATAAAACAAAGTTCAGCCGACGCTGGAATTCCAGATGCGACGTCAACATCATGAAGCGAACCGCTTCATCCACTCATAAATAAATAAGCCCAGCGGAAGCTTCTCCAAAGAAGGGATTGGTGGACAAGCTGGATATTGAAGAGGAATTTGCGTTCTTCCTGCTGCTGCCAAAATTGCAGCAAAAATCATCCTGTTAACGCATCAGAAAACATCTAGAAGCCGAACAAGCAAGATTCCTCCTGCATTGATCACACCAATAAACACCTTGCGGATCATTACCAATTTATTGAGCCGTGCATTGAATGTCGATCATTTCTACACCTACTTTTCATCGACTTCGAAAGGCCTTTGATAGCGTCGACGGAAAGTAAATCTGGGCCCTATTGCACCAATAACTTTCACTTTTCACTTTGCAACTTTTCAAAATAATAATTTTCTGCAAAGTAAAAGTAAAAAGTGTTTCACCAAAAATGAAAAGTTCCTGACTTTTCACTTTGCAATTTTGTATGTTTTTTGCAAAGTGAAAAGTGTGGGCGTTTCACCAAGTTAAAATCTAGCTTTTCATTTTCAGTCGTAATTTGCAAAGTTGCAAAGTCAAATATTTATAATGATTTGATTGAACTCCTTGTCCTTATTATTACAAATTCAAAAAAATTAACAACTCCGCTCGCTAGTGACGAAATAAAAAATATGTATTCCAAATTATAACTCATAAAAAAACATACAACAATATTAACATGTTATTAAAATTCATTAATAAAAATTGAAATTGAAATATGAAGGTATCTCAATAATACATTTTATCTGAAAAAATTGATGTCATAAGATTTTTTTTTAAATTATTGATTTTTAAATAAAAAAAATCTTATAGCGTTTTATTTTATTAATTTTTTATATATTTGTTGTATATTGCAGTTATTGAGAGTCTTCTTTTAATATTGATTGACAGTTATTCTCGCACTTGGAGTTCAACCTCGGTACAACCTAGTTGTCATATTGTTAAATACACCTTTTTGAATTCTCGATATCACGTGGTTTTATTTTATACGAAGACATTATATTCTGGCGACGAGGATAAAACTCGAATAA